>CAESWR010000132.1:107729-127849 GCA_903171835.1 Mullus surmuletus | reverse complement strand
GTGTAGTGTGCGTGTGTGCGTGTGTGCGTGTGTGCGTGTGTGTGTGTGTGTGTGTGTGTGTGTGTGTGCGGATGTGGATGCATAGCTCTTAAGGGGGTGGGTGAGGTCTCAGAGACACCAGCTACACACAGCTGCATGGCCTCCTCTGCTCCTGTCATTGGTGCTCCATTAGTCTGGCAAGGTTGAACAGTGACCAAAATTATCCAAGAATGCTGGGCCGATGTGTGTTAGTGTGTGTGTGTGTGTGTCCTGATTCACCAGGAAAAGGTGAAAATTACACTGCTGCACGCATGCTAAGAGAGGCTGCAAATACCTGTCACTGTTCATTTCAAGCTCTTATATCTTATTTGAGAGCGATACACATCTCATACACACTTCGCCATTGTATGTTTTTGAGTAAATCACATAAATTACATCACACTAACAACAAGGATTTTTTTGAAGCTTTATTTACTGGCCTTGGTCATCAGTGTTTGAGTTTTCAGATTTGGGCGAGACTGAAATAGTCTGAAACAGCCTTACATTGCCTTCTCTTACATATTGAAGGAACATTTTTTTCGTGTTCAATCAATTAACAAAAATTTAGAGGCTAAATTCCATGGACCCAGTGTGTAGCTTTGACACGTTTGATAAGAGCCATGCTGTTATTGTACATGCAAGCACACGTGAAAGTCCATTATGTCTGCATGCAAGCGCGTATGTGTCTGTGTGTGCACGCGCGTATGTGTGTGCGCGTTACAAAACAATGGGACTGGTTCATAGACGCCAATGCACGCGCCCTTGAGGCCAGTGAGGCGTTTGGCCCGACAGCCGCTCATACATGCGACCAGTGGAAGGAAGATAATGAGTCAGACGCCGCTCTGTGTTTGCCGGGCTTTTACGAGCATCCGTGAGAGAACAGAGCAAAGGGTGTTTGAGCTTAACGTGGTGGACATGACACATACACACACACACACAACCAGTAAATTCATTTTTTTTTTCACATGCTCAGGATTTAAAGGGATTGTTGGGACCACAAGAGTTTCAGCTGGTGTGTGTTTTACTTGAGAATGGTCTGAAGACCACGTTTTGAAGGTCTTGGCACTGTCATTTTTTCTTGATCATTGATTATTTCTCCCAAGTTGCAGCCTCTACCTTCTTATTAAATGTATTCAACTAATTTCAGTCAACGTAGAGGCCTCATTCATCTCTGTTGATTTGTTACTGCTTGAATAAAAATAATGCAGAGGCTATTTTTGTCGCTGTTAATTTAATTTGGATTAACAAAGAAAACTTGTTGTTCTGTTTTGGGATCATCTACTTTGATGTACGCAGCCTAGGTGACTTTTTGCTAATGACAGTCTGCTCTACAGCACAGAGAAACAAACAATCAATGTTCATAAAGAAAGATGAGCAAGTCGCGTTTGCAGCATAAAAACAAATCGACCAGCAAAGTTACATAAAAGCTTGTCCGATCTTTTATGTTATCGTGTGATTACTTGTGATTCGAGCTGCTGTGGTTATTAATATGACATCACTCCATCGCCATACACAATTAGGAGGACTTTATTTCATTAAAGTGCGGGACTCTTCACTCTTCTTCTATGGGCGACACCCAGTTCTACTTGTGGTATTGTGCTTTTTTTTTTTTTCTGTTTAAACGCTCATTATTCTGATCTGTGAACATAATGGAAGAGAAGAGCTGTTTCACCGAACAGGTCGACTAGTAGTTACGTCATTCCAAACTCTTTATCATCTCCTCAACGAGTTAAAAGCATTTTTTAAAAAGTCTGCACTTTAAACCATGAGAGGCATTTTTTGCTGCTGCATGTGAGTGTGTGTGGAGACATTGACTCTGTAGCCTTTTACTAGACACGGCAAAGATGAAATAGTGCCGTTTTTAAAAACTTATTAAGCAGTCTATAGAATTCTTTTGAATTAGTGGATAGAAAATATTTCTTTGTAAGAAAATGAGTTTTGAAGGAAATCAGCTGCAGAACAAGTATGTTGATGATCTCCAAATAAAGCCTCCTCCCCTCCCCCCATCAGACAGGTGGATGTGTCCCATTAACTTTGCTATTAATGAACCACAATCTTACTGCTAAGGCGCTTTGACAGAATCAGAATCGGAATGCTTTTGCTCTGAGATGCCGATGGAAGGGGTCCAGCTCAGCCCCCGGCCTTTGCGTGTGTCGGGATCTCACCGCACAATCACAGACGGCCTCATCGTTGATCAAAGGTGCAGCGTGTTATTCGGAAAAGCTCGAAAGTATGATAAAGGAGCTCCTGTTGCAATTACAAAGGGGTGGGGGGGGGGTCCATCGTTCCACCCGCTCCGGCCCGTGGACAAGAGAGCGCCGGCTCTGACCTCGGCTTGACAGTAATGGTGGCACCTTGACCCCTGACTCTTTTGTGACGAAGATCCCTGGGTGCGGAGACGTGACAAAAGCGAGATCAAAGGCAGAATCTCGACCGTGCAAACACACACTTGTATTCACATTTAATGACGCTTCAACTAGTCCGAGTTCCTGCTGGCCGCCGGACGACTTGGCCCGGCAGCTGTGGTTTCAAACCCCTCCGATCCCGTATGCATGGGAACGTGTCCTTTTTCCCTCGCAGTCCCCCCTCCCCGCACCCCAATTCCACTTCCTGCTATCTCCGGGGCCAATCTAAAGCTGCGCTATTACAAGTCCTGTACTCGGCGTGTTGGCGGCCGATTTAGAACATCAACACCATCAATCAACTCCGCCGATGGGGCCGTGCAGCTGGCTGAACCATCCCGTCCCGCTGCCGGACGATTTGTCATCCGACCGGGCCAAGTGGCGTTGCCGTAACTATGCCCGAACCCCCTCTCACGCCTGTCGCTCCCTGCGCTGAAAAACCTATTTTGATGACTTTTTAACTCGCCCTTTCAACTACTTCCTTGAAGCCCCCCCGCCGCCCCACCCTCGCCGACGTCTCAACTCGCTTTCGGCCTCTTAAGCAAACGCTTTGCAATTGTTTTCTTTCTGTCCGGCCATATGAGAATAATTGCGCACTTAAAGACGGCCGCGATGCGAGGCTCACCTTGGCTTCCCTTGACTGATGGTTCCCGTTCGCAGTCTGTTGTGTTCGAGATTCTTCGGCCGTTAACCCTCATGGAAAAGTTAGCCGTCTCTAGGCCATTACAAATGTCTCCCCTCGCTTTGTGCGGTTCGCTGAGGTGGGTAATTAAAAGCTGAGAAAAAAAAATACGGCCAGCAAATAAACAAACAAATAAACAAGCGATGGAGAAAACATGAGTCATGCCTCTATAAAACGTTACCCCATCCACATAAACTACGCAAATATTTGATTTTATGTATGCTTCCTGTACACTCAAGTGATAATAATAGAGTAGACCAGACTTTACACGTCAATAAAAATCATAGACACGCTCGATAAAAAGAAATGATTTTGACAAACTAATAAAAAGTGAGGAGAAATTTATCTGACATGTTCGACATTTTTGACAAGTAATTGCTGTGAAACATTTTTGGAAAACTTTACACAAACAAAAAAAAAGGAAACTCCAGCCATACATGAGACAAATAGCTTTCATTATGAAAAAAAAAAAAGACCATGATGTCATGGATTCCTCGTCACTCTCATAACACAGACACACACGCACGCACGCACACACACACTTCCCGTCTTAATTGCTCAGTGTTTCGCCGCCTCGCCTTCTTTCTCGTCCGCTCTCCCAGCCAGCTGAGAGGCCCCTGGGGGCACCGAGGGGGCCTTGGAGTTGTCCAAACACCCCCCAAACGGAGGGTCTGGGGAAGTTCCTCGCTCTTTTGTGCATTCGCCGCTGCTGCCAGGGGGGAAACAAGTGCAGCACAGTGCGGCGGGCCGGGGGGAGCGCGTCTGCTAAAGGGTCACGACGTGGCTGCTCGGCGGCGCAGTCACAGTCACGCTAGCGACTCCTTTCCCCCCCCCCGCGCCGCGGACCCCGGGCCCGGCCAGACAGCGGGCCCCCAGCTGCACAACTGGCTGCCCTTTAACAGTTTAATCAGCCGGGGTCAGCAACAATCAACCAGTGATGATGCACATCTGTGTGTCTGTGTGCGCAGGCGGGAAGGTAGCGAGCAGCATGCCTCCTCTCTGGCTTCTTAAAATAAAACGCTCATTTATCTCCCACGACAAACACAGGAACCAGCAGCTGCATGCACACACACATACGCACACACACGGTCTGCAGAAGGCCTGAGCAGCGCTAAATGTAGATGATCAACTTTCAAGTGTGTGCAAGGGATTAACAAGGATCTGCGGCAAATCACACCCGACACTTCCAAATTTCGGCGTGAAAATGATTTCAGCTAAACAGAACCATGCGGCCAAACATGGGCGGCTCTTAAAACCGGTCGCACGCAACTTTATTTGCCTGTAAATAATTTTCCGACATCCCATTCGAGAGTGGGAGAGCGTTTGATTTCGGGCTTTTACGAGAGCATGTTTTACAAAATGCTTCACGGGCCAAGAGAAACTGTACCTGGCAGTCGGACTGAAAAAGGCTTTCCTCACCTTCCCTCGCCGTTAATGAGCCCGGAGACGGTTTGCGCTCAAAGCCAAGATAGATTACGCACGGCGGTGAGCACATGCCAAAAAAATACGGCGAGACAAACATTAATGCAAATACTGACACTGAACAGAGACCGTTTGTAACAATTAATGCGTGAAAATATCAATATAATTAATCAAACATGCAAAAAAAATCCCAAGTATTCACAGTAATAGGATGAAACCATTTCTGGCATCGCAATGTTTCTGCGTTTAATCACGGGCCCGCGGCCTGTGCAGCGTTCTTCGGATACCTGGAAGAGGAATGCGTTCCGGGGCATGAGGGAGCGATTGGGGTGAGATTCTAACAAGCATAAATTGGACCCCTGGCATTGGCCTTTCTTTGAAAAGTCCTAATGACAAATCACCACTTTCCCTCTCGCCTCCTTGTGTTTCGTCTCGGCTCTTACCCAGGGTGCTCTGCTCTGACGCAGAGCACTGCATCATCGCCGGGCTACCGGGTCTGGTTTAACTGGGATTATCCGGGAACCCAGATAAACACTAAAACCCACTCTACCACAATGCACCTTGCTAATATATCCCATTAGAATACTTAATTGATGGTGGCCAAATATGATTGAAGATTATAGCTGCTAATATGCGCTTAAAGGGATAGTTCCGATTTTTTGATATGAAGTTATATGAGATCCTCACCATCAGTGTTGTTTATCAGCAGTGACTTTTCCCCCACTTTGTCTCGTGAGTGGAGTTCCAGCCCGGTTTCAGTGTTGCAGAAAATAGTTCTGTCTAGTTGCTGGGGTCACATGGATAAAGCGTTTCGCTCCTAAAAACAACATGCGTTCAAAGGAACCCAATGGGAAGTAACCCATTTGCATGAGGAATTCTTTGCTGTGAAAAAGTCCGACCTCGCAATCACTCGGTACTATTTTCCCTCCGTTCGTATAACTGCGTGCACCATTACCTGGAGAAGACGCGTCGCGGCAGTCTCCTTCAGAGCACGTAAACGCTGTGAAACAGGACACAGTGGGGAAAAGTCACTGCTGATGAACGACACTGATGGTGAGGATCTCATACAACTTCATGTCAAAAAATCTGAACTATCCCTTTTTACACCCTCTCCCAACACGCTCTATGCTGCTCTATACAAACCGTTTCTACACAAAGTGAAAGGCAGTGTCACGCTTGGCCGGGCAGCTGTTTGGGTTTCATTTTTGCAAACTCATTAATGTTTATGAGTCATGTGTTTGTGTCTTGACACCAGCTTCGCAGTGTCAGGCCTTTTTCCCACGTCGGAGAGTTATTATTGCAACCATGACGACAAAATCCACGTCTGGATGTTATTCCAAGCACTCGCACAGCCTCGTTTGCCCCCCAAAACTGACCGCCGCTCAATCACAGCGACACACAAGATAGAGGCATGATCAATCTTAAGGTTTAATTTATACTTGGACGTCTTTATGGACATCTTTCCTCACTTATTGAAGTGGCGCTCAGGGGCTTCCCACAGAGTCGCGGCGTGATGTTTGGAAGCCACTGACCCAGCATCTGTGTTTTACAAGTTTGGAGAGTGGGAATGCGCTGGCTCACCCCCCCACTAAACCCCCCCCCCCACACACACACACACTTTTTGTCACTGTAAGTCCAATGGAGCTGAACGATGACTGTGCAGGGAGTTTTATAGACGCGAAACACTGAAAAATGCAAGAATTCTTCTGTTATTCTCATCATAACACGTTAACTGGGCTTTTTATAGGCTGCGGTGGAAAGAGGCATGAATATAAGCCAAACTTTGTCTCATTTTTGGTTTTAGGACAAAGATAGTGGCGATATCAAGCCCAATCTCTGAGCATATTCACCCCAAATTTCGTATATTTTCAGCCTGCTTTGGCTAAACTATACGGTTACTGCTGACTTCTGCCATTGCCGCAGTCAATTTGAACATGCAGACTTGATTTTCGGCGGTGGGAACGGCAGTGTTTTGCTGGGTTTCCGTGTCACCGATACCCCTGCATCTGCCTTGAATGACAAATCACACATTTCTTTCTTCTTTCAAATTCACCGCGCACGACCAACAACTGGGAAAAATACTCCAGTTACAAACAAACATGTGGATTGTGTTGGGAGTCTTTTCCTTCACACTCAATTTAGGGTGTTTATTTTTTTCTGTTCTTTCCTTCCTCTTCTTCTTCCCACCAGAAATGTATGAAATTGATGATAAACAGACACATGGTGCATCTAGGTGTTGGAATTCAGTGAAGGAGAAGAAACAATTAAGAACGAGTAATGAATTTACCTTCCTCGCTGTTTTATCATTAACTTCCTCAATGCATTAATAATTACAGAAAAGACAGTCTAAATTGATACCAAGGGGGTAAAGTTAGCAAAATACGCGAGAGGTTTAATTAAAAACTTGTCTGAGAAACACCTGTATTAAAGGGCTATTTCACCTGCTTTTACGCTGCTCAACACAAAGGATGTTTCATTGATAAGAAATGATAAAGGCAGGACAGAATCCTGGTTGTTTGATTAAAAAGAGCTTGTAATTACATGTCTGGGTGACAAGGCTGAGCAAACACACACCTCTTGACCCCAGTGCAGAAGAAGGGGATTGTGTCCCAAACCACGCTCAGACCCCCAGACCCTGACTGATGGCTGAGGGGATGCCAAAAGCTCAAATCCCAGCCCAGGTGACCACCGGCGGTCCCTGTCTGCAGCCCCGTCTTGAGGGTCTAACTACTTAATAAGTGGCTGTCCCAGGTTTCCTGTACATAGTCCAGACCCCGCTGCGGCCCCTTGCAATGGACGCCCCCAAAACACGAGGAGGGCTTCATTTATCAATCAGACCAATCACAGGCTTTTCCGGGGCTGGGGACGGCCACATGTTGGGGATTAGGTGCCTGGAATTCAAGTGCAACCAAATTGTGGAGATTTAGTCAGTTGGAGATTACGGCAAATCAACATCGAAAAGAGTCGGATTACACAACGTTTTCAGGGCTGATCAATGTGCTGTCGGTGTCGTCTATCAATGCGAATACACCGCAATTTGAAGTTATAGGAGAACTGATGCACATGGTGGCGCAGATTTCCAAACATCTCAAAACATTGCAAATAAAGGCCCATCTCAAATGGGCTGGGAGTAGATAATTATCATGGCGATGCCGTGAGCCCGGGCGGCCAATTTCCCCGAACCGAGAAAGAGAAAGGTGAGCCGTTGCCGTCACCTCTGGCATGTTGTGTCACTCCCGCTCATTTCCACCGCTGCGAGCCGGTGACAGACGAGCGGCCTGACAGGTGTCAGAGAGGAGCAGAGCAGGTCTTGTCACTCATTCGCCAAGCCCCCTGTGGTGTGGGGGAAGGGGGGGAGGGGGCACGCACGCCATGACACGCCGTGAATATAACTAGGAAACGAGGGAGGTGTGTCTGTTTCTGCGCGCCAAAGACGAGAAAATAGAAGATGACTGGGGAGAAGCAAAGGCGGGAAAAGGGAGGCTGGTTGAGGAGCAACGATCGAGATGGACACAGCAAACAATATGTAATTGTCCTCCTAAAATATGATACAGATGACAAAGACCCGCAGAGGTTCAGACGTATTTGTTTGGAACCTCGAGACTTCTCAAGGTGCGAGGGTGAGGAACTCAGGTAGCCGGTGTTTCTGTGTGGACATGTGACATGTGTCATGGCTCACAAAGAGCCATTGTGGCGCTGATCTCGGGACACGTCACAGCACAATAGATGCACTTCAGAGCTAAATCAGCAAAGGCTCAGTAAGCATGAAGAAAGGAGAACATGTATCATTTTACCTTCTTGGACCACATTTCGAGGGCCTATAATGCCATATTTTTATTCGAAAACATCCTGAAACCGAGACTCCGCGGACCACAGAGACCTGAATTACCACTCTATCCGTTATAACATTCCACCGCTTAATCCACCTGTAATTTATTTTCAGCCGTCAATGAAAATATGTTTCAATTCATCATGCACCATTGGCAAAAAAAAATTAACTATGATTTTACACAGAGGACAACTTAAGCTAATGACTTCGTGTCAGCATGAGGATAGACTTTGCAGATAATGGGTACTTCCAATAAGAGTGCTTTTCACAGAGGGGGTTATCACCTATGGTGAGAGTGTGTGAGTGCTTTTCACGTACAGTATAGGGCCGTGGCATCGGACCATGGACACAGAGCTGGTACACTATCAACACACATTACTGGAAATAAATTAGCATGTAATTTTATGATTTTATTAAATGATATTTTGGGGGTCCAAAAGTACAGCAGCTGTAATTGCAGGTGGAAGTGTTTGGAGCAGCAGGATTTAGGCATGTCTATACAAAGAAAAAAAAAATGATTTAAAATGTTTTGCAAGGCCGACAGGAGGACTTCGCCCCCTGCTTCAGTGTTGGAGTAGAAATATTGTGAAAAGTATAATGTTTATTCTTAGCCTATACATTACACATTCTCGCTCCGGCAATAGAGGTGTCATTGTTCCTCAACTATAGATTTCAACTAGACCCCCCATATTTCATTTCTCCCTCGCTGATAGCATTTATCAGCGGTGTCCTGATAAAAACAAAATATGCAACTTAAGCCCGAGCAGGGCTAAGCCGCCGATTTGGACAGGATTACCTGGAGGCTAGCCGGGACAGGCATCAGATTGTACTGTCATAAAGGGCCATTAGCCTCTTGGCAAACTGTACCTCAAGCCCAAGATGACAGAGCTTTTCAAGACGGACAGGGGGGGAAAATATGAAACTTAAATTCTTCATGACAGACATCTGAGTGAATGAAACCCAGGGAGGACCGGAGCTCACTAAAACAAACATAAAAAGATCCTTCTTCTTGCTTTGTCTTTGAAATTAATTTGACACCCAAGCGGAATACACTAATTTCTAAATGACATAATCGATATCTTCTGCTCTCTACTGGTATTTTTTTTTTGTTTTATAAAAAGAAAGCCTTGCTTTCCACACAACAGACAATGGAGTAGACTTACTGACTGGCTGGGATTAAATTTAATACAGCATCTTGACAGACATATCCTGGAAGCATATCACTCTCTCTGTGGATTTCCGAGGAGCAAAGCTTACATGTTTTTTCTTGGATTTGCCTCATTAATTGGATGGTTAAGTCGCCTAAATCCACCATGACCACTTTCTTGTATGTTCTTACGGTATTTCTTTAAGCTCATATATCCCTTTTCTTTCTTCCCTTAATGCTTCACAGCTTCACAAAAGCCCCAAGCACAACTTTCTTTGCGCCCCTTTTGAATAGCACGGTTCTGTTTTCCGCTGTTCCGCGGGGTGAAGAGTCGCAATGCAACGTGTAATTGTGGAGCTGGGGGCCGTCTAGACAAAGTGTCCACGGGTACTGCAGGTAAACGGCTAGACGACGCAGCAGACTGCCGGCTGTCCCGCTGCGCACCATCACTTTCCCTGACGTGTGGAAGGAGAGGTTTTGTCTGCGCCTTATCTTTGTGAGGTGATCTCCCAGGCCTCCGCCCTGCTCGGTCCACTGTGCACGCCGCCTCAAGGCCGTATCATGAGGCCCGGTGATAAAGACACGCACATAGTGGTGAATGTGAGTGTGTATGGGTGGGGGTGGGGGGGGTTGCTGTCAGAGTGGCCCGGCCGGCTTCAGCTGGAGTCTTCCTCTGTCTCTTTCAGTGTACTTACAGCGGCTGCCGACCCGTCCTTTCCCAGGGGGCTTTGTGAAAAGGGCAGAAATGTGATGCTGCTACCCAGACGCGAGTCGCACTGGAGTCTGTCTGCGCTGCCGCTATAGCCATGTTGTATCTCCCTTTTGTGTCCCTCCCCACCTCCTTCTCTTTTTTTTCCCAGGCGGAGAGACTCCAGGCGCCAGGCGCGGCGTAACTGCAGTCTCAGGTATGCTGGGCGGACGCTGCAGCCACTTCCCAGGGCTTCACCTGCACCTGAGACTGAGTGACACGGGCACCAGGAGCAGCTACACCCCGGGGAGGGCAGCACAGAGCAAGACAATCCGTCATTCATAAATCAAGTTCTCTGCTTCTGCAATGGCCCCTTCAGTGTTGTCATTTTAACTTGAGGCCTTATCAGATTTTATCTACATTTCAGTTTATCTATATTTTTTAAACGGATAACAGGTTTTTTTTGGTACAGGTGAAGCTTATCACAGAGGAGGTGTTCTAAAGATAAATATCACATCTGACAATTTTAATGTGCATTCGTCTCAAAAAGTAATGAACTCTTCCCTGATCCATGTAACACCCATAAGTTACATTTAATAAAAAGAAAAAGAAAAGAAACTAGCCTGTCAGCTTTTGCATAATCCATCTGACAGGCTGACAACCTGAACAGCAGCAAAGAAAACAAAACCTCCACGGCAGACTTAATGCACATGTCACATTCATTCATTCAGCCAATGAGTTACATGAAAACATTATTTATAGTCGTACAACTAAATTGCATCCTAATTTTAAGCGCGCCTCATCTTTGAGAAAAATGTCTGCAGAATGCACTTGGCGCGAGGCTATTTGGGCAAACAAAGGCATCTACTTGCTGCACTTTCTCTTCATGTCTTGTTCCCTCCTTCCGCCTAATGTTGTGGCATTGTCATGTGTAAAGGCTTAGGATGATTACAAAATAATTTGAAAATAGAATAAGTACGGCGAGGACTAAGTTGAGGTTTGCTCCATCTGTCAACAGATGACAGCTGCAGGGCAATTTTCATTGTGGTACAAGTGGTTTTGTGGTGTCTCATTTATCTCAAATACATCCTAAGCTGTGGCTGCCGCTTCATTATTCGAGCAGGCCACATGGGTTACAATGTGCATTTGTTCTTAAATGAAAAATCTTTGCTGAAATTTGACTGATTTGTGTGCATATGTTTTGAGGAAAAGCGGGCTGCAAAATTTCTTTTGTGGCAGTGTGGCATAAAGGGTGTGTGTCTGGCAAAGAGAAACATCCAAGGGTGAAACTGAAGGCGGCAGAAAGAAAGAGACAGAATTTTATGCTTTGAAAAATACATTAAATCGCTTTCTTTGCTTTGCTACACCCATTGAATTCTGGGGTATATTCAGACCACTTAAGGCATTCATTGAAGTCCATTTGATATTGAGTCATCAATAATTCATGATTGAGATGTCAATTATCAGAAAAAAAAGTGAGGACTATATCTAACATTATTGCACAGTATATAAATATTAATCATCTGCGCAAAATGTGTGCGGGGAAAAAGGATGAGAGTAAATAAAAGCATGAATAGGTTTTCGTTTTCGATATTTAATTTGTCCCTGCTCCAACCTGTTAAGAAATTACCTTGTAGCCGTGGATACGGCCTTTACATTTTACTCATGTCAATTTTCCTGTAAAGTCTGTCTCTTGGGAAAAATATTCATGCTATCATCTAATGGATACTTGTATTTATTTCATTGTTTCAATTAAGATACGGTTGGGAATTTGAGGACGGGTTTAAAAGAAACCGTTTGACGTCTCTTGCGCAATATTATGACGCCTCCTGCGCCTGCTGCGTTGATCTGCGCATTTAACGCGCAGCCTCAACCCGCGCGAACCGCCTCCATTTCCCATAATCCCTCTGGCGCCACAGTCATTCAGCAACAAACAGCAGCAGCGGCAGTAGCAGCAGCACCAACCGGCTAACATGTCAGAGAAAAAGCAGACGGTCGACCTGGGTCTACTGGAGGAGGACGATGAGTTCGAAGAGTTCCCAGCTGAGGGTAAACAACGCGGGTGTTGTTTTCGAGTGCGTTTCGTTTGAGCGTCAACAGCCGCTGCGACGTTCGCCGCTCGGCCTTGTAGCGGTGACTCAGCTAGCTTAGCCATGCTAACGTTAGCATTAGCTACTGGAGTTGATGGTCCACACAAGGCATTCTAATGGTTACAGTTTACTTATGTGTACCTCTCGTATTCAATTTAATACAGCACTATATATTTAAGTATGGGTGAATCCTACGTGGCTAGTTTCAGTGGGGGTAGCGGGTTAGCACATATGCTAGCTGTGCTTCTGTTAGCAGGTTAGGAAGCACTTGTTATTATGTCAGCTTCAGTCACAACCTGCTACACACAATTGTTGTTTTTTTAATGATGCATCATCGTTGTATTTGCAGACTGGACGGGGCTCGACGAGGACGAAGATGCTCACGTGTGGGAGGACAACTGGGACGATGACAACGTAGAGGATGATTTCTCCAACCAGCTGAGGTACTTGTGCAGTACCTGCCCAACAATAAGTGTCAAATGGAGAACATGCAAGGCTGTACTAATATTGCTTATCTTAAAAGGAATATGTGTTTGCTAGAGCAATTGAATGAGAAAACCATTGTGCTTGTCAAAGAGAAACAGCTGATGTGATATGATATGTCCATAGGTAAATCAACAGTGTCGACAGAATAAAACATGGTATACAAACCCAGAAATGTGGCTGCTAGAAATTCCTAAATCAAATGCTTCACATGCTCCTTTGGAATTGTTGACTAAATGGATTAAGGCCCCAAACGACACCAAAGCAACGCTCGATGCACATGCCTGATTTTACCCATCTTGGATTTTAGCTACATGGGAGGAGTTGTGCCGAGTCTCACATAGGTGTTATACATCAATGTTGATATAAGATATGTTCTCCTTTTGAGGCCTTCGCTTGCTGAATAATCAGTGACTATTTCAAAACATTAAGTGACCCAGTGTTTTATTGCAATACACGGCACACATTAATATGGTATTGTTTTTACTTTGCCCAATTACCATAGCTGTATAGTATTAAGCTGTTTCTCAAATATATTATTATAGTTAAAGGGCACACAGGCCACCTATATGTAATCATCAAATCCACACATTATGCAGCAATTATATATATTTTTTCACTTTCATTTCTTAATGGTTTTCACAATCAATAGCTAAGGGTGCTTATGCCTCCAACACCCACCGGTAATCATCTCCGCTGACTTGATCTTTCTATTTTCTTTTTCCTGCCTGCAGAGCGGAGCTGGAAAAGCATGGTTACAAGATGGAGACGTCGTAGTGGCGGACAAAGCCTTTCAGTTTACGACGATACTGGACACTTCATATTTGGACATTATGGCCGACCACAGACCAAGTGGATAAACAATGTCTGTTAATATGTTTGGGGTGGGGGTTTTTTTTGTAAGAAATGGATATTAAACGTAAAAGTGTTTGGAGAAAACAACTGTGTTGGAGTCACCTGTTTTTCAATTTAACATGATATATTCTTTATAGTTTGGCCTTAATTAGTTGAATTCACTGTCACAGTTTTGAGCAGAGCAAAGAACACATTCTTGTGTTAAATGAAAAGTTATAATTATCCCCATGCTAGATGTTTATCCAGCATGACCAGTTGGTAATTGCGGCCAACGATTGGATGCGCACGAAGAGCAAACTTGCCCCAAGTCCTCCGGTTTCTCCTAGTTGCACCACTCTTAATCTTTTATGTATAAAGTAAAATCCATCTTAGTAATCATTAGTTTTTGTATGAAAGACGACTGGGATTGGGTAAAATACCTACAAATTACAGGCTTTGTAAAGAGCTGTGGATCTCAGAGGCACACCTGTCAAGTCTATCTGTAATGGATGGCTTGCTGTTGCCCTGTGACATGCACATTTATGTTGGACTCCCATGAATTTTGCATGGTATTTTTCAAGTTCAACTCAGCAGAATTTATCTGCGAAGATTTTGTAACAGCCTCACCTTTATGTAAGATTCTGTCTATTGCGGCTGTCACGGTGTTTGAAGGAGATGGAGAGTGTGCAGAAGGGGGAATGGAGACGTACATAAACTGTGCACAGTGGAAATACCCACAATGCAAACAAGTGTGTGGAAGCGTGTCTGCCATGCATGCTACACACACACACACACACGAGCGCGCACACAGAGGCAGTTCCTCTACGCTGTGCTGCATAACACCCCCCTTCCCTTTCAGCCCCACAGCGCGGGGCCGAGTCCCTGAAGGAGAGATTATCCACTGCCGTGTTTGTCAGAGGCAGGGAGGGGGTCTCAGCATGGGGCTTCGTAGCCTGCCTTGCCTGGGCCTGCCCCTACTGCCAGCCAGGCCCTTCTCTTCCGCTTGGCACAGCGGGGACTCTCGTACTGAACCAGAGGCCAATTTATCCCCACCACACTCCCCCAGCAAAATGATTTCTCTCAGTGTTTTGTCGACGCTCAGTCCCAGGGTCCTAATGAGGTGAAATGGATGCCAGTAAGACCGAGGCTGCGGCTTTCATCCTCAAAACAACATCCATCCTCCTCCGGGAGAGGAATGCCACCTAGGTACATCTACACAAGTACTATATTTACGTACAATTCATGTAGTTGCTTTTATTCTTCACATAAATGCTCATATGCTACTGTTAAGATCTGCATCTTAAAGTGATATTTACTTGTTATCCAGCTCTAAAAAACTACCTAAACTTGATATGAGAAACCCTTTAAATAAGGTATTTTGCATTCAAAAGATGTAATATACTAAACTTCATTACACTAAAGACTCAAATTGCAGAATAAAATGGTTTGCTTAGCACCAGGTGGAAAAAAAATATTGTGAACATTTGATTTATAATACAAATAATCACTGTCTCGTGTTTATTAACACATGAAGTCACTAAAAATGGCTTCTGTTGCCTTTATATAATAAATTCCCTGTGTCAGTGAATTGAACAGTGATTGAAGAGGTCTGATAATGGATACAACACAAAAAGCAGTCAAATATAAATCTGACACTTAACTATTACTATTTTTAAAGATATATTACTTTGATAACATACCATTATACTATTGATCATTTCACATTTCCCCCTGTAAAGCTATAAAGCCATAAATCCGTGTTAATGTGCTCCTGATCTATTTTCTACTTTGCATCACTTTATGTTTGGACAGAATCATTAAGGTCTTTGAAGTATTTGGAAAAGGATGAAAGTGCAAAATCAGCAACCGAAAGCACGCTGATAATCTCTTGTTTTCTTTCAGGGGAAAAAATACAAAATCCCTGATGGTTATTATCTCCATTGGCTGCTCTCCTGGAGTCTCCGCTCGCTTTGTGAATAAAAGACATGGGTCCGACTGCCGCTGATACGCAGTGGCTGTCAATAATGAAAATGCATATTTTTTCAGCTTGTTGTGTGGTAAATAAAGCAGGGTCGCGTGTTCGACATTGAACTCCAATAGCTCAGGCTCACAGATGTGGGGTGCTGAGATCTGTTAATGCCCTTGAAACTAAGGGCCCTGGGCCAGATGATTATTCTAAGGGCTGGGGAGGCAGTGAAGTGAGAGAATCGGTAAGTGAGAGCAACAGAGGAGGACCTGTGGCCATTTTGTTTGTGCTGAGAGCGTAAGATTGGTCCCTTGTGTTTGACGCAGCGAGGGCCTCAATGGGCCCTCAATATTCAACCCCGCGCTGATCAGGCTTTTCAGTCTTTTTTTTTTTTTTAATCCCATGTAATCATGCCTGTAATTTGAGTGAGCATTTTTTATGTTTCTTTGTGACCCACATGACTCGCCATGACAGAGACGGCTGTGATACACTGATATTGATTGGCGGAAGACCTGAATAACAATTCGCTGGGGGAACATTTTGACATCTTGAAATGGTTGCTTTTTCAATAAACTTTCAATGACAGTCCTCTGTCTGGGTGCCAAAGTCAGGACTCCAAGCTCTGTATCATCCTTTCAAGAACCGACTATAATGGGTCAGCCCAGTGGCTACTTAAATCTACTGAATGCCATGAATTCTATAAAGCATTTCTGTGAGAGCCCCAGTTCTTCAAAAAGCATTTTCTTATTTGCAAATCTTCATCTGCCCACGCAGTTCTTGAGACCACATGACTTCGTGGAAGAGAGCAGCCAATGGAGCTGTGGCGGGGACTATTTCATAACACTTCATGTTGGGAGATGGCAGATCCATTGTTCTCCGGGCCCACGAGCCTGTGGGCGAGAGTCCCCGCTGTGTCTACACTGAAGAAACACACCAGCCTCCCGGGCTATATTTTCCCGTCTTTTCTGCAGACACTGGAGGCTACTGTGACCGTTCCATCTCGGTCTCCGCTGCAGCAGGCCCCACTCTCTGTGCCGCTCCCCTCTCCAATCCCTTCGCCACAACGCCGGGGAGAAGAAACTGACGTTGCACAGCCAGGAAGCACGCAGCTGCTACTATAATAGCCCTAATTGCACGTTTCTTTTGTCGGCCCGAAATTAGCTGCGCGGCTACAATACTACTACTAAACCCCCCCCCAAAAACCTCCAAGTAAAGATGGAGGGGAGAGAGTTAATAAAAAAAGCCTCTCAGGGGTGCGTACGCCATGAGACTGCCAACCCACTGTCGAATGGCCCACACCTGCACACTCGCACCCCCGCTAAAGTAAACACAGATAATAAGGTATAATTACTTTGGAAAATAATAACGAGGAGCAACCCTTCAGACCCCCCTACTCCCGGTGACAAAGGGCTGCCTGTTTATTGTGGGGGGTGAGGCAGCCCTAAAGGATGCTGGCGAGTGCCCTATCAAAAGACCTGAGGACTCTACTGAGGGTCCCTTATAGGACAGCCATCAGTGTCAAGGAGGACGGGGGCTTTTAAGTTCCATACACCCTAACTGCCTCAATTAACCAGTATGAACTGACCACAGGCGACTTTTTTTTTCTTTTCAATGCCATTCATTCTCATCAAAATGATCCTGTGTAGTCTTGAAAGACCAGCACACCGTAAAACATCAAAGGGAAGCTCACAATATGTACTGTTTCAAAACATACCAATACAATGGTTGTTGCGCAGCGAGGTGAGAGTTCACATTTAGTATATATGTGTATGGAATGACAATGGGACAAAAATAAAAATATGATGACATTAAAAGACTGAAAATATGATTTTCCTGTTAAAAAAGCCTGTTTAGATGTACGGACTGAGCACTGCAAAGGATTACCGTGCACAATGGAACATGGGTAAAGCACAGGCCCACTTTTGATTCAATACATGTTATTTCAAAACAAGAAACAGTTTCACATTAATCAAAAAAACAGCAGTGGATGAACCAATAGCTTTGATTTTTAGAAACATAATCCCACACTTTGACCTTTCTTGGCATCAGGTGTCATAATTTGACCCTGAATTTCATACAAATGTGGAAAAAAAAGCATTTACCCCCACCATGTTACACATATAACTAACAGATGCAATACCTAGGTTATATTTCATGCTTTCCACCAAAGCCCCAACGTGTTTTTATAAGAGCCATCGGAGCCCGACTGAGAATGAGGATAAACTCGTCCGAGCATGTGAACATGACACTGGATAGCTGAGACAGTGTGGGATCACGCCGCGGCCTCACCGTCACTTAAGCCCGTCCGTATTTTAAACCGATCTGACAAGTTGGCACACGGAACGCAACAGATGGGTATGTTTCAGTTTAACGCTATCCCCGGTGGTCGAGTCACTATGAAAACACAAGACCTGGGCTTGATGTCGGAACGGATTACCGAGCGGCCCCGTTCCAGCCACGCAGTTAATGACACAATCCATCTTGCGGGATTCCGACAGATAAACGCGTCCTTTCATTCGGGCGGAATATGAAGCACAGGGAGTGGGCCAACATTTAATGTTCTTGTATGGATAATGTGTTCTGACTATCCATGATAGCAACATACAACCTGTTTGTGAAGTACCTGAAGTAGTGAGTAAATATTTTATATCAAGTATAATGTACTTTTATCAACACAAAGGGGCGATAATAGCTGCAGTGATTAAGGGTCTCATGTAAAGTGAATCAGTGTGGCATGTGAGTCATCCTCATGCCATCATTAAGCCACAATGTGCAACCGAGCCGAATGGCCCTGCGAGGATGGCAGTGTTTTTAGCCATGACGTCCGTGGCAACAACACCCCCCGCCGCGTTTCCTTCCCGTGTGCCCATGATACCTGGCAATTAGGGAGTTTGTTTTCTATTTTTACTCCCGGGTTTTTACCCCCGTCCCCTCCCAAACCTCCCAATATTTGAACACACCGGATCAGCAGCTGCACTTAAAAGCATTGGACAGTGAAGGAAGAGAAATTAACAGGGGGGACAATTTAGACACCGGAGAGGCTTTTTCCACCAGAGCAATAAAGCACACTTGATGTTATTATCATCTCTGGTGAATTATCAGGCCTCTGATAATTGTAATTAATCAATCATCAGACTCACTCATGCACTCCCATGGAAGCCAGTGCTGCTGTAGATCAACCTGAGCAGTGTTGACCTATGAAAAATCAATGTGCAGCCACAATTCCGGGCAACAACTCCAGGCGTCTTTTAACCGGACCGAGTAATTAGAACGTGGTTAATTACATGTCACGGAATCTGAGTCATCATGCACACTGGTGGCAGACAATTGCAAGACAAAAAAAGTAGAGAAAAAAAAGAAAAGAAGAAGAAGAAGAAGGGGCCTTTAACATTGTGCAATCAAATTCGAGGGAACATCACAAGGTTTCAGGACAAATTCGTGCCACCATATCGGCCATCGATCATTTTCACCACATCCAACTAAGAAAAAACCTCAACGCTTAAAGCGTGTGGCCGCGTTCAAAACAATAGCACATGCTTAAAAAGAGAGCACAGTGACAGACAAACTCATAAAAAGGGACATAACATTCCCTCTTTCTCTTTCTTGCTGTCTTTGCCTTTCATCACTTTCTTTCTTTCTCTCGCTCTCTCTCTCTTTCATGCACGCACACACACACAAGTCTGGAGATGCTGGGTGGGAGGCCTTGGCCCAGCCACAGTCAACTGGTCCCAGTCCCAACAAGGAAACAATTAATCATGTGTGAGCGGCTGTCTGAGTGTCTGCTCTCTGGACAACAACAACACTCAGCCATTTATCTCCCCTCCAGGCAGGACGGGCAGCCAGCACACCACGCAGGCATGCACGCTCTCATCCTCTCTCTCTCACACACACACACACACACACACACATATGCTCCCAGATGTGGCGGAACAAAAAAAATGTGCACGAATGCACGCATGCAAAGTGGACATATATGCACGTGTTGGGATGCACCAAAAAAAGAAAGGGCATTAATGCAAGCACATGGATGCTTTGCACAGCAGATGTGAATGGAGCGAGAACACACACTTTCTCACACACACAGGTGCTTGGTGTTTTGTCAGCCTAATCAGATAGATGTCAGCACTTCCTAATGGCCGTGATGACATATACAGGAGCTGCATATTGCTGGCTCACTACAACTTGCAGAGATCAAAGATGGAGTACAACAACTCAACTTTCTCTCATAATTCATCCGGGAGTGACTCCTTTCGCCGGTGGTTCCCTTTGATATTTTCACGCTCTGTTTACTCTTTATTACGGGCAAAAACAGAATGGAAGGAGGGGGCTATTTTTCACCCACACTCTAAGATGATGGATCAAAGTTGAGCTTGACGGTCATTTCGTTTCAGGAAATTTTCGTCCTTGCTTGTTTAACTCCCAGGCCTTCCGACGTGGCAGGGCAGGTTAGGGGTGAGCTTATGCAGGCCGGACTCGCGAAATGAAATAGGAAATGTGTCGTTTATTCCTGGTTGCCACATCTACTCCTTGAGGAGCGGCATGTGGAAATGTGTTTTTTT
>CAESWR010000132.1:66960-107659 GCA_903171835.1 Mullus surmuletus | reverse complement strand
AAAAAAAAAAAAAGCAAAATGAAAAAGAAGGAGCCTCTAAACTCAAGTGGAGCAAACAAAGAGGCCGGTGTGTGTTTCAGGATGGGGCATCTGGATGGCATCAGGGGAGCCGGGCAGATTGGTAGTGACACAGGTTACTCCCGAGGTCCCTGGTGAGAAACACATCGCCGCAGTCTGCAGTGGAAAAGCAGCTTTGAAGCGCTATTTTGCAAAAGTGGGAAAAAACGTGTACGTGTTTCTCCAGGTTTTTCACACAGCTCACCCCCTCCCCATTCCGCCGCTTTATTGCACTTAGTGCAGTTAGCTCGCAAAAGACAAAATCTGTCAATAAAAGGAAGCAGAGATGTTTGCACACAATCCAATGTCCTAGTCAAACTATCACGCGCAAAACAGATTTTTATCGGCGGTGCGCAGATTCCATATAAGAATAGACACCAAGCAAGCCGGTTTTAAGTGTTTAAATGGAGTAGCTTGACATTTTGGAAAATTACACTTATTTGCTTTACTGCCTGGAGCTGGATGAGTAGAGTGATACCGCTGTCATGTTAGTAAATCCTCAAAAACTGCCAGCAACTGGTTAGCTTGTAGCCTAGAGGGGGATTAAAAAGATCCCTTTCTCAATACCAAGGACGCCGAGTTCACACTTGCGTAACTGGTGGTTCCCACTTGGCAAAAGACACCATGAGAGTTTGTTGGGAGGCTGGAGGCCGTCACTGGAATGTACATTTACGATAGAATAAATGATGATATAGAACACAACCCTGATTTTTTTTTTGTTTTCATAATATTAATGCAAATTACTTTTCAGAATCAGTATACAAATCCAGCGATTAACTTGATTGCTTCCACGGTCTTTTTCATGGCCGTGGCTGTTAGAACAGACTCGATGGGGAATAAAGGCAAACAAACAATTCCGTCAAATGGTGCAAACCTCAGTCAGACTTACTTGTCTGGGAACTTTTCATTGGCTTTTACATGATCATGTGCATTTTTTACATTTTTTCCGCCTCTTGACTTTTCATAACATTGTGAAATATCAAATATGCCCCCCCCCCATTCAGATGACAGCCAGTGTAACTTCCTGCATTTAAAAATCAGAGTTATTCAAAAAAATATGTTCACACTCAAAATGAACCAAGACCATAATTCCTCTTTCAGCTGTTGAATCCCACATCAAAGATTCCTCATTACATATATCGGAAACTAATAATATTTTATGTTTAAGCGCGACACACATCTGCGCCAATTACAAGGAAGTCTTGATGGGGACTATTCACTTCCATGCTTTCAATTCTCACCCAAAAAAGGCTAATTTCTACATCCGCGCACACCTGCCAGAGGTGCTGGTCGGTATAATGTTGTCATCTTTGGACATGAGCTAGGTTTTCCCAGTTTTTGTGCAAAGCTAAGTTCACCTGCTGTTTGCAAGTGAAAGAGCAGTGTCTACATTCTCATTTAACCTTTCGGCAAGAATGCTAATAGACGTACTTTCAAAAATGTCAACCCTCTCCTGCAAACTGAAACCGACAAAGGTTCCACAGAGGAACCATCAGCCGAGTGACAGCATCATCATCTCGTATCAAGTGCACTGCTGAGATGAAAAGCAAACCCACTTCCTTTAAATAAATCTGCCGAAAAGAGGGAGAGAAAAAAAAACATTCAGTTTCACTATTCATGTTACGTTCCTTTCGCTCAACTAATTAAGACAAATGCAACCGTGCTCCAGAGCATTCCCCTCGCTCTCTGCTTCTCTTTCAGCCCAGGTGGCAGCTTGACAGGAAGAGGAACAGGAAAAGACTTAAAGATTTGCCGCCGCTGCACTCATTCTCCTTCAAAGACAAATGCCCCCCTGATCATTTCCCACAATGCTCCTTGCACACGGAGGCCTCTGTGATCAGTGGTTATGAGAAAGCGCAGGAATCTGACAGACAACCAGCGGAAAGGAGAGAGAGGGGGGAAAAAAAGAGGTGGGCCGTCTTTTTTTTTTTTCTGTTTCCACCACCTACTACTCCCCCTGTCCTCCCTCAGTCTGAATTTGGTCGCATCTGGGTTCATTTATCCCGGCCCAGGCAGGCCCGAGGACCCCTGTGCCCTCTCGGGTTGCAGGGCCTGAGTGAGCTCCAGTGTGGGCCCTTGTTGTTGCGGAGGAGAAGCGCTCGGGTCTGCCCACCGGCCCCGTCTGGACCATCTCAAAACTTCCATCCACCCATTCCCTCGCTTCCCCCCAGGCCCCCCCGCCACGACCCATCCCAGATGCCCCGAAGCATGGTTAGTGTAGCGCCTCATCTGAACTGAAAGATACTAAACAGATTCATCCAGAAGCTACGGCCCTCCCTGAGCTTTAGGGGGAGTTTCGCAGCAGATGGAAAAGAGGGGGAGAGCGTGCGGGTGCGGCGGGGGGGGGCAAAGCCGGTGCTTCGGATAAGCACCGGCTGTGGGTGTGGCTGATCATCATCACCCCTGTGCACGCATGTGTGTGCGGCATCTTTACGAATGCATGCATCTGCATTTGCATAATGAGACGAGCGGATGTACGCTGCATCTGTAATGCGCGTGCAGGAAATGCGCTCCCATGTCTCAAGATTGCAGGTGAAGTCACCACGCCTACTGTTTCGCCACACACGCCCGCCGTCCACGCCGGGCCAAACGTCAGCCCGGGTTATCTCGGTGCCCGGGTGAATGGAAGCAGAGCGAGTCTGGCTGGTTACTTAAAAGTCATTGAGAAGTTATTCAAACGCGTAGTTATTGTGGCGCAAACAAAGGACGGCTTGTCACGCGTTATTATGGATACGGTGTTTACAAGAATGCCACTTTAATGCAGTGCATGTTATGTATGGAGATTAAGGATGGGGTTTGACAGCCGACTGATTGGAGAAATGACAGTGGATTATAAGAGACGTTGTTTTTCTTGTTAGACAGCCAGCAGGGACTATATGCATACAAAGTGGACTGTTATTTTTTTCTCTACATGTTGAATGAAAAACCATAGTAACGGGGGTTAATGCAGAAATCATATTTTCATGGGAGAGGTAATTTGCCATAAAGGGCCACCAAATGTCAAACCAAATATGCAACACATTTGTCGCCTCGTAAATACAGCATGTCAAAGAGATGGGGAGGATGTTTTAAATCTTGAGGTCCCCACCATTTTTTTTCTCCCATCGTTTCTCCTCTCACCACCTTCTTGTCTTTTATGCAAAACAGATTTTTCCTTTGCCAGTGGTGGCCAGTGTGTGCGATTGTTGTTGCGCAATGGATGTTTTCATCCACAAGCGGTGCTGGCACTTACATCAGTTCGCACATTTAGCATTTTTGAGTGAAAGTAAAGTGTTTAGGCTCATAGTGAGGTCCATCGCCAACGCTAGGTCTTTGAGAGATTTATCTAAGGGGTAAATCAGTTGATGAACTGAATACAGCAAACAAAAAAAAGTGATTTGGGGGAGAATTTAAATGGTTTGGGTTATGTTTTTATTTTATAACTGAATCAAAATGATAAATACTGTGAGGAAAGTGTTTACTGAGATAAAGATTTGTTTTTCCAATCGATGCAGTACATTTTCAATTAAATTTTTACAGCTACATCTGCTCTGCTCTTCCTCTCTTTTTCACTTTCACAACCAACTCATGTTTTTAGGTTTTCCCTTTCACTCTCCCGCTAGGTTTTGGTGTTAATAATAAAATTCTTAAATGTAGTTTTGGTTGTAAATTGAAATTGAATGATTACCTTGGTAGTTTTCCAGGCCCCAGCAGCCGGCACGAGTTGACCTGGCCTCACTCCTTCGCCCTCCAGCAGTTCCTGTGCAGTCAGGAAGCTGAGGTGGCGGCTGTCTGTCCATCCAACCCGATTGACCCCTATAAGGCCACCCAAAGTGGGGAAACAGAGTTAGATTTAGCTAAATCTGTGTGCTAAATCACCTTGTTTATGGATGTATAATTTCTTTTGAATAGACAAAATAAATCAATATAATGTTACATCTTAAAATACATTTAGAAGTTTCCATACTTTCCATCTTTTGGATCAGCTTAGATTTTAAGCATTCATAGTTTAGATAAACGATTTGCCAAACTTTGTTGTGACATTATGCGACAGCTCCATGTTTTCGACAGCTCCATGTTTTTTTTGTTTTTTTTTAATCTTTTTGTCTCCATACCATACATTACAGAATGACATGAAGAAAAGAGAGCGAAACCATATTCTTTAAATGTGGAAAACAGGACAAAGCCGTTGCCACCAGCGGCCTCTTTTTGTCAGGTCAAAAATGTCTTACAAATTTGAATCTCATTACCATGTCATGAATACGTCTTTGGGAATCCATTAGGCATTTCCTGCCTAAAACTACAATAAGAATTCACAGTCATCCAAAAAAAAGAAAAGAAAAAGCAGTGAATGAGAATAAAGCCCCAGCGAGCGCATTACTGTAAAACTGTTTTAGCTCTTTCAGTCCACTTAAGATGAGGCAGGGGGAGAAAAAAAAGAGATGCGAGTGACTGACAGATGATAGCAATAAAAGTAAGAACAAACTGGCCATTTTCCTGTGGTAGGGCCATTTGAGAAGGGATTATTAACTTGTCAGCGTTTCAAACTAAGACACAACTTTTTCTCCACTAAAACACATCCCCATGTCTCTGTTACTTTTATTAGAAAGTCTTTAAACCTTTTGACCCCGGAGGGCCTCCGTTATTGGCTGTTAATAGGGACACCACGGTCAATGGGGAGACCCTAACTGCCCTAGTAATCATTTGTTTAGAGTTTGGGCCTATTTTGGTCAGCTCTGTGTTTAGCTTGGGTTTAAAAATAGCAGGCGAGGAGATGGAGACAGCCCTCCGCCACTCATCGCTCAAGCTGTCAGGACGCGTGGGCCCTTGGGGACGCGGGGCGGCAGGAGACCCCTGAAGCCATGGAAGTTCAGGGGTCACAAGGTTCATCATTACTTACTCTGTGACGGTTGATGGAATCGTTGTTGGATCTGATCGCTAAAGCTACATGTGGAGGCAAAAGCTGTTAGACGCTGTGCTTTACATGGCTCAAATAGATTTTGCAATTCATGAATAATCCAAGAGCAAGTTCTGCTACCTGCTTCTTACACTAAATGCCACAGGCAAGTGAGTTATTTGCTGTGCAATCTTGGGAGATAAAATGTCATGGGATCAAATCATTAATCTCGTCAAATATTGTCATGTGACAGGAGAAAATACAGGTGTGGAGATTGCATCGCCTGATAAAACATTACTTACAGCCATTTTTCCAATAAGCGATGGACTCGGTGCTGTCAATATTTGGAGGGGATGCGAGGTATGCCCCGGCGAAGGCCATTTTGAGAGGAGCAGAGAGCCTGCTGGGAAAAATACAGTGGTTCATGCTGGGTCTCCAGGAAGCTGAAAAGCCACCAGCAAAAAGCTATGAATTATTTTAAGCGCAAAATACATTTTCTTTGAAGACTGTCGGGCCATTAGAGCCCTTTTGCTCCCTTTTAAATTGTTTTTATGCTGTGAGTAATGTTAACCTTTGCTTTTGTAGTCATGAAATTTTCTCTGCACCTTTTTCCCTCCTGGCACAAAGCACAGATGGGTTGGAAAAGCTGGAAATAAAGTAGAGGAACCATTTACTCCGAGGAAAGAAGAGGCATGAGAGTAGAACTAAGGCTTTTATTCTGATGTCTGCAGACCTGTGTTACCAACAGAAGAGAATCCATGAGCATCAGAATAAACCCACTCAGAAACACCTGTTTCTCTGCTAAAACAATCCTTGCTGCATTTTGGAAGTTATGTCAGGCTGAAACTACACGAGGCGTCATTCAGTCCCATAACATTTATAATATTGAATTCCAATTGGGATGAGCTGTATATTGTCATAATAAGATCACCAGGATAGTCTAAATGAGATAACCTTTCAGAATCAGAACACAACAGTGGATAAGACATGTATTATCAGTGGATATAACATGTATTATGTTAATCAATGAGGTTCTGCTCAGGGTTGGTGCAGAGCCTTAATTAATGATTGCTAACACCTGTGTGCTAGCTCATGCCCCAATGGCTGCTGGGAAAAAAGGGGGGAAAAAAAGAAACTTGTGATGTATTTCTCCTTCTGCCTCTTACAGTACAAAAAACACTCTTCTCCTACAAAACCACACACTTACTTGAATGAAAACTTCTTCCATCGGTCATTTTTTCAGGTTACTATTTCAGTATAATAAATATAGCTCACTTTCGCCACCGGAAGTTGGAAACTCACACGCAGATGTGAGATGACAGCTGACTCCGGACTTTGTCACATGGTCATGTCAACTTTGCCGTAACAACTGAACCCCCCTCAACCCCCTCCCCCTCCCCCTCCCCCTCCTCCCTTCCACGCAACAGATTGTCGGTTAGTGGACGTGCACGCGGTTGCCGGCGCGCGCCCGCCCGCCCGCCCCTGCAGCACGTGCGCAGCTAATCCTGTTCCCGCCCAGCCTCCACTGCACCGGCGCGTGATCTCCATGGGAACGTCGTCACTCGGGAGGAAGTGAGCGGTTCTTAGTTGACAGTGAGCTTTGCTTAGCATGGCAGCAAAGGTAAGCTTGAACCCCCTCACCACCCCCTCACCACCACCACCACCCCTCACCCTACTCTTCTCCGAGTGGGTGTCGGTGTCCCACCCCGGGTGCCCACTCACCACCCCCCCCCGCCGCCCCTCCTCCTCCACCCCGGTGATGATGTGCGCCTCCCCGGGGGCGGAGGAGGGGGGGAGAGCTCGCTAGTAGCTGGTTAGCTCGCTAAGAGGATGTTCTAGAGGTTAACACTGGCAATGACATTGGGGCTTTGCTACAGCCGGCTAGCTAGTTAATGCACGTTTAGCCAAGGCAAAGGAGCTGTGACGTCATTTAAAAAAGTATGTACAGTGAGCAGTGATGCTGCTGTGTCTGCGGTCCACGCACACTGCCACCCCTCCACACCCACCGGGGTGTCTGTGCTGGAAAAGCCGGCTGTACTCGCACATAACCTTGGTTAGCATCAGGCTAGGTGGTGTGGCATCCCTGTCTCTCCTCCCAGGTGTCAGCCCAAGAAACACAGTGTTAGTGTTTGTTTGTCCCACACAAAAGCAACCAACCTCTGATGTGACCACGTGACGCCTGCATCTGTGGCTCTGTCAGCATCAGCATCATTTTGAGCGAATCGTGCCCAAGTTTTCTCAATGACACACAGAAAGTGAAATCGCTTTTGCTCGATTGTGTTTGCAGGCAGTTCTGCCTAGGAGGGCCGACCCCACTGAGTTGAAAGGCATTTTTGAAAAGGTAAGCATCGGAAGCGTAAACATCTTATGAAAGAAAACAGGTGTCTTTGTTTTTGTCTCAAAATCTAAAGCGCAACACGAGTCTGCATATGTCTGCTTTTTTTTTCTCCTTACAGTATGCCAGCATCAAGAAGAATGATGAGCACTTCATGTCACCGCATGACTTTGTGAGCCGATTCCTCCATGCCCACACAGACATTCGGCTGTCGGAGGAGGCCACAAAGCTGCTGGCTGGTGTGGTGGATCAGAAGAAGGATGGGTGGGTGTTCTGTGTCGCTGTAGACCCCAGGGTTGCGCCATAAACGTCTTTCAGGTTGTAGTGAACCTGATACTCATTTATTTTTTGTTCAAAACGAAAACACACATAATTGAACTGTTACTGTCTTTCCATCCGTACACCTAGATATTTTTATGCTGAAAGCCACAGATCTGTTCTTCCAATATGAAGGAACCTGCAAAGTAGTTAGCTTATGAGACTCATAACAAGGCTATCATTCTTCCCTTTGATCTTTCATGACTGCTTCCCCATGTTATTTAGCATTTTATAATACAAACTTGTGACTGGATGCTTTGGTGCAAAAAATGCACGGAAGGATGTCCATGCTTGAATTATATAGGCGAGACACATCAAACCACCAATGGCCCCTTTCAGGTGTTTCCTTCTTTGTAGATACAACCCCAATCTCACACTTAGTCCTCCTGCCATCCCGTTCACCCCATTTTTTTTCTTTTTTTTTTACATTAATATGTATGTATTTAATGATAGATAATGATGGGTAATAAAACGTTACGGTAAGTCAAAAAAGATTAAAAAAAAAAAAAGATTCCCATAGCAACCACCTGGGCTTCTAGAAAGAGCAAAGTGCATAGGGCTGTGTAGTTTCATGTTATTACATCCGCTTTAAGGTGTGTGTGTGTGTGTGTGTGTGTGTGTGTGTGTGTGTGTGTGTGTGTGTGTGTGCGAGTACAGAGGATGTGAGATGGAGTAGTGGGGGTTTTGGAATTGGAAAAAGGGAGAGCACGGCACCCACTCTCGTGCACGCACGCACATATAAAAACACACACATGCACTGTAATTGCCCATGCTATTCAGGAGCACTCTGGTGCATTGTGCGGCTTTGGAACAGGATAAATGGTGGCCGTAGCATCAGGGTAAATCTATTAGGAACCCATGGCCCAGGGTTTTGTATCTAAACCTCATTTTGGTTTTGTGGAGGGAAATGGAAATTATATGGGGGCAAAACAGGAAAAAAAGTCATCTTTTTATTTATGTCCTCCCAAATAATGTAGGTTTAAATATGTTTTTTTTGTTGTTTTTTTTACCACAGATACTGCAAAGACTAGTGATGCTCATGCTTTGTGATGTGTTATTTTGCTCCTGAACTTTGATGGATGAACGATCTGGCCATTTTAGATGATTATTCCACTCCGTATCGGTGTCTCATGAACGGAAAACAAATGGGTGTGGGACACAGAGAGAGGGCAGCGTCAGGGCGCCGTCGCCGCTAGCCGAAAAACGCAATTGCATTGTTTTTCCCCCAGTGCTTTTCGAGCATAAGTCTTTACAAAAAAAAGAGAAGAAAAAACAGGAGCAAGACAAAAACAAACCACTTTAGTCTGTATTTTCATGCAGTTCGCCCGGTCTTATGCAAATATGTCGAGAACAATAAGTTTGGGTGGGTATACTACGGGTCTGGTGTATTTGAAGAAAGTGCACCTGCTGCTGTTTTTGCCAGGTGGGACTCCATTTCATCAAGATGAGTCAGGGGTAATAGATTTAGCAGGGGGTCGGATGGCAGGCGGCAGGCTCGCTTACTTTTCTGTGCAAGGTAAATTTTTTGCTTAGATGCCACTGTGAGCGAGTGCGATGGTGTGTGTGTTTGTGTAGCGATGTAAACATTGAAAATGCATTTGCCTGCCCCCTCCCCTCCCTTCCCACCACCACCACCACCACTCCTGTGCGACTGTGTAAATCAAGGGATATAGTGACAGTTGTAACAATCTGTTATGTGGAAATCACTTTTCTCCATCTTATTCTCCCTTCTCCCAGTGAGACAGAGACACACTTAGATAGATAAAGAAAGAGAGAAAGAGACACAGAGCTTTGGAGGGTGTAGATGCCTCAATTTGCAAGAATCAAACATTGTGTGTGTGTGCGTGTGTGTGCACTGACATACACAGCTAGAGGACGGTTTAAAGATTTTCCTCTCGCTTTTGACTGCTGCCGCACTCCTCTCTCATCATCGCTTTCTTTACATTCTCACATACCATAATGTACTCACAGTATTTCTTCTGGGCTCTTTCTGAGTCCCTGCCCTGCTGCCTCTCAATTCCCCTGCTTCCCTCTGATGTTTTGATAGAAGCATCTGTTCAAGTGTGAAGACCCCCCCCCCCCCCCAAAGATTCTGAAGGCTTAAAAAAAGAGAGCGCGAGAGAGAGAGGGAAAAAAAAAACTTTGTTAAGGCTGCGTGCTGGGAAAATAGCAGTCTGCCAGCTGCTGTGGGCATTCTGGTCTCGGACTGGTAGGTGTCCACTCTCAGAAGGCGAACAGATACTGGCAGCTAGTACTCACCTGTGTGTGTATGTATGCGTGTGCTGATGTGCGAGTGAGCTCGAGGTGGGTGGAAGGCTGTCAGCAACAATGCCAAGATGCCAAGGGGACAGGGGGGATTATTGAAACCCCTCTAGCCCCCCTTCTCTCCCACTACCATCAGCGGAAGGAGAGTTGTCTTTTCGCCAGCCGGGTCCGACCAACACCATACATTTATGCTACTTGTAAACAATGTTTCCCAGCCCCGCATTTTGTTGGTCCAGGACGAGTGCGTTGGGGTTCCCGCTGAGAGGACGGAGGAGATAAAAGCCGGGTGACGAAGAAATGATAAAAACAAACAAAACTATATGGAATATATGGCCTGAGTTTTTATGACAGACGTATCGCTGACAGTCTAAATTGCATTGTATTGGCATCATCACAAAAGCGTCATTCAGCTGTCATCTGGAATGCTTGAATCGTTGTTTATGTCTTGTGTGTGTGTGTTTGTGTGTGTGTGTGTGTCTTGTCAGATACATGTCACGGATATGCCCGGGGCTGTTAAAAGCGATTGAGGAAAACACGGCGGCGCACACTAGAGCGCTGAAGTGTTGCCGTGGGTGTGGGATCGCATTAGCCCCATCTAAGTTCATTCCCGGATGGAACGGGCAGGCCTGGACACATGCCACGGCAGTTGATGGTTGGGAGATGTTGTCGAGTGATTTGATTATTGAGTGTCTCATTTGGTCTGCACAGCAAAAAAACACACACACAAAAAAAAAACAAGGAAAGATGCCCCCCCCCCCCCCTCCGCGGTAATCATTTTGCCGCCATCATGGCGCTGCTAATCAACCATCATAATCTTCCTCCTTGGCTACAGAGCTGTGTGCAAATGCTTACGAGTGTGTGTGTGTGGATGTGTGTTATGGAGATGCCCCCTGGATCTTGTCTGGACTCCCTGATCTAAATCGTGGTCCAATCCCTCCGTGATCAGCCGCCCTCTCAGTTACACTAATATGCTGATTATCTGCGTCTGGGAAAACACGGACGGGACGACCGGCGCTCATGTAAATTGATGCGAGTGGAAAAAAGAAAAGAAAAGAAAAAAGAAACAGACTTTGTCTTTCGGTCCTGTCTAGGCCTGCGAGCACTCTTTAAAGCTTTACACCGCTTCCCCTGTGCTGCAAAGCTTTTTTTGTTAACCTCTCTGACTTCATATTCCTGAGCGTGCCGTCAGTAAGGAGCGCTCATTATTCGCCAGTTTGATAATATTCCAGTGGTGCGAGTATCGATGTTTGTTTTTAATAGCGTATCTTTGGTCACGGCAGCGTACTTTTGTGCCCCATTCCACCTACTTGCCATCATCAGCTCTAAAGAACTACCTGCCTTGTTAATAAAACAATTGGTTTTGCATTTGGTTTTTGTATTCTCCCATTTATTCCCTCTTTGTTTCGCTCAGACCTGGTTCTTCCCCGAAAGACACATTTACATCTGCATTGATGCCATTGTGTGAGGTTTTGTTGAAAGCAGGTATTAATCTGAGACTTTTGTGAGCGCAAAGAGGGGGAAGAATAGCATTTTTTGCAGGCTACATTCAAAAAGACTCAAAAGGCAGTCATCCTAACTGCTTTGCAACCTTTATCAGGGAACTTGCGTACTCACCAATTTCAGGATTTATTTTTATAAGCGCCACTTTTCTCCTTGTGTTTCTTCACAGTCCTCACGATGATATGTTTTGTCCCGGAATCACACAGAGATGAAGACAAACCTGGAACAGTGGCGGCCTGAGATCCGTCTGAATTTAATAATTAATTACCACAAACAGGAGAATGTAATCATTGCAGCCCCCCCCCCCCTCTCAGTACCTCCCTTTTGGAAATTGAAATAGATTTAATAGATGGATGCTCGGGGACCACTAATTAACACTGACCCCCCCCCTCCTGTAATTATCAGATCCATTTGTGAAATCCGTAATGGACTTGTAGCAACTGTGAACCAGGGCCTAAATAAAGCCTAGACTGCGTGGTCCGGTTCTCCACAGCGGGACTCTCCCAAGGGGGCCCTCAGTGGGTTCACACAATGGGGTTGTTTACGTTTTATTTCTTCACTTGTTGATGATACATGCAGGCATTTTTTTGTTACACTGGAGATGCAGTATTATTAATCAAAACACTGCCAAACTTAGATAATGGAAGAGCAATTTAAGAGGAAGACTACTCCAACAATTTTTGTGGCCTTGCCTTACTTTTACATTAAACTTGTATTAATTTGAAGTTGAATTGATTGATATCACATGTACCTGCTTCCAGCTCCCTTGTTGCCCGAACTCTAAAATAGCACACTAAAATATAAAACTTCATGCTCAGTACTGTATTTTTCCTTTTTCTTTTGCTATAAACGCAGCCTTTTCTGTACCAGCTGCCAGCTCAGAGTGGTGACACACAGTGAGCTTTTAAAAATGTTTTATTTTCTTTCTTTTTCTTCTGTCACACCCAATGAGTTTATGACATTACTTATGGAATAACAGACTCCTGGATAAAAGACTGCTTGAATTAACGTTAGAGCAGATTGATAGGTTGTCCAAGTGTTCTGGGTTTCCACAGTGTGGCTGCAATTACAATGGAGTTTATAGCTTAATGTAGTGTTAAAATAACAAGTTATTTTAATTCTATAATATTAGTGTAATTTATGTCTTAATGAATATCAAAGACTGTATCTCACGTGTGGCTGATTAAGTATTTATCCACGGATGGATATTAATGAATCAAATCAAATGACAGTGTTTAGTTTGATTACTGTATTTAACAGTCTTTTATCCGTCTCCTATCTCTTTATCCCTCTCACCTCTGTCAGGCTGATCTCCTTTCAGGAGTTTGTGGCGTTTGAGTCGGTGCTGTGTGCCCCGGACTCCCTCTTCATGGTTGCCTTCCTGCTGTTTGACAAAGCTGGCAAAGGAATGACCGCATTTGGTAAGCAATTACCAGGTTTAGTCCTATTAATAAACAGGCACACACACTTGAAATCCTGCATCATTCATGTTTCTTTAATTCTCTCTCATGTTCTTCAAACGGGTACAGATTCTTTATGAATATTTTTCCCAGGGATGCGAATGGATTTCTTGCTTGCTTTGAAATATTGTATATATATTGACCACATATTGTTAACATTACACAGAGATTTGTTGTACTTCTGCAGGATTATTCACAAACTATCTATACTGGGGGAAAGTCGTACCATGGACCAAGTTTTTTTGAGCTCTGATGAAAATAGTTTTTCAGCAGTGATATAGGTGGCAATCAGGGTCCCCCAAGTTCGAAAATGTTATCCGATTTGAGCAAAAACCTTGAGCCTGATTGGTATGAAACTGTTTGGAGAAGTGGCGCATGAACCAAGCAGGTACCTGTATATTTTAGGGTCAAAACTGAACTGACATTTTCATAGGAAATATGTGATGGATTGTGATGGTGATATCAACCCGCCCTTGTCTCTTCTATTCAGGGCTCCAACTCCTGTGCCAACCAACAAATCTGAATCTAAATGCTTTGTTAACCAGAGTGACAACTTATCTTGTGATTAGTGTAGCTCTAATGGTATTATGTAAACATAAAATAAAAGTTCATGTCTCAGCACTGCACTTGCTACTTTGCTTTTGACATTTAGCAAAGACTTAATTAGCCAATTCTGACAGAGTGCCGCACAAGTGTTCACTTTAAATGTGCCACTGGGGAAGTTTTCATACAAAATCCTCTTATTTATGTGGGCTCTGACCTCGGCTCCATCCGTTGTTATGATGGCACCCACAAACAAAAACACTTTGTGGTCCTGTGTCTCATCTGTACAAAAAAAAAAGAAAGAAAGAAAGAAAGGAAGCAAAAAAAAGACAAGGTTAGGTTAGGTTTGGAGGTGGAGAGGGCTGGTGGCAACTAAAGCATGGAGATGAAGATGGAGGAGGGGGTGGGTAGCTGTGTGTTTGTGCATGATTGGCACCATTACTCTGACGCCTGGATGCTTGGAGGTGAAAAAGGGAAGACATTTGTACCCGTTGCTTATTTCACATTTGCCTAATTGATTTAAACAAGTCTAATGCCAGCCTTCTGTAGGTGTGCGAGGCGTTAGCGCATTAGGCTTGATTTGAAATGCAGGGCACACATCCCTCTCGCAAACAGGGAAGAGTAAGTGAATTTCATTTTAATTGTTGCTGTCGACAGGGTGCAAGATCATTGCAGGTGATTATGTATGCACATATGTAAATTTTCATATTTAAAAGGATCAATTAGAGTGACGTTGTCTTGGTGGCAATTAAAAGGTCTGCTGTTTTTCCACGTCTCCCAAAGGTTAATGAATATCCCAATGCCTATGAGCACTGAGACTGGCACACAAGTGGAAAATTGCATGAAAAACATAACGCGCATCATGCCATGCACAAACACTGACTGCAGTGTCTGCCACTTGCACTGCGCTTCACCGAAAGCAAATAACTTCTGACTGAGATTATAGTCTTGTCAAAGTCGCTTTATTGTGATACTTTACAGAATTCTCATTTTCTCCCCCTCTCCTTTGCCATTGGTTTGATTAAAGGCACCGCAGCAGCATAAAGTACCACCTTCTTTATTACCTATTAAACGTATTAATGGCCGCAGCTTACATCGCCTTAAAGCCCTGTTTGTTTTCTCGTGTAATAAATACCCGTGCCCCTTGATTTCCTTTTATTTCACTTCTCTGCAAAGCCTTTTTTTATTTGATAATAACCCAAGTAATTTCTGCTAGTGTAGGCGGCGCAGTGCTCCTGAGTTTTCACCGCTTCAAAAAATGAATAAATAAAAAATAAAAGCATAATTTGGTGGAATGTGGAGTTCATAAAAACTGCAACGTAACATGGTGTATGAAATGCAGTTGTGCCTCGGCCAAAAAGACAAGAAAAAAGGGAAGATTGAGTGTTGACAGCTCTATAAAAGTTGATAATATAAATGCCAGGCTCTGGAGCGGCCTCTCCTTTAAAGAGTTAAAGGCTGTATATTTATTGCCTCATTAAAGAGTAAAAAAAAAAAAGAACGACAATGCTCTAGCTGTCCTCCTTCTGAAGGTGAGGCAGAGCTGAAGTAAATATCACCTTTCTCTCTTTCCCCTCCCTGTCCGTCTTTAAAAAAATTGTTGCTTTCCTCCGTTCCTTTCTTCGCTCGTTCAGTGCGGCTTGTTTGGTAATAAGAAACAGGTCGCTCTATTGGTTTGTTTTTGTTTCTTTAGTAAGGCTGTAATTTAGGACTCATGTTCAGTGTCTCTCCACTCCACTGGCTGTAGAGGCTTAGAGGGTTTCAGGCAGAAGGGACATAAGTGAGAAGAAAAGGCTTTCCTTCTGAATACACAGCCTACACAGCTTAAACAAGTTCTGCCATATGTCATTCAAGACTGATGCAGACTCAGGGGGAACTTAAGTCTCAATCAGAGTGGAATTGCGTTCTGGAGATTGACATTTTGTCAAAATCAATAACAGACCCCCCCGCCCCCGCCCCACAACAAAATCAAATAATTGCCAAATTGGAAGCACATGCTATTTGTTAAAGCTCGGCTCATGTGGCTTCATAGCAACAGATTTAGGTCTTAATTAGAGCAAAAGCAAAGCAGGGAGATGTATGTAATGGTCGCTTTGATAAACAGGCAGAGAAGAGTAGGGAGAAGTTCATAGCTGATGAATGACACTGTCAGCCGTATAAATGGTGTGTGATGTTAAAATAGGAGCTGATATTCTGTAATTGTGTGAATGTTTTGTTTTGTTTCCGTCTGACAATTGAATGCGTCATTGCTAGCTGATTTTATTTTGGATAGGGTTTAAGATTATTTTCCGCAGGTGTCTTCTCCAGGAAACTCCGGTGTCGAATTGAGTCGCTGTCAAGTCACATTTGTGTCCTCCTTCTGTCTCCTTCACAGAGGATGTGAAGCAGGTCTTCAGCCAGACCACCATCCACCAGCACATCCCCTTTAACTGGGATAGCGATTTCATACGGCTGCACTTTGGCACGAAGAGGGACAAGCAGCTGAGCTACGGGGAGTTCACCCAGTTCCTCCTGGTGGGTTTGAAATGAATCACCTGTTGTCTTTGTTATGTCCATCCTCCCGTCAACATCAATTGTTGTCATGTAATCTTATCCAAGCTATTTTTTTTCCTCCTGTTTGTGCAGTAAAGTCATATAACAGCATCGTGAGACACGTATCTAACAAATGGGCACACGCGCACACACACACACAGCTCCCACCCCTCTCAAACACAGCCCTCCATATTGACCAGATTAGTCATTAATGAAACACCGGGGTTATATATTTAGGACATTTTCTGCATTTGTTTTCCATTAGCTGACACACACCTAGCGCCCACCCCCCCCACACACACACACACTTCACCAGTGCTGCAGCAGGTAGAGACATGGTCCCACCTCCATAAATAGGCGAGCTGGAATATTCCTAGTGCGTTTGTGGCGTGTGAGCCATTTTCCAATATGATGTCTAGACTGAAATCAGGGCTAAGCGGGGAGCGGTGGTGGTGCGGGGTGGGCGAGTGGGCTCGCTTGGTGCCAAGTTTGCATCCACACTCACCATGTATCTGAATGAGCTTTTTATATTACACTTAACTTAGACCAGATGGCTCGTACACAGTGGGCAGCAACACACGGGTATTGGGATATTGTTATACGTGCATGTGTGTCACAGTGTTTGAGTGTGTGTGTGTGTGTGTGTGTGTGGTGCTGTGTACACTGCATGGTCCCACATAATGTTATTGAACCTGTGTGCTTACATGTTTGGATGATAGCTTTGCGCATTTGTCCGTTGCCCTATTTTTTTGGGGGGGGTTATTTATTTATTTATTTATCTATTTTCCCTGCTCGTGTGTGCATGAGTGCAAGTGTGCGGCGTTGTGGCCGGCAGACACTGTACTTTGCATTGACAGCATGCCCGGCTCTCTCCCAGTCAGTCACTCAGTGGTTTCCAGCTCCACACAGCAGCGGGCTCGCCGCCAGCCGCACTCATTGCTCAAGTATGAAATGCACATTTCCTGCTTATGCTCTCTGCATTTGATCATTCATCATCATTTTTGATTCATTCCTCATTAAATGGGAGAAAGTAGGTTTTATAGCATCGTAGGAACGCTTTACAACCCGTTTCTTTGAACCGTTGTTAAAAAATTACCCTGCATTTCATCTGTTATCACTTACCTCACCGATGTACTGCTGTTTGTAAAATATTGTAAAAGAAATTAATAACTTATGAGTTTTAATACATCTACAAGCCATTTGAAATTGACTCAACTGTAGACCCAAATACAATGGAAGGAAGTTGATATTGTGCTATCAGCTGCTCCGGCGTTTGATTGTGGCATCAAAGAAGGTACGACAACATATCCCGAGCCAGAATTTAAGGCTGAGTAGTCCTTGTCACGTTGTAAAAGTTATCAGCGTGGTGTCAGTGGGAGCCACCTCCCCACCCCACGCAAAAATATTCTAAATATTTTTCCCTTATTTTTTATAATTCCCTATCACCCAGCAGCTCCCCCCAAAGAATGCTTCTCATCCTTTATTTCCGCCATACATGCATGTGCTTATTGTGTTTTTCTGCTATTGTAACCACACCGCTGCCAGATGCTCACAAGATGGGATTATCGGGGAAAACGTTTGCGCCGCATATTTCTCACAAGGGCTCTCTCTGGCCAATTACTGTCTTGATGGAAGCCAGAGATTCTCACCAATTACACACATTTTTCCCGTCTCACGCGTGGACGCCGGCCAGGGCCCTCGGCTCGCACTGTCAGCGCAGCGTTGTCTCCGGCTAATGGCGTCACCATCATCCATGTCCAGGGCAGCGGCACGTCGTAAGGCGTATTATAAATGCTGGCAAGTAAAGAGCTTGAATCACACACAGGGGACACTGCATGTCCCACTTCTTTCCCTGGAGCACTCAGAAAGGGAATTGTTGGCATTGCGTGGATTTTTAAAAGTCCCAATTACACGTTTGACTCTCCCAAGAATCAGTGGGCAGCCCGACGTCGAGGGCTCGCTGGCACATGTGTGAATGGGCAGTTTTGCTTAAGCGGCACCGCCTCGCTCGTACCAATCGTCCGGGCCTCGAGGTGGAGAGGAGCAGAATCACAGTCATTGAAAACAAACAGAGGTGGTTGTCATGTGTTTTTATTCTTGTCCAAGGACAATTAAAGAGATTGCAAATACCTCAGCGGTCTGCCGTTGGCTGCCTTAAGCCCCCACCCTCCAGCTTTACGTCTCTTTCCTCCCTTATTCCCCTCCTAAATAAAAACCATGCCCCTGAAACACTCATACAGTTGCACTAAGTTAAAGTTTTAAGAGGCTGAGGCTATAAACCACTTCATCTCTGTGGACCGCAGTTGTGTGTGTTGTTGCTCCACGGTTGTTTGTGTGGAGCCCGAAAAATCTGCCCAGTCTGGGGGTTTATTTGCAAATGGACACAGGTAAACGCACATTCATTGTCATGCGCCCTGAACATTTGCTTTTGACTGAAGATTTTATCCTTACCTTTCCTTTTCCCCAGTCTATTTCCCCACTAAAATGTTTTGACCTACTCAGAAGCAACCGGAAAAGTGAGTCATGACACCAAGGATGCAGACACCAAAATCTCACCTTATTTACTTTGCGTGTCAGTCTCTCTCGGTCTCCCCTCCGCACGCGACGGAGCCCCCGCAGTGCTCATAGGTGATACTGACACACGGCTGCTACATTTGCTGGGTTTTTTTATGTTGTGTTTTTTTTTTTTTGCAAATCTGGCTCTTTTGTTGCAATGTCTATTCTTACTCCCCTCTGGTCCGCACTCCGCTTTGTGTAAATGTCACTCTTCCTGAGTCGTTTTTCTTTTTCTCGGGCGCCGTGAATTTAGAGTTTGATCAGTTATGCTGTCAGCAAAATATCACTCAAATTCAACACAACAATAAGACATAGTCTCATAGGGTTTTGTGTTGTAGTAATACAACCTTTTTTGAGTTGCATTTACAAAAATAGCTTTTGAATATATCAATTGAACAACGTCAAGCATGTTCAAAATTGTTGGACTTTATTCATGAAAGAATAAATTAAGTCTTTAAACTTAATTATGGCCTTATGTATTGTTCAAGGCTAATTTTGAGAAATGTCTATCCCTTTTCCTGATATGCATTAATGTTGTTGACGATGACTTTTTTTTGAGAGGGAAGAAATCTTAAATGATGTATCTTTCATGTATGCACAGTTATAACCAATTATTTCCAGTATCAGTTAATTTGCTGATTATTTTCATGACTTAATGATAATCAGATGGCTTTTAAATTGCCCATTATCACATTAATTATTGCTAATTCATTCGCTTTCAGCTCTGTTAGAGTATGTGCGTGTTTGTGTGTGTGTGTGTGTGTGTGTGTGTGTGTGTGTGTGTGAAATTGCAACAGAAAAATTAAGAAAAGGTCTCAAAAACTCGTTGCGCGGCTGCTCTGTTTAGGTTAACACATCCAACTCTGGCAAGCTTTAAATTGAAGCTTTCATTATTGTGTCACCATATGTAAGAAACCACATGCAAAAAATGCACAATGATTTGTGTGAGTGTGTGTGTTGTTGTTGCTCTCTTGCACTAAAAGCTACAATGCATCGAGCTGAGTCAACAGCCAAACCAACTAGCTTTAGCTCGCTCTCCTCTGGCTTTTGGCTGTGTTTCGCAACAACGGCGTCTTTTGCTGTACCTGACTTTCTTGTTATAAGTCAGAAGACGGTTTTGGCGGCGGCGGCGGTGGCGGCTTGTTTACAGCTTCTCTCTGTAGACTTGCGGTTGCAGGTACACATAATGGCTGCTAATTTCAAAGGCCTTGTGGGATCGGTCTCCACCGCAGCCTGCTGTTGTCCCCGCGGACCCTTTGAGTGTGTGTGCACGAAGAGAGACAAAGTGAGCAGTTGGGGTGATTAGCCGCGTCGCCTGAGTGTGCAGGGCCGCCCGTGTGTGTGTGTGTGTTTGTATGTTTCTCCCTCAAGTGGATTTAATAGGGATTTGGGAGGGTGTGAAAAGCCCAAGCGACGCCTCACAGTAGGCAGGCCGCTGTTGGGAGAGGGAGACTGATGCCGGGCCAAGTGCCGGCTCCCCAAATAGGGGGGGAATCGGCACCAGGGGCCCATCAAAGCAGCTGCTGTGTTTTTATGCATATGTGTTAATATATGTGTGAGTTTATGTGGATTTAAATTTATGGAGGTGACTTAAAGAGGTGTACGACCCACATGTGTATACAATAATGTGCATTATGCGAGCGATCTAACACTCGCACCTCCCTTCCGTTCCACAGGAGATGCAGCTGGAGCACGCGCGGCAGGCTTTCATCCAGCGGGACCAGGCCCACAGCGCCTGCATCTCGGCCCTGGACTTCAGGGACATCATGGTCACCATCCGGCCGCACATGCTCACACCCTTCGTGGAGGAATGCCTCGTGGCGGTGGGTTTTTTTGTTCGGCTCCACGGTCCCGTCCTCCGCAAGAGCCAGAGTCACGTCGGTTTAAAAATAGCGTCTCCAATGTGCACCTGGGAGACAAGATACTTTGTTTTTGCAAGTATTATGAGAGCATGCAGTGTAAATGACGTGTTTGAATCAGGTATAATGTAGACAAATGTGTATTTAAACACGATACCGTAAAATACATGATTATGCACATGAGAATTTTATGAAAAAATGCACAATGGATTTGATTATTAGTCAACTAGCAGGCCCAGCAGCGTTAATACTCCATAAAAAAGATTAAACTGCTCTTCTTTCACTGCTTGCTTTTCTGTTCTCTCCATTTTCCTTTATTTCACACGAACCAAACGTTTTTTGTTTTTTTTCCTTTCCTCACAGCAGTCTGTCTCTCCTTCTTTCTTCTTCACCTTTTCTCTCACCGCTCCTTCCCCTCTTCTTCCGTCCCTTCGGGGTTTTTTTTCTCTCTTCCCCCCCCGTTTTCAACCGATCTCAACCGCCTATGGTTGTCTCTCCCTCCCTCCCCTCGTGTCTCTGTCTCTCTCCCAACATGTCATTAAGTCTAACCTCTCTGGCAGTGTCAAAGCCGAGCAGGCCAGCTGAATGGGAAGATAGAGACAGAGATAGATGGAGACTGGAGCTTCGCAGTCCATCATCTTTGCCTGTCTGCTTGTGTGTATGTGTGTGTGCACGTCTGTATGCGCTCCTATTTGTTTTTCGACTCTGAGATGTTTGTCTTTTGTGCGTGTGTGTCTCGTTTTTTATGTGTGTGAGTGTTTTTGTTGCGCGCGTGTCTGTGTCCATGTCTTGCCCCGTTTCATAAACACCTTGTAGACTCTGTCATTTTCTCCGCTGTGTTTACCTCACCGACCAGACATCTTAGTGCGCTGTTAGTAAACTCTCTCTCTCCCTCTCTCTCTGTCTCTCTCTCTCTCACACACACAAACACTTGCAAAGACACACTGGAGACGCATTAAAGTAGTATTATGGCAGGACACAAATAGTGAAACTATCTTGCACTGGCAAATGTGATAAAGCGTCACAGTGTTTTGATTGAAATACTGTATGTTCCTTCTTTCTCCCCCCTGCGAAAGATTCCATGTAGTGGGAAGATCGTGTCTATAGGCTGATAGATGTGAGCAGATACAAAAGTGTCTCTCTGTTAGAGCAGTTTCACCCAAGACAGAGCTTCCCTCCCCTCGTCACAAACACGGAGGGCTGTGAGCAGCCTTCCGCCATGTGTCTGTAAAGCAAACAGTGCCATCTAGTGAAAGGGAGCTCCACGTTTCCCTTCTCCCCCACTCGCCATAGTGAAGCCTCATCTGACACTGTGGCCTGAGCTACCCAAAGAAGGCGGCGACATTCACGGAACACGTTTTTCAGACCGACAACATTGAGCGGCTCCCCCCTAAGAGTGCGAGATTGTGCCTGATTTGATAAAGATGCGATCCCAGCTCACATAAAAGAGGCTGTGGGTAGTCTGGAATGCCCTCGAGAGCCCAGCGTCTATTTTTAATCTTTACCTTTTTTTCTATTTTCTCTTCATTTACCACTTCCTCCACCCCATAAAGAAAGTTAATTAAACTCCCCGAGAGTGTGATGGAAAAAGTTGCGGTTCCAGCAAGTTTACCTCTTCTTCTCTCTGTGCAGCAATAGCAGAGAGGAGTGTTGTATCCCCCGGGATGAAGTGTACTGTTTTTGCACATTTATTTTGCTGCGATTCCAGTGTAATATTTTTTGTTTGTTGGGGGGGTTGGGGGTTTGTTGCTTTGTTGTGTGTTGTGTGTTGTAAAAAGCCCATCCTAATTTTTCCCCAGGTTGCCGGGGGGAGCACTTCTCACCAGGTCAGCTTCTCCTACTTCAATGGCTTCAACTCACTGCTCAACAACATGGAACTGATCAGAAAGATATACAGCACTGTGGCCGGCCACCGCAAAGACATGGAGGTCACCAAAGGTACGTGGAGGGAAAACTCAAAAATGTCTGTATAGGCATTGCACACTCTCGTTCAGTGTGCAGTCCAACAACGTAATACATCAAACATATGCCTACTTTAGCATTCACATTCTGATCCAGTCCCAGAACACCGGCATTATAAAATGAGTCATCCAGGTAATGCATTTGTGGCGTTTATGTGTCGAAAGGAGGGCAGAAACTTGTTTTGTGTATAGTTTTCCTTCTTCCCCATGGTCTGTAAATGGGCGCGCTGGACCCGAACCAGCTAACGTATTGCATGTGGGCGAATCCCTGATGGTGTCTGTCTTGTCCATTAGACAGCCTGGCATTGATATGAGCATTAATCCATCCATCCTGAAGGTGTTTTTGGTAAGGTTTATACATTTAAAAAAGTCTAAAAAATAATATTTGTTAAAATTATCTGAGGATGAGATGTGTTGGTACATTTGTAAGATCGCTTCTAAATTACTCTCATGAAAAAAAGGAATGAGATTTTTTTTAAAAAGTGTTGTGTTTATCCATTATAGCAAGCTTTCCAGAAATGCTGTCTTCCATGTTCAGTTCCTCCAAGTTCTTATCTCTTTCACTTGTTTTCCACACTTGCTTGCGCTCATTCCTTCCCTCAGTTCTTGGCAAACAGTCTTGCTTGCTGTCTCGTCTTTCTTTGTCTCTTTTTTCTGACTGTCTCCTGCCCTGTTCATCTTTAAGAAACCACGCTGACCTCTCGCTACATTGCCCCGGGCTACTAATGTAGCCTTGTGATGCTATCTGAAGTCTTATCAGGGGTGTGGAACATACCCAACCCAGACCAGGAGCCCCTGCCCTCCCCAGGCTGTTCCCACCATGGGTACACCAACGCTGAGCTTGGCTCACACCATGGTGGCCCATAGCCAGCCAGACCTCCACAGCCACCACCCATCCACCCTCCACGCCCTGAGTCATTAAAGCCCCCGTAGGGACCACCAGTATTAAGCTCAGTGCACTACCACTGCCACATATAGTCGGTGCGCACATACTGGCATGTATCAAATGTGTACATATTTTGTAATCCACTTTTTGTAGCTATTTTCTCACATGCAGTACAAGTATTCAAATACATTAACACAGCCAAGTCTGCACACATGCGTGATAATCCTGATTGATTCCGTATGTTCTACAAGGCCACTGTTTTGCCTTGGGGACGCCATTAGTGTGCTTAACTCCTACGCAGTTCAGACCGCATGCATGTGTGTATGAGCGTTTGTGTGCATATATGCAGGAAACCTGTGCAGAGCCGGCGCAGCACAACCACAAGGCAAATCATGACTCTGCATCTTTGTAAACAGGTTAAAATTAAGTGTTTGTTAATGAAGAATGGGTTACTAGCTAGTTTTTACTATGACTGAAAGAGCCCACATCACTGGCGGCTCATAAACAGAGATCGTTCTAATGCTTGATTTCAAGTTATCATGTTTATGGTACAACAGCTTGAAAGAAATACTCTGTTCAAAGCTTTTCTACAGATTGTCAGGAATCTTTGGTGGAAGGAATTGCGATCAGGAGAATCTGAGGATGGTAGAAGAAAGGATGTAGCTTATTCATATGATGGACTAATAACCAGGCTGCTCCACATCTGGTAAAAAATTATGGTAAACTGTCTGTAGCCATGTTTGTGTGTGTTTTCAGGTCTATGTCCACCACACACTCGAGGATGGACTACAGATCTTCACCATTAGGTTATTTCCAACTGGACTGCCTTTGTAACTCTTTAGGAGGAACTACACACTGTGGAAGTTCCCATGGGAACTACAAAGTTTGAAGTGCTTCCACTTAATTTGTACTGCTAGGAATGACATCATGTAAGATTGTCACTGGTATACAAATGTCATTTTGCGTTTACATGGTTTTTGGTTCCCATTTCCAGAGGGTAACGCTAACACCTTTTTTGCATGCAGCCATTGATTTAGTAATCCTATACTTAGTACTTGGAAAGTGTGCACTAAAGTAAGAGTTTGAAAATATTTCCTCTCAACAGTTCTGAGATATATGAAAAATGTCCACGTCATTAAGTGCCTCTGATATCCCTAGACAGAAGTCTATGTCTGACTCTGTGCGTGCATGTGTGTGCGCGCATTGAGTTTTGACCCTTTTCTCTCACATGCCTGTAAGCATTACCTGCATGTAGCCATGGATATGTATGCGAGAGAGAAAAAGGGCATGCCTCAGGGGTAAGCTGAGACTCGGCGGGGTGAATGGCTCCAGTGTAGGACGACTTTGTCACAACCCCAGCCTGCTGCTCTTTGAATAAAGCAGGTCAAACAATGCTGACTCCTCCGCTGTAAGCCAGCCTACAGTCAACCTGTTCTTTATTCCACCAACAATAGCACAGGTGTTACGTTACCGCATTCTGAAGCTGCCTCAAAGAACTCTTGAAGTCCATAACTCTACATGCTCATATTTTCTTTTCTATTTTCTTATGATGACTTCAAAATGCTTTGACACTTCTCACTTGTAAGTTGCAGCCAAATCACAGAGGGAAATTGGTGTGAGTGACAGAACTTGAATGAAGCCTAAAGCACTAGAACATTTGAAGGATTATGTTTTATAGGTGCTCTTTATGTTTTTGCAGAATGTATTTGTTCAATTAATCCTAATTGTAACCTGTTAGATATCTGTAAATAATCGTTTGCATTTGTTGGATGTTTGAAATTGCAGTCAATTATTTGTATTGAATCAAGAATCTCTCTTTCTCTATAGAGGAGTTCATCGTGGCAGCTCAGAGATTTGGCCAGGTGACACCCATGGAGGTTGACATCCTCTTTCAGCTGGCTGACCTGTCAGAGCCGCGTGGGTAAGCCAAGCACGGTGACTTACACTGAAAACACGCAGGCCGTTATCACACTGACAAAACACCTCACATAAATGCAGCCTCAAGACAAAAAAAAAATTGTTTCCTGACAACTCTACGGCCTGTGCTATTCCACACGCGTTATTGTGACTTCAAAGGGATAGTTCGGATTTTTTGACACAAAGTTGTATGAGATCCCCACCATCAGTGTCATCGATACAAGTCAGGCTGCAGCATAACTAAATGTGACACCAGTTAGAGCAGAAGATGTCACATTTCTGGGTCTCATTAATCCAAAGTGTCACTCTTTTGTATTTTATTCTTGAAACATTTCACACTTGAAGTTACTTGTTTTATTTGGTGTGACTGCTGAGGACCCAAACACAATCAAATGCAATCATGCAACTGTCTTCCCCCAAAAGTGCTATGTATCTAGCCGCAGTTTGCACCTTTTGCACTTTTTCACTGCTGCACGTCGACACGCCGAGGCAGCAGGTGCACTTGGAGATGCCTTCGCTGTCCCACGTTGCGCCGGTCACTGTGCTCGCACGATTAAACCGGGCCCTGTAAGTCTCATATTCCCCCCACTTCCTTTGCATCTGCCTCATGGCCCGACCACTGCGCACATAATTTCTTACCTCAGCCTGAGACACCACCTTATTATTATTTCTGGGCAATGGGATACTTTAATAACCTTCTCTGTTGCCCTTGATTGGCGATGTGAGAGATAATAGCCCAAAAATTCAGAGGAGGGAAAATGGAGGGGGGGGGGTTTGGTGTTCCCCCATTCCCTCGGCCTGGGAAAACTGGGGCCATCATAAAGACCCAAGAGGCTATAGCTCGCTGTCCAAATGTTAAATATCTTTGTTGTACTTGGAAGACGGGATAAATGAATGGGAGTTCCTCAGATGGGTTTTCTTACTCAATCATACCAAGCATTGGCCTGTTTTTTTTTTTTGACCGGCACAATATTTTCACATGGAAAGATGGCAAAGTACCTTTAATCTTCGAGTAACTTCAGGCTGACAGATTGTTCGTACAAAGGTCACACAACCGTGTGATGCATGGATGAAATGCTATAATCCGCAGAGAGTTTTTACAACAGTTGAAAGTTACTTGAAACCACTTCACTGTCTTCGTTTTGTGTCTTTGCCAGACGTGTTGGTTTAGTGGACATTGAGAAGATTGCCCCGCTGGAGGAAGGTGCCCTGCCCTACAACTTGGCCGAGGTCCAGAGACAGGTATAGAAAATGAGGACCTGTTGATGTGTTTGGTTTCCCCTTCCACATTCTGAAGCCTTTTTCATCGTTGCGTTCTCCGGGGCAAGATGTCGCCGCGTAGCAGACTTAACATTTATAATTAAGGATAATGATATCTCCTATTCACATGTAATCCCTCCCCTAAAACGCTAAATCGCTCTGATTTGTGGTTTTGGCATCAGTTACACTTTTTTAAATGAAGTGACGGAAAGAAATACAAGACAGATCCAAACATGAGAACGTATTAAATAAAGGTATAAAGCAGGCAGTTTGCCCTGAAAATGCCAGTTTTTGTCAGCTTTGCTCATTTTCAAAAGTTCATGCCGAAGTTCAACCCATGTTGTTTCTAAGTAACTTCCCATCATAAACCTGAACATACAGAAACATTTGCAATAGAGCTGAGCCTCTGCCTGAAAAAACACACATTCAAAACAAGCGAAGAAGAATTAATGAATCTCAGCTTGCTTCGAGTTGCGAGTAATAGTTGTGAGGAGGCTTTTCATCGGCTTAGAGGAGCAATTTGTAACAAAGACATGGAAGAAGAACGTATGGACCTCCAGACAAATGAGCAGAGGGCTGCTTTCTTTCTCAGACTGTTTGGTCAGGGTTGCCGGGTGGGTTCCAGCACTACAGTGAAGGCCTGGCCAGGCCATATCGAGCAGTCTGGGGCCAAAGGGGAGCAAGCTAAGGGGCCCAAGACTACGCAGACGCCAGTCCCACCACAATGAGCCACTTTAGGCCCTTGTGGTTTGGCCTCGAGGGCTGGCCGCCAGCTAGCTGGAGCACTCCCTCTCTCTCTCCTCGTCTTTTGCTTGTTCTCTCTATTTGCTTTTTTCATCTCTCTTCTCCTATTTCTCTACATGTTCGCCTTTTCTGTCTTTATACCCTGTTAAGTTACTCCCCCTGTCTCCATCCAACTTCCTGACAGTAAGTTTTGCCAAGCAACATCAGTCCTCACAGAGCTGAGGAAGGAGGATGGTCGGGGTGGGAGAAGTTGTGTGGAAGATGGGGTGGGGCTGAGTGTTGGGGGGGGGGGGGTGGCAGGAAAAACTTCTGAGGATGAAATCTGGAAAGGGGGGTGGGAGTTCACTCTGACAGATGGACCTGTTATAGGGACTCCCATCCCCCTCACACACACACACACTCACATGCAAACTTACCACACTCCGGCCCCCCCTCCTCCTCTCCCCAGGGTCGAGAGGCCAGGGCTGGGCAGACCAGACACGGCAACAGGTACTTCAGGTAGAGGGGGGAAGTGTGTTTAACATGTGGCTAACGCTGGCTACTAACACTCTTCTGCTCACTGTGTGGTGTGGTGGTGACCGCTCCCCATCTGTTGAAGTTACACAAAGTGATTTCCGTAATATGAATGATAAAATAACTGTATATATATAGACACAGATTATATACATGAAAATACAATGAAATAAGAAAAAATTTGGAATACAACAAGGGGAAGCTCAAACAATCAGTTGTTTTTTGTGAAACACATTTTGGGGTATGACACAAAAAAAGAAACAATAAGTGTATCAGAACAGACAAACTAAACAGAAATATGTCAGGCAGATATATCGGACTGACAGACATAAACAGTTAATACACATTTTTCAAATATTACAAACTGCATTGTGAACTTCCAACCCCAACACCTTTCTCTTTCAGTATATCAGCTGACACTCGAATAGTAGCTTCTAGTTTCAATAATTCTAGAACTTTGAACCAATAATCCACTACTCAATCGACAGTTGCTTTTGTGTTGCTTTTTTAACCATAATAACCTAATGCAGCAGTACTGAAAACTGTACACCATTATTGTAATTTCTGACTTTAAACATCTTTATTTGTGTATCTCAGGTAAAAACACTTATTTACTGTGATCCTGAGGCTACCCTTTGTCATTTCTTGTCATCACAATCTCACAAAGTGACCATCACATAGCAGCGTCCGACATTAAATTGAGATTTGCTGTCAAACATCACACAGCAGATGTGACAAATGATGTGATGGCATGTAATTTAGCTTCACGATTTCAGGACCAAGGCATGTGGCATGCAAGTTAAAAGAGAAAAGTACTCAGGTGATCACACATTCGTGTAACGTTAGCAGCCCTGTGTCATTTCCACTTGTCTGCTTTTGCTTGTAATTTTCAAAAGTTAGATGCTGACGTCTTTATTGTCTCCCTCTTTCTCTTGATGTGTGTGTGTGCGTGTGAGCAGCAGTTGGGCAGCGATGGCTCCCGCCCCATCCTCGTCCAGGTGGCAGAGTCGGTCTACAGGTTCGCCCTTGGCTCAGTGGCAGGGGGTAAGGGTCACGCCTCATTGGCTCCCTGCATACCTTCATCCCACCAAAATCCACCCACCCACCTACCTGCCTAGCTGCCCCCCCGCCCCGCGCTGTCCTCATAAGAAAAGGGTGAGAGAGAGAGGACAATGGCTCCTCTATTGCCCTTTCCTTCGCTTACAAGAGCAACAGTTGCTCCCATGCTTAAGGAGAAGTGCTCCCTCTCTTCCTTCAGTCTCTCTGCGTCTCCCTCCCTCCGTCTACCGTCCCTCTGTCCTGTCTTTCACCTCTCTGTGTGCCATATGAAAACCCTCTTGTGTGGATTCTTTTGTACCTGTGTGAGCGATCAGAAGATTGGGAGTGATGGGTGGGTAGGTGGGTGGGGGGGGGAGGGTGGTGCCCAGGTTTTGTGTTTGGCTCCAGACTCCCCGCTGTTTTTTCCTCCTCCCTTCCTTCATTCCTGCCTTGTCCTCCTCCTTCTATCCCAAGGGAGACAGCGTAATAAGGAGGTTTGGTTCTGCCATCCCTTCTCCTCTCTCAGTCTCTCTCTAATTAAGTCTGTCGCCTTGGGTCGGTTCATTTTTGTTTGTGTCCGTCTGACGAGTTGAAGACACTGGGACTAAAAACACCGCGGCGTCTTATCTTAACAATAGCTCGACAGACTTCCCTTTCCTACCCCCTCCCCCCTTCCTCTGAAAGGGTCAGTTCACCCAAATTACAAGTTTTCTCATCAATCTCAGCCTTTTCATCTACAGTTTCATCATAAATACATCTCAAATAGTCTGTGTGAAAATTGGTTTCGGAACTAAAGGGAAGACACTTTTTAACACTGATGTGTTAAAATGAAATGAAATTAAGATGAAGTCTGTTGAATCTGTTTAAGACATTATGGGTTAATTAAAATAAATCTCTACACTGCCAAAGTAAAAATATGTTATATATACGAATATTTTTTCCTTTCTTTTCTAGTACCAAGAAAAGGCGTAGATTTAAATTAGAGTCAAATTTGGTAGACACATCTTGATCCCACTTTGTTGTAAACTTTTGCATGAATCAGCAGTGATTGCTTTCAGTGGAAGGTCTGATGCCATTCTGTTACCCTTTCAATCTTACAGAATTGTTTCTGAGAAGGCGCTAGAACTATTTATGTGATAAAATGAAACAAGTTTGACATCACCAGGATCCGGTTGGTATCTAAACAAGCCTCGCTTTGCTCTCTTTAGCTGTGGGTGCCACAGCGGTGTACCCTATCGACCTGGTGAAGACTCGAATGCAGAACCAGAGGAGCACTGGATCCCTGGTGGGAGAACTCATGTACAAGAGCAGCTTCGACTGCTTTAAGAAGGTGGTTCGCTATGAGGGCTTCTTTGGCCTTTACCGAGGTGGGTGTGCACAAAATCCCAATTTCTTTAATTTATGTTTGCGATACATATACCTCTATTTCTGCTAATTTGTAATGATTGAAAACTGCACAGAGTTCGGCATTGAGGTTAAAGTGCACTACGTGTTGTTTTGGTCAAAATACAAAACACGGACAGAAAACAACTTGCAGGCAGCTCCAAATCCCCCCTTTGAACAAAAAAAAGAGCCAACCTGAGAGGGAAGAAAGAAGAAGAGAGTAGAAGGGACAATAAAAGAGGGGACACGAGAGGGGAAGAAAAGTGTAGGGTGGACAGGAGGGCGGTGTGAGTTCACCTCTCCGTTGACCCGCTTCCTTTGAAGTGATTACCTGTTGGCCGGGGACTTTCAGAGCAGGACAATGAACGTCACATGCAAGTCCACATACCTTTAGGCCTGTGTCACAGAGCCATGATGCCGAGCGTCTGGACCTGTGCACAAACACACACACACACACACACACATGGACTCTGCGCAGACACACAAGTATGCAGACATTTACACACGGACACCGAGGCGACTACTTGGGCACGCAGATACACACATACCAGGGCATGAAATCCTTAATGACTACCTGCCCTGTCCTCAGAAAATGGGGGTTAGAGTGTCCGTATTGTTGAGGTATTAGACGGACTGAAAGAAGAGGTCCCATGAAACGGTGCAGAGCGCTTTAAAAAGAAAAATCTCCAGGTTTTGATTGACAGCGCTGGGCTCCCAAGAGGAAGCATGAATGCTTGGATTTCTGTAGGAAACACAAAGGCCGTCACGAGTAGAAAGGCTTCACAGACGCAGAGACAGACGGCTCTGGCTCCAGAGAGATGGCCAGACAGGTATCCGCGCTGCCAAACTGTAGTTACGTAACCTAAGTTGAAGTGCCTCCGCTGTCAGAAAAATCTGCAGAGGGAAGAATGTGGAATCAGCAGAACGCTGTAAGAGAGTTATAGAATGACGTTGGCATCTCTCGTACAAAACAGAGGAACAATTTTCTTTCTTCTTTTTTGCGTGTAAACACTGATGTTAAAGAAAGTATGTGAGCAAAAAGGAAAAAAAAAACATGGGCAGCTCTTTTAGCCAAGTTCCAAATTGAGTATATGATTATGTGTGTAGATGGCTTCGATACACACATACTACTGTAGATTATTAACTGTGTTTTGAATACGTGTGTCCCTGCCTTGGGGTTGGGTCGGGGGCCAAGTTTCATTGTGCCTGGTTGTGAGTATTTTGTTTGTTTGTATCTGGCTCTGGGATGTAATTGAGGTCTGCATAAACCTTTGGTTGGTTTGTTTTATACTCTGCCCCCCCCCTTTTTCTTTCCTATTCTGGGAAACCATCTTTCTCTCTCTGTATTTCTCTTTCTCTGTGTCTCTCTCTCTCTTTCTCTTTCCTTCTCTCTTGTTTCTCTCTTTACACCTTCTCTCTTGCTCTCTTTTTTCTCTGATGTCCCCACACTCCACATCAGTAGATTTCATTAGTTTCTGGAGGCTCTTACAGGGTCAAACGCATGCAGCAGGAAGCCACACTTCATGTGGAGTCTGTGGAAGTGGTATATGTACGTGTGTGTGTTTGTGTGTGTGTGTGTGAGTGAGTGTGAGTGAGTCGGGGGACCACAGCGCTCTTTTTTTTCTAATCATCTCGTCATTTCCTAATGATAGGGCTGGTACCACAGCTACTGGGTGTGGCGCCCGAGAAAGCCATAAAGCTCACAGTAAGTCCCTGCTTTAGTGAGCACACACACATTCGTGCGCACACACACACATTCACAGTGGACGATCAACAATAGTTCTCAATACTTGCATCACTTGAGGTGCTTTGACAAGTCATATCTCCAACTTTTCTTGTGTGCACACTCTGAACAGCAGTACACTTAAGATGGAAGCCAAGGGGGAACAGTTCTGTTCATTTAATATTGTGTGTGACTTTGTCTTTGTAGGTGAATGACTTTGTGCGAGGAAAGACCAGACAAAAAGATGGCACAGTCCCTCTGCCTGCTGAGATCCTGGCTGGCGCATGTGTAAGTGAAAAGTCAAGAATCAAGTGTGACACATTAGTGAAGCGTGGATTAAGTTCTCTTTTTTTTTTTTTTTTTACAATACATTTTTCTATAATAATAAATAATGCGCCCCGCAATTTACACTCTGAGGAGATTAAGTGCCAAAAGCACTGCAGACAAGAAGGGAAAATTGAAGTAATATGAGTGAGTATAAAAGCACACCTGCTAGATACGCTGACATGGATTTATAACAAATGTGTGTTGGTGGCAGCCATGAAACATAAAAAGCCTGGACTCATTGGGCCTCATTTTTCCCTTCAAGGTGAAGAGAGATTGATCTTTAAGAGTTAAAGAGACTCAAAGGACTTAATAGTTGAAATTTATCCACGATTGTATTATTTTTGTATCGTAACAACCTTCCTCTCAGACTCAGCTGGCTTATTGGAAGTGTCATTTCCAGCGTTTGACCTTTCTTGCAAAGGTTTTAAATGAACATCCAGTCAATACTTTCTGCCTTGAACATGTATTTTTTCGCCCAGACCTCTGCTACTTGCTTGTATTGGCACATGCAAACAGTGTGGAATAGTTGCATCATAGTTTTGCTAATACGTACTGAGGATTATTTCCGAAATAACGAAAAAACAGACATATTTTAATATTCACTGCAGCTTTCTCACTCATACAGTCAACACTGCATACTTTAGCTTGTTCCCCGCGTCATAACTCAGACACGCTGCTCCCCTCTCCCTCTTCGTCATTCCGCTCATTAAACTGGCCATGATGAAATGATGCAGTACAGTACACAGACGGCGTATACAGTAGCAAGGCAGCGCACACGCCGCCTAACTATGTTTACCTGTTTCCCGAGCGCCGCCCGCGTGACAGTCGTGCAGACAGACACGGACCTGTTCAGAGGCCATCGGTCCGCCGCGTGTTGTGCGGAATGTGCGGAGATCACACATGAAAGAGCGGAACGAGCATACTGTGCGTGTTTTTCGTGAGCGCGTCCACATGTGAAAAACAGAAGACCATACAGGTGCACGACGGACACACACACACGCACACACGCGCGCGCGTGCGGACTTATTTACAGGGAGGAGACGAAGATTGACAGGCGCTGCTACCCGAAACTCCCTCTGCAAGTCTGTTACCTGCTCCCCTCCCATCAAAGGTTTTGATCACTGAGCTGTCACAGTCCCCCCCCCCACCCCACATGCGTGTACACACACTTTGAGTCCTCCAAGGCCGGCAGCTTTAGCCTCAGCAAATGAAAGAAGGTCTTTCAGTCAAGCCTCTTTTGATGCTGATCACTAAAGCAAAGTATTTCAGCATACACAAAGTTATTATGAGTTAGGGTCCACTCCAGCACATTCAGTTGACCTTATTAGTTCTTGAAAAATGCTAGAAAAATGTTTTAGCTCGGGGCAAATCAGTTGTGGATACTCACTACAACTACAGGGAAGCAATATACTAGAGATGGTTGCTGGCCGGGTGTGAAAAACAGCATTTGCCTCTTTTTTTTTTTTAGGCAATCCATATGGATCAGAAGCAGAACAGAAGCAGAGACGGGGGTGGGGGGGCGGTAAATGTAGAGGAGAGGAGTGTAGATGGATGGATTTTTCCTCTTTTCCCTCTGTGAGCCGTCGTGACAGCTCCTTTCATCCTGGCTGAGGCCCCGGTGTTAGTGCTGGCACTGCACTCTGCCTGCCACTTTATCTTGCACACACAAACACACACACACACACATACGCGCGCACGGTGTGTCAAACCCTCCTGAACTGTGTTTTAGCGAGGCTGCAGCCACAGCACAAGAAATCTGTTTATATCATTTGGTAGCTGTGAAAGTGTTGGTTTGGACCACAGTGTCAGCCTCAGATCCATAAAGAAGAGGACAGGCAGGAAAAAAAGAGGGAGAGTCGGGGGTCTGGAAATGTCCCGTGTGTGTGCTCGCCTCTGATGTACTAAACTTATACAATCTCTGAATCAGGAAAAGAAAAAATCTCTGCAGCTCCTTTAACACCATTTTGCATCACGCCTCCCCTCCTTTCCTTATTTCCTCCTCTTTCTCTGTCTGCTGTCATAAACGTCCCCATGTCTCACCTCTCTTACCCACCACTCACCCCCTCCTCCTCCTTTCTACCACTAAACCTGCGGCTCAGCACCATTAAGCTCCCAGCGCAGGTTGCCAGTTTCTAATGATTATTTGGTAAGAATGGCATGCTCCGTTGACTGAGCTGGCGAGATGCTTATCTGGCAGTTAGCGGCCTGCGTTTTTAGGATTCATGTTACATAAAATGCTTAGCGCGGAAAAGGAGAGGCTGTGAGTAAGAAACGCAGTAACAGCGTGTTAGTATTTATTGTAAATGTATCGCAGTTTGAATTGCCTGGCATGAATTATGATAACATTATCAGAGAATCTAGCACACATGCCCAGATCTGCACGTGTAAAGTACAAATAAAAGTGTGAATGCTATTTATGGACGGCGGTAAGTGTTTTAGCGGGTGCTAATCTTTTGCATGGCTCTCAGTGAATAGTTGGCGTGCTTGCATGCATTTGTGTGTGTTTTCCCCACCTCGCAGCACAGACACACACACCGAGGAACTGTGGTGCGTGCTTTAGGTGCTGACATCCCAGGTTTCCAAGATCACCTTGCCTTGTAATTACCTGGGAATCATCAGAGAGCCGCCAACGCTGTCACTCCATAATCACAACCCTCAACCTCCCTGCCTTAACCTCGACCTTCCCTCACTTCGCTTGTTTTGACTGCTCCACTCTCTGTTTTTGTCTCACTATCTATCTCTCTCATTTTCGTCCTCTGTTTATTTCATATTCGTCTCGGCATTCAAAGTTTTTCAAGGTATTTTCTAAAGTTGAATGCAGAGTGTGTAATTTCTGCTGCTGGGGGTCTTGGAAAAGACATTTCATGAAGTTGTGTGGGATCACAGGAGCAGCTCTGCTCTTCGCTTAACAACAGTCTTTATAACTCAAAGAGAAATCCTGCACATATACTGCATTCTAATTATGATGTGATGTAATGTCATGTTAATGTGATACACAATGCTAACACATTTTACCTTCAGACAATCCCTTGTTAGCCATTCTAAAATATCTTTAGGAGCTCGGAGAACATTGTTTTGATTCTCATCTTTGGGAGCTGGGTTGATATTAACATCTCCCCTCTGGATTACTGTATTGGCGGGTGCTATGCTATGCACAAAGGATGCTGTGTGCCCAGAGAGATAGAGGAGCTGAAGGTAGTATGACGCAATTGATACTCCAAAAAATGGATTTATCTGGTTTACCGTATTGTTCTAAACACTTATGATGATATAAGCACCGAAAACCGAGTCTGTTTTAGCCATTTCAGAAAGAAACGAGAATGGTTACTTTATGTAATACACCTTTAAGAGTGGACGTGCTTTTAATTTTCTCTCGTGTCACATCTAATTGCCATCTCATCTCCCCGAACAATGTTGTTTATTCTCGTTGAGTAAACAGCATCTCCATCTCCAGCTGCCTCAGCATCCAACTTCGGCAGCCGGTGCCGCTAGAGGCCACAGCCAACAGCCTCTTTAATGCTCGTGCTATTAGCCAGCGTGTAATCAACGAGGCTATTTCCATAAAACAAGTCATAAAGAATTAGCTGTGAGATGTAGCAGCTTGGGAATGGCAGCCACTCCTGCTATTTGCTGCCTCTTGTTTGGTCTGGTCGGGAAGCCAAAGCCCGCCAGTGTTATTTAAAAAGCAGCCGCGCACACCTTCAATGACACGATTATTATCTCTGTTTCTCCCTTCTCTTGCTTTCTCTCTTTCTCTTAAAACTTAAGAGACTTTGTGCAAAAAGAGGGGAAAAAATCCAGTGTTGCAGATCCATGCTTTCCCGTCAAGCAGCGAGCACAATCCATCACTTATAAGGAAACGGGAGGAAGGGGGGGGGAGAAAGAGAGAAACAACAACAAACAGACCAGGCCTATTTAAGACAGAATAGGCGCCATGGCAACCGATTACTATCTAATTGCGATGTGCCGCCCTTTTGCGTGTAGCTACAGTAACCACTAGCAACTGTAGCGTGAGAGACAATATTAGAAGAGATGAGAAGGTCAGACAGAAAACCCAGCGCCGGAGACACGCGGCGCAACAACGGGGGCAGAAAAATCCCCCAAATAAAACTCGGCAAGCCGTATCTGAGACAGACTTAATGATTTGTCTTCGCCCGAACCTCCTCTCCGGCTTCAAAGTCCGACGCCGACGCGCAAAAGGCAAAAAGAGGCCAGTCTGAACTTGCCGCAGTTGTTGTTTCCCTCCCTGCACAAGTACAGGCTGCAAGAGCGGCGAGAAGTGAGGCGGAGACAGAGAAGTCAGCATCCCCGGAGGGGGTATGCGTGCGCGTGTGTGTGTGTGTGCGTTGATGAAGACAAACAGCTGACAGACTGGAGTGCATCAGCTGGATTTCCAGATCTTCTCCTGCGCTCTCCTCTTCTCGACGTGTTTGCTCTGCAGCTGGCTGCTGAGGCGGCACTATCACGGCCGTGTTACATCACTTTTCAGAATAGAGGTCACGGCTTTTTCCATCTCTTTTTTCTAAGTAACAATAGTTTTCTGCAATGATTTATTTGTCATTGTATAATATAAAAATTTGTATATAAAGACAATTTGTGTGTGTCATGACAGGGTATCCGCAGGGTCTTGAAAAGTATTAAAAGTTGATAAATCAATGTTAGTGAAATTAAGACCCTTAAAAAGTATTTAAAAGTCTACTTTATGAGGTCTTACATTTTTGAAGGCATTTTTTGAATTAGCTGTTGAAAAGAGTTTGAGTTCCCAAAAAGTGTGTGTGTTCATTCGTTTATTAAAAAACAAAGATGAACAGGTAACTAGAAAAAAAGCTTGTCAATGTGTGCATTTATAAATTGTCTCTGAGAGCACCATAACATACGCAGGTGGAAATTCTGAATTATTTGAATTCTGTTCAAATTCGAATTCTGTTCGAATTCTGTATGATATTTGTCTATCGTCTTTATCAGCTAAAGGTGTGACTGATGGAAACGGTTATTGCTCGAGGTGGCAGTGAGGTACTAAAAGATCTTGAGAAGGTCTTGAAAAAGTCTCAAAAGGTATTCAAATGAACTTCCAGATTCCTGTATATACCCTGTATGAGCATATTGAGGCATTTCTATTGAGGAAACTAACACAGATCTAATATTAAACACAGATGATAAGATTAAGGTTGACTTTCTTTTTTTTTCTTCTTCTTATTTTTCTTTTCTTTCTGTCCCTTCAGGCCGGTGGCTCCCAGGTTATCTTCACCAACCCTCTGGAAATAGTCAAGATTCGTCTGCAGGTGGCAGGAGAGATCACCACGGGGCCAAGGGTCAGCGCGCTGTCCGTGATCAGGGACCTGGGCTTCTTCGGACTTTACAAGGTGGGCAAAGGTGTTTGGGGAGGAAGTGCTTGTGTTTTATTCATCACAAAATTCAGTTCCTTAATTGAATTCTACAAATACAATTAGAATACACTGAAAATCTGTGATCATTAGCTTCATTTCAAGATATTCAATGTTGAGAAGCACTAAAGATGGAATAATTTATGGCCACCTCAGCTGTGCAGTTGATCTGGAAGTGGCTTCGGTGGCGTTCAGGGATCACTCGGTAAACATACGACCACATAATATAAAACGAACCACCACAAAAACATACAGCTGCAATTATATCACAATAATTCACAGACGCTGCCAACAGGCCTATGTATCTAAAGTGACAGGTTAAAGCACACAAGTTCAGGAGTTTGTAAAAAGAAAAAAGGTTGGAAGTTCTAAGGCAGGAGGAGGATCCAGGAGGACGGTCGGGTTGTTTCGTGGTTGAAAAATCCTTCAAAGCAGCTAACAGGGATGATATGTCTTATAGAATGCTGTTGATCGCAGTTGTGACATATTTTGGTCACATTGTGCATCGTTTAAATCTGTGTGTTGCACAACAAATTTAGCTCCACTTCTTGTGCAAAGCTGCACAGCACACTTTGTCATAAGCAGCTCCGAGAGGTGAGAAGGGAGACATTTCGTGAACAGATACTTATTATAATCTCGAAATGTCTCAAATCAAAGTCATGTATTCGACTTTTATTCTGCTGTTTTCTTATTACGGCACCAAAGTCACTTTTTTGACAAAAATCGGGTTCTTTTTCTATTAACGATTACAACAATTATACTTATTACCTTACTCCACATCAGCTATGATTTAAATCAACAATTCTGTGCAGTTGTCTTTTCAAGAACTCGAAAAGGCACAATTTATGCTAAAAGCTGTATTTAACCTTAATTGCCATAATTGGTATTTTTCAATGGCACGGGGCTAAAAATTACAGTGCGCTGTTTGATATATTAGTGCAGTATGATATTATACACCCAACACCAGTGTAAAGTAGGAAAGATTATAATGTCGTGTAAGCTAATATGTCCGCAGAGTTTTGTTGTAGATACACGCTCTTTGTTTTCATAACCATTTATATATAAATATCAGGACTTGAAGTATTCATATTTTTCTGAGCCACACTGCGGCCGTGTTGCCTCTCACACGGCCGTGGATCACAAGCTGTGGGAATCAATGAATGAGCAGCGGTGGCCGCTGCACCTACAACCAGCAGCTTAACTGGCTAGCCGGAGACATTTGCCCTGAGGGTGAAACCAAGCTTAATATCTAATTAAATTACACAAATTATTCCCAATGGAGCTTGGCAGGAGAGACTCTGCTTCAACTGTAAACACAATCAACAGCTGAAATGTCAATCTTGTACCTGCGGTTGTATTAATTTGCCTCATTTGACTTATATAATGTGATTTTCTTTGCTGGGGTTAGGGGGGGTTAGGGGCTTCTTTCAACAACTCCTTACGCAAGACTTTGACTCTGCTCGTCACACAGTCAAAGTCGAGTCCACCTGTCAGCACACACACAACCTGCGTGTAAATCTTTCGGGTTCTGTTAACAAGGTTGTAAAAGTATGCAGAGCCTCCCCTTTGTCTGTTGCCTACCTGCCGACCCGCTGGATGTGTAATTTATGACTTTGTCTGCGTGGGTGTATGTGTGTGTGTGTGCGTCGCTTCCAATCCGATTGTCTGTGAGAACGCCGGCGCGAGTGTGCGTCGAACTGCGATCCGCGCACACGAGGTTTGCGTGCGTCTCCCGACAAGAGACAAAGTGCTTTGAGAGAGCAGTGGCGGTGTTGGCGGCATTGGTGGTTGGGGGGGTGGAGGAGGAGGAGGAGGAGGAGGAGAAGGAGGAGGAGGAGACGAGCTCCAGCCTGCAAGCCCCAGACGGGCTGGCTCCGGTGGGGCTGCACCCAGGCACAGAGCTGCCTTTGTCAGGGTAATTATCCTGACGCTCAGCCTGGGCTGGTGGAGCTGCAGGTTGCCGGGGTGGCTGACGCTCTAGCGCCACCACTCACCGCTGGGGGAACGTCGCCACTGTCGGAACCACATTTTCGAGGGTCTCCGCGCCGCCTCCCGCCCACCACAGATATTACCAAGCACCCCCCCCCCACCCCCCACCCCCACCCCGAGTCCCTCCGACTCTGCTCCTCTGTCCCGCCACGATAGAATCTCCCAGCTTTCAGCGGCGCCCCGAGGCCCCCGGGCGGCGAGCAGGACAAGAAGTGACAGAGGAAAGAGAGGGAAAGAGATAGCTCAGGTATCTGCCAATCCTCTCCCATGTGTGTGTGTGTGTGTGTGTGTAGGAGAAGCAAGGGATTATCCCATAGGAGTTAAATGAAGCCTGTCCAAAACAGGGAGACCCCGCTCGCCTCTTTAAACGCCTTCTGCCGTTTGCCGTATCAAGAAGGTGGAAGCGGGCCAACGGGTTTGAAATACAGCAGGAAACTCAATAGGCTTGATGATCTAGTGTTGTTTACAGTGGCTGACAAGGAGCCATCTTCTTCGAGCCACCCCTCTTAACCTGCTCGAGTTTTATTTCAGTCAACCTGTCTGTCAGCGTTTTTTTTCCCCCCGACACGCTGTGATTGTCCGATGGCGAGAGAAAAAAGAAAATAAAGTGAAGATCTTCCTCCGTCCGCAGGGCTCCAAGGCCTGCTTCCTGCGGGACATCCCCTTCTCCGCCATCTACTTCCCCTGCTACGCGCACCTCAAAGCTTCCTTCTCCGACGAGGACGGGCGGATAGGGCCGGCTAAGATGCTGCTGGCCGGAGCTGTGGCAGGTAAAAAACAGAACAAAAAAACTCTCTCCTTCACGTTTGTTATCCAGCAGCAAGATAATGGAGGATAATGATAGTCTAAAGCTGAGATTTAAAGGGACAAACTTGAACCAGTCTGTCCTATAATGTTGTCCCTGTTGGTAACAACCACATGCACACAAGAATTTGGAAAAATTGCTTTAATTACACAATTAAAACACATATTCCCTTTTTTTTCTATTTACTTTTTGCTCATAAATAAATTTATCGTGTGTATATTTATCGGGTGGAAGAAGGGAACTACCACCTACTGAGAAAAATATGTAATAAAAAAAAGATGATATCCTTCTCAAATACATTAGAGAAAGCAAAGAACAATGTGTTCGAAATTTGCTTTATTTCTTGGATACTACAGTCCTAAATACTCAGAGAAGGAACAATCACACATCAATGCCTCTTAATTTCAAAGGTCAGATGTAAAAAAAAAAATATCATGAACCATTGGTATAAGTAGTATGAGTAAATAT
>CAESWR010000132.1:39551-53159 GCA_903171835.1 Mullus surmuletus | reverse complement strand
GGTGGACAATGGACGCAGAGGAAAAAAGGACTCTGGGGAATTCTGTTTGTTTTGACGCCAGTGCTGATATGTGACGGCGGAGGGACGCGGCAGCGGCTGAGGGACGCGGCGACGGCGGCGGCTCCACAGGTGGACTGATGGTTCCGTCCCTCCGGCGGCTCCTCGCGCGTGCATGATAAGAGGAGCGGGTTGTGTCGAGAAACGCTCAATAAGTATCACACAAAGCCGCTTCTCGAAGTGAAATGAACCTGCCAGTGCTCTCTGGTGGACAAACCATATAACAGCCAATAGCGTTGTGTATCGGCAAGGATCTGGCGATACGATACATATCCCGATACAGGGGTGGTGATAAGATATATTGCGATAAATTGGGATACTACAAGCAAGGCGATAAGTCGCCATTTTTCCCCAAAAACCTGAGGCCTCGCAAGATCTTTTTGTGTTTCGGAGAGGAGTGGAAGGAGGAAAGCCAAAAGGCTGAGTCTGCTGTTAACTAGCGGTTGGAGGCATAAATAAAACACAAGCAAACAGCTGTTGAAATATAAAATACAAAATATCAATAGTGTTTCAAAAAAATCGATACTGTATCCCCTTGTGATATTTCTTACACCCTGAGATTCATCATCGGCCAATTTGAGGAGCTGATATCGGTCTCTTGGTCACACTGGTGGGAAAGCCTGCGTGTGTGTGTGTTTTTTCCCCTTACTGGCATCCCTCGAACGCACCGCAGAGCCAAAAGTTCAGACTTGTTGACCGTCAGCAGCGTGGAAGCGCCGCTAATCTCTGATCGCCGCCCGTGTTTCCCATTAATTAGTCAGAGCGTGGCCGCCGCGTCGGAGTCTAATTTGTCCCGCCACGGTTTCATAAGGCGCCAAAAATATTTCCACGCCTCTCATAATCGCATCAAAGCTGTCTGATGTTTGCATTTAGGTTGTTTTTCTTTTTCCGCAGCAGGGTTAAACGCCGGCGGACCGCATGAATCATAACGAAGGTTTTTGCTTTCACACGCAAGAAAAACCCTGTCGTTTTATTTTGGAGGGCGTCGATAGTTCATTTTTATGTTACTTTATATAACTTTGTGACCAGTTTTGACAATTACAAATACTTTCGGGGAAGAATTAATCAGCTATGTATACACTATAAAGTAAAGTAAAGTATCCTCTTAAACACACCATACGCCAGGGTTTCTCAACTCGTGGGTCGTGACCTCAAAAGTGGGCCGCAGACCTTTGCCTGGGAAATAAATAATGTTTAGAAACAAATCCTGTGCTTTACTTTTTCACCGTCCGTTTACTCCCCAACAGCAGGTGGCGATAATGCGAGCTAATGCTTGACACCAGGCAATTTACAGCTTAGAAGAAGAACGCTCCATCGACGATCCGCTTCTTTTGATTTCACGCCGTAGACACAGAGGGCATAAAGCGTGTAGCCAAGTGATGGCCATATTGTGTATTATCTCAGGGTCAAAATCAGGGTTTGTGCAGGTATTAGCAAATCTAATTTAATGCTTTTTAATGCCCTTTTTAATGCCACTTAAAAAAAATCCCATGTCCAGCTGCAGATTTATGTATAGCAGTTTATGTAGTGGTAGTATAGTTTATGTATACATATAGATATAGATATATTTTAATCTTGAATATTTGAGAAAATCAAAATGTACTTGATTTGCTGTAAACAATTGCCAATTAAAGGGTTCCGTCAGTCCATCATCACACCCTACTTCCGATAAAAATTATAAATTGTTAATATAATCAAAACAAATTGTGAATAACAATGTTTTTTTCCATCAAGTGTATCTAATTTTTTAATGCATCTGGACATCGAATTGAATGCTTTTCAATGCCATTTAAGACTTTCATTTTCGCAAAATCTATCCAATGACCCGTGGGAACCCTGAAAATGCAATCTCATGAAATCAAATTCAGCAGTCGACTGATCTCAATTTGGGTCGCGGCTTGTCATTGAGGGGTGACGGTGGGGCCCGAAGCCAGACCAGCTGAGAACCACCGCAGCACACTATGAGCTTATATTCTATAAATTGTGATATCAGACTTCTTCCATTTGTTGTTCAATTGTAATGACCCGACAAATGTGCTTTGTTATTATCATTTTTGTTTTTGTGCAAATAGTAAAGTCTGTGTATGTGTGTATGTGTGTGTGTCCATCTCTCAAAGCGGTTGTTCAGATTCCAGAGGCTTACAAACTGCATTCCTGACAGGTGGGGGGAGGGGGCGGAGCCAAGCCGAGGAGACAGGTTGGCTGGAGGAGTAAACGACAAGAATGTGCTCTCTCTCATTTCGTCTCTCTCTCTTTCTCTCTCCCATCACCGTTATCTCTCGCTCTACAGCTGCTCTGAGAGGCTGCGAGTCCTTTGGACGGAGAGCAGTCCACACTTTCACACACACACACACACACTCAGACACACACAAAACAAACAAGAGCCAAAAGCCAATTTCGAGCCTCGATTGAACCTGTTCTCCAGCTGGCGAGGTGACAGCGGAGGTCATTTCTCTCCATCTCGCGGTTTTCGGCATTCGATCAGCTGAGTGATTCCTGTTTATGTTCGCCCTCCCGTCTCGTTCTCCAGTCCGTCCGTTACTTACGCTCTTTTTACTCGTCCTCTCACTTGACACTACTTTGAGTTTGCTACTTACGTTGAATAAGGTGGCCGTGTGAGATGCCAATTTCTCGTCCTTTAAGCAAAACATCACTTGTGGGATCAGCTGGAGCGGCTCGCGACATAAACAACCATTTTACCATCCGTTAACTGCCGCGATGGAAGGCCGCATCGGCACGCAATCGGCACTAACGGGTCTTAAATCTAATCTTAAAATGAAGCTTAATCCTCGCGGCGCCGCACGTGAGGCGGCCGCGTGTGATTATCTTTTCCTGTGCAGAGAAGCCGCCGAGCCTCTCGCACACTTGAACAGGAAGAAAATACATTTCGAAAGTCTTTTTTTTTCTAGATCTGGGTATAAGTATCGAGTAACGATACCCAGCATTAAACAGCAGTGACTTTTCCCCATCTGTGTCCCGTGAGCGGAGTTCCGCCCGGTTTCGGTGTTGCAGAAAGTAGTTCCGACGAGTTGCTGGGGTCACACGGATAAAGCCTTTTGCTTCAAAAAACAATATGCGTTCAAAAGAGTCATACATTTGCATCACGTATTCTGGGCTGTAAAAAGGCCAGACCTCGCCGTCACCTGGCACTATTTTCCCTCCGTTTGTATCACTGAGCGCTGCCGCCTGTTAACAGCTGTGCAACTTTCCATCAGCTGTTTTCACTAGCTGGAACTACTTTCAGCAACACCGAAACCGGTCCGGGAACTCCGCTCACGGGACGCAGTGGGGGAAAAGTCACTGCTGATGCTCGACAATGATGGTGAGGATCTCATACAAATTCATATAAAAAAATCCGAACTCTCCCTTTAATGCAAACAAATCTCAGTTGAATCATTTCGGCCCGGAATAACAAAAACATTAAAAGGTAATTGGCTTTACACAAACCTTGCAGAGAGAACTGACGATGTAATCTGACTGGCCGGTTTGTTTGTGATGAGATTTGATCAAATTGTCCACAGATTAACACCTATTACTTCTGCCGCGGCGGTATTTGATAGGAATTTGATAGGTCCGATCTCTCCTGGAGCCGTAATTGTCGACTAAAATCGCCTAATCTTTTCCTTTAACCGTACCTTGACACACTCTCCACACAGAGGAAAAACCCTTCCAAACGCTTCATTTCGCCTGCTGGCTCGGGCGTGAGCAGGATTACGCAAAAAACTGTAAAAGCAGTTTCCGTGAAGCTTGGGTGGATGGTTGTTGCACGGGCCAAATCTGACACCTCGAAGCGTGAGAGAGCAACGGCGAGATGTGATGCGAGCTTTTCGCAAGCACGCACCTCATCTCTTATCGACCATCGGGGAAACAAACTTAAAGAGTGGAAAAAGAGCGTTTCTGTGGGATCTGATCATCACGCAGACGCTGGGTTTGGGGTCAGGAGAGCAGCACGGTTCGAGTTATCCACAATCATAAAACCCGCTCCCAGCTGTCGCGACGTCTCCAGGCTCTGGCCGACTGAAAATGCTTTTGCTAACCACAATATTTGCACCGCCGAGTGTGAAAACATCAGCAGACTTCTGTGTGACGGCACGTTTTTGAACCGTGAGGGGAGAACGTGTGAACGAGAAGAGAATTCAACATACGTGTGTGTTTATGTGTGTGCGTGTGTGTGATGACCGTGATTGGTGGGTTGACGGCGAAGCCCCCCGAGGGGATTTTAGGTAAGCAAAGGCGGCTCGCTCAGCCCGAGGTGTGCGCGAGGTGTGTGTGTGTGTTTGCAGGTATTCCGCCTGCCCACACACAAATATGGGTTAGGTGGGATGACAGACAGACGTGCATTCCTGTGGTGCCCCTCAAAGGAAAGGGAATTCCCAAATCCTGAAAAATAACACTCCGCTGATGAAAATCCGCAGAGGTGTTTTAAAACGTGTCACGGGAACCTTCGCTGAGGCCCGTCTGCATGCGAACCCTGTCACCGTGAGCGAAGGCGGAGCGGATCCTGCACGAATCGACATTATTGCACAACATGAATTATGTATTTTCTCCATAAAGACGACTGGCTGAAATGCTTCGTCACCTCATTCTCTTTGCAGACTCCGTCGCCTCTAAGTATTTCCTCGCCGCCACCTTACCTTTTGTCACACTCACTATATATTCCCTCAATCCGGTCTAGGGCTGTCATGGTATACTGGTAATGACGATAATCGTGTTGAAAATGTGCATAGGATAATATGGTGTAAATGATCCAGTCACTGCCACTTAAAAACAGTGTGTGTGGATCCTCTGTTTATCAGTTCATCTGGTTACCTTCTAACTAGCTATTGAGTGTACTTGTACTTTTTGTATGCAGTTGTACAGTTACTGTTTTCATATGTGTATTTATACCACCTTAGACAGGTATTTTGATTGTAATCAATCTGCCAAAGGAGAAAAAAAATCCTAAATATTGTAATCATTTCGATTTTTGTTAATATCGTGATAACGCTGTTATCATTACATTTTTTGCTCATGATAATCATGAAGTGAAAATCAGATATCGTGACAGCCCCAACTTGGTCCTGTGTAACCCCTTTATGGTGCCATGTGGCATCTGACAGGTAATACGCTGACAGGATCTTAAGTGCAAGAACTCAAATGTACTTTTTCCTCTGAAAAAAAAAAAAAAGTCGAAAAAAAGTCTTTTTGCTCTTTTCAGCCTTGAAAAATTCAGAAAATAGAATTGGCCGCGCCGGAGTCTGAGAGGAGAGCGGATGCCCTGAGTGGACGAGGTCGCTCAAAGCCGACGAGGAGAGGGGGCGCCCACCTTTACCGCGCGCCGGCCTGAGATTCCTCTAAGTGCACCTGCGGGCGGTGGGCAGCGCTGTTGCATCGGTGTGTTTTGTGTGAGGAGCGGGAGCGGGGGAAGCAGGGGCTGACAGCATGACATTCACGTTCACACACACACACACACACACACTCATCGACGGGGCGAGAAAAAAACAAACCATTTCTGGTCGAGAGAGCTGCAAGGGTTTTCCAGGCACTGAGGACCGACTGAGAGGAGATATTGAACTTATTCAGCAATTATGGAGTCAACAAATTCTCCCCGGAGATGACGTCTGAGTGAATCCTGCTTAATGTGTTTTGTAAATCTACTGGTGGAACCCTGGAAAATAAAAATGACGTCTTCAGTGTGTACTCCAGGTTATATACGGCAATCTCTAAGTTAATTTCAATACCCTTTAAAGACTTTTTCAAGACCTTCTCTCACCGCCACTTCGAGCACTAACCGTTTTCATCAGTCATCATCATTAAGCTTGACAGTTTTAGTTTACGATAAAGACTATAGACCAATATTATACAACAAAATTCACATAATTCTGAATTTCCACCCACGTACGTGCTGGCGCTCTCAGAGACAATTTACAAACGCACCCATAATAGTCTAGTTTTATGTTACCAGTGTGGTGGACATCTTTGTTTTTTAATAAACAAATAAACTCACTTTTACGATGTTTTTTTTGGACTCAATCACTTTTGACAGCTAATTCAAAAAAATGCCTTTCAAAATTTAAGAGCTCATAAAGTGGTGATAAGACTTTTTAATACCCAAAATTGATTTATCAATTTTTAATACTACTTAATACCCTGTAATCACTTCACACAATTTTGCTTTTATTATGAATGTGGAATAAAACAGTAGCCACATGTGCAATTTTTCAAAAGTGAACCTCTTGGCGTCTTCTCACACGGTCTTTTCGCACACACACACACACACACACTTGTGCACTGACAGCTCATCAGCGCTCATCAGATGCAATTAGGACGGTGCTCACTCAAGTGTCTTGCTCAAGGACACCTCCGACACAAGAGGAGTCAGGGATCGAACTGGTAACCCTCTGATTAAAGGCCGCTCGGCGCCCTGAGCTCCTTATTGCGGCATGGGCGTGTTTGTGCAACAATATGGAATGCTTTCAACCCCCCCACCCACCCGACAAACACCCACCTTAGTGCTCCACAGTTTGACAGTCCAGTCGAAGGAGGACGTGATGAAGAGGTGGGAGAAGTCGACGGTGCCCACGGCGTTGTGGCAGCTGATCCCCGTCACCGGCCCCTGGTGGCCCTCGAACATCTCGCAGATGCCCGCCTTGCTGTGGAGGCACGTCCGCATTTTACACGCACGACTCTGACGCGCTTAAACACGGGAGCTGCGACCCAAATCTCCCCGACGATGCTAATTTATTGACACAGTGAGGGGTGAACAAAAGTGGTGAAATGTTTAACTCCTCCAATTGGAGGAAAAAATAGTCTTTCTGATTTAGTTAACACAAAGTGATGGAGATTATATGACTCAATTCCAACGCAATTTTACACAACTGAGTGCACTTTATAAAAACACATAAAGCCATTTCCTTCTTAATTGCATGTTTTTAACTTATTTAAAGGCCGATGTGAATAATTTTGATTTGGAGATTTTCCTGTGGCCTTTAATGTTTGTGTGCAGACGTGTGTGTGTGTGTCTACTAACCTGCCATGTCTGGATGCAGTGTACACAGTCCCCTCCTCGCTGCCCACCACGTAATTGTTAACATCTCCCGTCGGGAAGGCCATGCCCGTCACTGCCACTGATTTGGATTTATTGTACGACAGTTCCATGGTCTCCTTCACACACACACACATTGAAACACAGAAAATCGTTAGCCGCCATAGAACTTAAAAAAAAAGAAAAGAAAGAAAAAACATGTCCAGCTGCACGCAGTCTCGAGCGCTCTGAGCCGACGGCAGTTTCTGTGTGTGTGTGTGTGTGTGTGTGTGTACCTGAGGCTGGGAGAGCATATCCAGACTCCAGGAGCACATCCTGCCGTCTGTCGACACGGTGATCAGGTTGTTGGCGTTCTGGGTGCCCACCACGTTCACACAGTACACAGGGTGCTGCCCGCAAACACACAGATATCAGCAACATGCAACAAATAATATAAAATGAGAAAAATAAGTAAATAATACTAACAAAAATGTTATTATCACAGAAATTAATTGATGCCACATGATCAATCATTATTGAAAATTGGTCTAATTGGATCACTGCACAATGACCAGCCTGTGTGAGAGATTGCTGCCTATGAGACACAATATTTTGGTCTGGTAATTTGATTAACATGAATAAAAACAGTGGAGCGACGGTGTGATTCTGCCCTCACGCCATCATTAGACAGTTTGTGGAGCGACAGATGCAGCGGGCTCACATGGCGGTGTACGGCACGCTCTAAAACGACTCTGCATTTGGGACACGCTCTGCTGTGTGAATCCACGGGAGTGTGTGAAACCATTATGTCATTACTGGGCAGTAATTGATTTGTGTACTGGGCCGCACAAAGAATCCTTTCAGCAATCAGCACCACGCTAAGCCGGCTGGACTCGCTGACTGGAGAGGACAAGAGCGACGGCCTCATTATTGAAGTCCATGGCCGCTCTGAGGCTGCAGCGTGGACGGCAGCGTGTGTGTGTGTGGTGTGTGTGTCTCCATGTCTTCTGTAGCTGATATTAGAAATGGCCTCGGGTCTTAAGATATTGCTGGTGTAAGTTGGTCAGTAATTTGTTGAGGGTGAGCGAGTTCAGTGGAGCGTCTGAACTGAGCTGTCCTTTCAGAGACTCCTACAATTTAACTCGTCCAGTGTGTGTGTGTGTGTGTGTGTGTGCAGGGTCTGCAACGTATCATTCGAAAATTTAAATTTTAGATTATCGCATTTGGCGGCTAATTATATTAATCTCACTTTGAAATACTGTTATCAAATTCATTTTTTTCCATACATGATTGAGGGAAATTTTCATCTAATTTGCCTGTTTGGACTTTGTCTGTTTCTCAAACTTTTCCATGTCCTAGACCTCAAAGTTGACCCCCCTGTTTGAATCATTTTTGCTCAATGCAAAGTAAGCGAGCTCTTGGTCGTATTAGATTAGATGAAGTAATACAAAACAGTTCAATATCAACCGCCAGGGGGTTACAAACATTTCCATCTACAGTACGTCTTAATCAACATAGAGAAAATACAGCCCACTCGTGTGTTTAAAGAGGGGCCGATCCCACAGGATTGGTCCATCCCTCAGTATGGCGCCCCTAGTGGCCTGGCGCACTTCCCTTTGGTTTCTGTGAATTTGCAGTGTTTCTCTTTTTGAAGTGTTTCTATGGTCGCAGCGTTTCTGTGTTTGCAGCACGTTCGCAGCCCTCGGCCACCGTACCTCACACCGTTATTGAACAAAACCTGTACACCACGACTACGACGGAAGGGGGGCCCTACAGTGTGTGCAGCTGCAGACAGGGGAGTCCTCTGCACGGGGGTCCGGCGGTGACTGCGGTTGTCCCACAGCACGATCTGTCCGGAGTAGGTCCCGCCGACCACCAGGTTGGGATGAAATCTGGCGAAGCCCACCGACACCACCGGAGACTGGGGAGGGGGAGAGAGAGAGAGAGAGAGAGGGTAGGTGGGTGTGTCCGAAGGAGGAAGGTGGTCAGAGGAGGATGATCGCTCCGATGAAACGTGGCGATAAAGACTGCGGACGGTGAGAAGAGCACAAACAAAGAAAGATATGAACCCCGAGCGGTAACGCTAGAGCGAGCGATCAAGGCCATCGCGATGGGTGGCGGACGCAAGGAGATAGACGGGGATGATGAGTTTGGCAACGGTGAGGGTCCGCCGAGGAGAGAGGAGAGAGGGGTGACGCTGGGGCGGCGACCAGACAAAGAGGGGGATTGTGGTCCCCCCCCACCCAGCCCACCCCAGCCGTTTCACATTACAGCATCAAAACCCCAGCAGCCACTGGAGCGCTCACTGTAGCCTCCATCATGACAAGCGCACCCTTGAACCCCCACCCACCCACCCACCGCCCCCCTCCTCTCCCGATGCTGTTTATTGAGTTTTGGTTCCTCTCGGGTGCTCGTCCCATATGGGTTTCTGCGTGCGACGGCTGGCCGCTGAGGCATCTCGGTGGAGGACCCATGAGAAAATATCTCAGCGTCGCGGCGCTGCAGAGGGGCCGAGCGGCGTCGTGCACTGACAGATTCCTCCCTCCGCCTCGTAAGGCGGCGCGATAATTTACGGGCGAGAAGGAGCCAAGCACGCATTAAACGAGACGCTCGCAGACACACGATGAAAAACAGCGAAACTATTAAAAAAAAAAAAAAAAAGACGGGGTGGATTTAGCAAAAACAACGCTGCCAAACATCGCGGATCTCGTTCTCGAACTTTTTGTTCACTTGTTGTTGCAGACTTTTAAGTGGAAGAGGCAGGCTTGATTTTGAAAAGCAAGTGATGACTTGCATGCATGTTTGTCTTCAGTGTGTAAGAAGGCCAAAGGTTGTCTGCACCGAGATGCACATACTTTTTCGGATTTTCAGACAAAAGCAAGACGACGATGATTGTGGTTTTGAGAATTCAAATTCGATGAGGAAAATTCCTATTTGCTTAACAATTCTTCTTAGAAACAATTATGGCTTGCATGAGTCCCTTCACTGGAATGCCCGCATCAAAAATAGTTCAATATTCCTCTAGGCAGCAGCCACCAGAATTACTTCAGCGAATGGAAAGACGATCCTGGCACACAGAAATCACTGCACGGATAAAAGAGAGACGGCATGATTTGGTGATTAATTAGATTTAGAGATGGTGGCGGGCTGATTTTGCTCGCTTTGGAAAGGGTCTTTATGTTCCTTCCCAAATTCTCTAACCATCCACACGGATCCCGGATACACTGTAGAACATGGCTTTGCTGAGCACTGCTGTGGCTGCTGGATGCCGCCGTCGCACATTTGCATTTGATATGGAATCAATATGTTGGCTGGGCTGAGAAGATGCAGTTTGTCTCCTATGACAAACATTTAGGTTTTGGAACAAAATCTAGTGGACTGAAATAATTTTAAAGAAATATAGCTTACACTAACATTAAGTGAGGCTGAATAAACAAGTGGCGATGGGAGAGCAGTGCATGGTTGGGATGGTTTGACCAACGTTGCTGTCAAGCCGTGCAGCACTTCCTGGAAATACCTCGGCAAAAAATTGTTGGCACTGCGTCACACCAGTGCTGACTCTTAAAATATGTTTAGTTTTGGATGATCCAATGCCACTGCTCCACTGTTGGAATAATGGCGGTCAATGTGTTGGTATCGATCAGTCGCGCTTCGGTGGCGTAATCGTCACCATCTTCTCCATCATAGCGTGAAAACTGGAAGTCACGTGTTCCCATTTACAGGAAACGCAAAGGGAAACCCGCAATACTGCGACATTTGTCTTATTTGACTTTTTTTTTTTTAACTTCTGACTCCCCTCTCCCTCTCTTCATCCCACGCCATGTGTGAAGCGGCCAACTCCAAAACCCCAGTCCATTTTGAAGAGAGACTGGAAAACAAACCAGAGGCAAAGAAAACACAGCGCGCGCTCGTTCCCTGCCTTTCTGGTTTCTTCTGAGGAGTCGCGGCGTCCGGAGGAACGGCTCGGGAGCCGCTTCAGATGTCGGGACTCAAAATAAACTCAACTGCAGTGGTAAAAATAGAGGATAGCGGATCATGAGCCAGTGAGGAGGCCCTCTCTGAAAAGTTTATTTACCAAGAGGGATCTGGATATATTAGCATTTGAAATGGCACACACACCGGTGGTTCTGGAAATGTCACAGGCTTAAATATATATAACGTCAAACTGGCAACTTTCTTCTACACAGAATGTGTAGTGTTGTAAAGTTCACTAGGAGGAAGAACACATTGGATGATTATTACTTTTATCAAAATAAGGTGAGGTTCATTAGTCCTGACATCCTGGATTTTGGGATGACCTTTACCCTCTGTGGCTGTCTGACCGGCTGCTCTCTGAGGTCTGACCGACTCCATCAGTGGGCTCACACACTCAAGCCCTTCCCTCGGCTGCACGCAAACACTCTCATCCAAACGAGCACTAAGTAGTTTTTGACTCCACCGCCACATGCATTTATCAACGCAGCGAGAGAAGGGACCACTTTGTTCGTTATTTTCTGTCAGATCTTAATTCAAGATCTTGTTTTGTTCTTTGAACAGAAGTCTGAAAAAATCATGTTTTGAGGTGAGAGTGAAATCAATGATAAATGACTTAAAATGATGACACTTTTTTTCCAAAGTCAAAACTTCACCAACCGGCACTTCAAGTGGGTGTACAAAAAAGATAAACGCAACTTTGCACAGAATAAGCGTTTCCGTGCCCTTTGTCTGGTGCTTTGAAAAGCAAGAGAAATACACTTCTTCTATGAGCGCTCAAAAAAAACAACTTTTTGGTGAGTTCTAATTTATTTCTAACTAGCAAAGGTAAACTATGCATCCTTAGGTCACATTTTTATGACTACATTCTTGGAAGAGCAAAGTCCACGTATGTGTGCGGCAACAAACTTCCTGTTTCAAGATGCTTAATTGATTCATATCCTGGTCAGTAGCTTTTATACTAAGACAACATAAACTAAGCTGAATTAAGCTAAAATAAGATAATCAGCAACAGGTTGAGGCTTCATATTTATCCTACAAATATGGCTCTCATCCATAAACTATCCAAAGGATCGCTTTAGGTCTTCTAATCTTGACCTTTTCCTCCAATATCACTGACTTATTTCTTTGCCAACAGTAACTACATCACAGCTATATAAGTGTCATTTCTCATTTCATACCAAAACAGAGGACCTCCATCACTTTGATCCTTCCAGTAAAAGCTCATAAGGACCTCGCGGCGCAACCGTCTTCCAAAAAATTAAAAATAAAAACTCATATCCCCCCGAGCACATTAAGACGCAAATAGAAAACATCCCAGCGCTTTCGTTACTCCTCAGCCGTTTATCACCCTAAATAAACATCTCTACCCCACATGAGTAATGACAAAGGAAGGAAAATCAAATCAAGAGACTCCTCTATTTGCTCCATATGTCAGTTTAACTCCTAAGCCCTATCAGTGTCCCCATCTTAAGAGGGAAAATCCTGACTAAACTCTGAATCCCCTCTTTGAGAAACCACAGGTTATGCCATCATTCCCCCTCATGTGCTGTCGGGCTTAGTGAGAGAGCTACCGAAAATTAGCCAACTTTGGTCCGCATGGCGCACTTTGAGGCGTCTGCCAGCAGCGACTTGGACCCGACATGAAAGCCGCTAAACGCTCTGTATCAAACGTCACATCGGCACATATGTTTCGGAGTTACATGCTATTTAAACACACTGTGTGTGTCATTAGCTGCTGAAATAAGATCAATTTGTCCCACCCTATAAGGAAGTTTATGATTTAAAGTCGGGGGGGTGACACTAGAAAGCGGATTCACAATGTCATGTAGGGAAATGAATGACGGGGAGAAATAGAGAATTATGGGGAGCTGTGTTTATGTTGAGGCTGTCATCGCTTTTTATTAACTCTCTATTAACTCTGTTTTGCATCCACAAACACAGGGGTTTATTACGCAGTCCGTAAATATTTCATGTGTATCACTATTATAAATTAAAGCTCCCATTGTCTGCTCCACTTCCTCTTTTAAGTCACACATCTGGCCACATCTGCCCCAATAGCGCCTCGGCAACTCTCCATATCGAGTGTGACATTTCATTTCCAAAGCGCAGCGAGGCTCCGCGGATGGTTCTCGTCTCGCATGGCGGCGTGGGTCAGACACCTGCCAAGTCATCTTTCTTCCCGGCCAGGATGTGGAGAATGCAGGGGGGACAGGGATAAGTGGGGGGTGGGGGGGGTGACAGCTCCCGGAAGAAAAAGCAGCGGCGAGCGTCATTTCGGTGTATCGGGCCCAAGATAAATTGTGGAAGTTTTACAGGGAGACTCGCAGTAGGATCAGCGGATTTCATTTCTTTCCTCAGGCAAGGTGTGTGTGTATATGTGTGTGTGTGTAAGGCAGAAGCTCTCACTCACACACAAAGTATCATCTACCTCTCACACGGGCTCACAAGGCTAAGTGCTTCTGGCAGCCCTTATTATATTAATGGGAAGTGTTCTGTAGAGGATAATACACACATGGTAGGCCGTGATGAAAGATGGCACCCAGCGAGGGATTAGAGGGGTTGGGGGATGGCGG
>CAESWR010000132.1:12545-39532 GCA_903171835.1 Mullus surmuletus | reverse complement strand
GGGGGGGGGGGGGGGGGGGGGGGGGTGTTCGAAGGAATGACAGAGGGAGAAAAAGAGAGCTGGAGAACACTCCCTCCTTTGTTGCGTCCTCCTCTCTTTCTTTCTGTCTTTCTTTCTTTCCTGGGGCAACAAGCTGAAGTCGGCTTGGGAAGGCTGAAATGGAGCAAGAGTGGCATGATGAGAGGGGAAAGGGGACAAGGTGGGGGGGTGGGGTGGGTGATAGGGTCTGCCAGACAGTATATCCTCCCAACTAGATCCACGCTCCAAATACCCCCCAGCCCGCCCCTTCCCACCGCTCACCGCACTCATCTGTTTTCCACTCGGCCTTATCAGGACCAGATGGATCCAACTGTCTTCTTCTTTTTTTTTTGCATCCCCGCATCACGGGCCCTCCTCCCTCCTTCTTCCCTCCCTCCCTTTCTCCCCCCGGCTTCGCTCGTTTATGACACCCCGCGGATTTTGTCACTCTGCGGTCGCTGGCGAGCAGAGACGAAATACCGAGCCGAGTCTCCATTTCACCAGGCAAAGAATGAGGGCTTGACGGAGCCAGAGTGCGAGAAAACACAAACAGGCCTTTCTCTCTCTCTCGCCAAAAGCTCCCTTCCCGTTTTCTGTATTTTGTTTGCAAGACTTGATTTTACTATTTCGCTTGAACATTGGATTTATCCCGTTTTACAGCGCTTTCAGTGAAAACAAACCTCTTACGCTGGTTTCCAGTGGCAAAAAAAGCCTTCGATAATTCACCTTTGTTGACACCCGTCAACAGTTTAAAGTATAAAAAGTATTAGCAGACATGTCGTCATGTTACACCAATTAAGTGGAGCTTTGATTAGTACCACTGAGGCCGTAAAAATAATCTCATTTACCACACGAAATGATCTTTACCAGCAGAAGCTCCGTGTATTTAATGTGCCACAAATCAAACACAGGCATGTGGCCCTCCGCTAAAAGACTAATTTATAGGATTTCTCAGCAGAGCTTGTTGAAAACAATGCAGCTCGCACAAAAGGGCCCGTTAATAACGCTGCCGCTGCTGCTCTGCTCTCCCCCTTCGCCTCCCCACTTAACCTTTATGGAAGTGGCAAGGGCCCAGGGAGAGAGACACGAGGCAGCGAGATATTCATAAAAATATGACTGACTTCAATGGGATGTGACAGTAGCAGTGGGGGTTGCTGCGAGGAGACGTGCGGTTTGGGGGGGTTCAGCGGAGGGTTTTAAGTCAAGCGGGCCCTTTAATGTGGTGTGACTTTGCCCACTTGAGAGGCTGGTGTGAAGTTACAAGATTGGACCCAACTGGGACGGGGCGATGATGGCTCCGAACGCTGGGGACGGCCCGCGATGAGGAGAGGCACGCTCGGGGATCCAGAGCGCAAACCCAACAGTGATGGATCGCACACTTCCCTCGCGATATTAAAGATCAATGGCCGCGGCGGTGGAGTAATGTAGCTGCCACAGGTCCTTAGGAGGATTATAAAGTGCTTCTCACTGTCATTTCAGATAGCGAGTGAGAATAACTGCACCTTTGGGGGAGTTTCATGCTAATCAAAAGGCGTTTAAAAACACTAACAAATGGGCTTTGTTCACCTCTCGCCAACCATTCGTCCATTCTCCTTCAGATGTAATCCTGGGATCCAAAAGGCAAAGCGTCACATGGAAAATCATTTTTAGGTGCTAGGTGTTTTGCTTCGGCGCTAGACTTTTATGACTCCCTCACCTTTCTGCTTGCTTAGCGCTGTCAAGCTGTTAGCACCTCACATCTGTTGCTGACGTAATACACTATAAATTAGGGGTGTCCTGATACAACTTTTTCACTTCCGATAAGATACCGATATTGCAGCCTTGAGTATTGGCCAATACCCATTTATTATTAACCAGTGGGTTTTTTGCCAGTATCGGACCAATATCCGATATCAATATCGGATCGGGAAACCCCTACTATGAATATTAGGAAAAAATCACTGTTGAAATAGCTGAAATCGAATAAATTGAAGAATAAATTGCAAAATACGTTGGGCATAGAGCGTAACAGGGAATCTGTGAATGTGTTTTGTTTTTCTTAAACCACCTGTTGTGCACTGACAAACCGGGCTGACAAAAATTGGTTAGATTTTTCTTGAGCTTCAGGCAGCGAGCGATAAACAAAACCTAAAATGTGAGAAAAAGTCAATTCAAACTGCAAGAAGGAAGAGAGGGGAATGGAGGAGCAAATGCATTTCTATCACATCTGTTCGCTCAAACCAGGACCCGTCTCCTTAACTATTGCATTAGAAGGCTGCGTTACAACACCGCAGCTCGTCGCCAAAAATGCCTGTGCGCCAATCCTGTGTTGCACAACTGACAGTCAGGCAGACGCCTCCCAAAAAGAGACAGTTTTTAAATGATTTACACTTGTGACAGCGACACCTCAGGAACATAAACCCCAACAATACTACTGCAAAGAGACAAATTACGAAAAACCGCTGTTATGTTTAATGCTAATTAAGCCGATTTCTTACTACGATGGAGTAAACTTTTGTTTTTAGGTGATTCAACTGCAGCCGGAGGGGGAAAAAAAGTGGTTAGAAAAATGTTCCATGCTGAAGAGGCGAGGTGTTTCTGCCCATTCGACAAACTGTGCGCAGCCGGGACGAGAAATATAGAAGCCTGACCTCGGTAAAACCCCATTTGAAACGTGAAACCTTCGAGCAGCCTTCGTCTTGTATAATAAAGCCCCCGCCGAACCGCAGACCCCAACCCCTTCGATACGACCCGCCGCTGTCGTACTTTTGTATCTGACCCCCCCACTCACACACACACACACACACACCACCTTCTAGCAACCAGCGAAGGAAATCTGCTTCTGTGGGCGAAAGGCACAAACAAACAAAAAGAAAAAAAGCCACTAAGGAGCTCTCGGGGGACCAACCCAACCCATGTATACGTTAAACAAGACAGGACAGCACGTGGGAGATTTTTTTTTTTTTCCCTTCCCTCTCTTCCTCTAGAGGAGAAAGTAGAGAAAAAAAGACAGAGGCGAGTGGGAGTGAGGCGCCCAGCCCTGTGGTTTTGGGGGGTTAAACGGCAGAACATGCTCGCACATTAAGAGCCATACGATCCGCGGCTGACTGCAGAGTCGCGACTGTTTGCAAAAAAAATAAAAAAAAGGCCCCGCTGAGAGAAAGAGGGCTCTCCTCTCCTCCTCCTGGCCGCTCCGTCGCACCTTTCATCTGGATCCAACGGCGACAGGAGGAGTGAGAAATGGTGTCAGATTACTTATAACCTCCTTATGCATCGTTTTTTGTTTTTTTTTTGCTTTTTAAATCTCCATTCCACCCTCGTTCTGTTTATAACAGCCCTCCATTCCCAAGTTCCCGGCTCAGCTTCCCTGCTTTTCTGTCATTCACTTTTCTCTCTCCCCTCATGAAAGAACATGGCACGGCCCCAGGCCACACTCGCTCCCTGACTAACTCGGGGTGGTAGGAAAAAAGGGGGCACTTGGGAGTTTCTGTTCTCTCGCTCTGTCTTTCGTCTGTCTGTTCTCCATCTGATATCACTTGATCCAGTGCACATCTTTCCAGTAAACCCTCACTTGAAACAAATTTCCGTATGTGTAACTCGACCGTGTTCGCGAGAGCGGTTCATGTGTGTGTGTGTGTGTGTCAGAGATTCTAGAAAGAGAGAAAAAAAAACAACCAACAATGCCCCTTTATACTATAAACTGTCATTTCTCAATTGTTTCAATGCAAACACATGCGGGCGCACTCCTGTGACGCGTTTTTCCACTTAGGCCGCGATACGGCTGAACGCAGCCGCTCTGCCCTGGCTTTACAACAGCTGCTCTGGTACATGTGATTCCAAACATCCACAATTAAACATTTTCGATTCACAGATCCGTGTGCTCTGACATATTTCTTGAGAGAAGCACATGGAAAAATGACTACGGCTACGAGATCCGTAATGCCACATATATTTCAACAGCACCGAAAGGAGGAAGACGAACATGCCGGCACGAGCAGCTTCATGATAGAATTATTTCCGCGCCGCCGCCGAATGTGGTCAGCTGGTCCGTGCGCTTTTGTGTGTTTTCGGGGTAAAGAATATTGAATATGAGAGTTAGTGAGTGCGTCATTTCTAAATAGTGAGGAGGGGGCCTGGGACATTATTACAGGTGTATTGGTCGTGATGATATGCATGAGCTAAGTGTCATAATTAGGAAGCACACTCCTGCTGCATCTACGTGGGTGGGCCAACACACACATGTGGCGGCGGCGGATTAGGAAGTGGTAGGCCACATCATTTCACTACCAAGACGTCTCTGCGCGGCCTCGCCTGTCTCCTGGGAGATGTGAAGCCCCCCCACTCCCCCTCTACGCCCAGTCCTTCCTTCTCCACCACCTCTCCCACCTTCTGTCGTTTTCCCAGTGTCAGTTGCGATTAGCATCACGCCCCGTCAACAAGTCTCTTTCCCACCAAAACCTCGGTTTCTTTTCTTAAAACATGCTTTTAGTGGTGGAGCCGCATCTCGTTTCCTTTTTGAGTCGTATCGCCTAAACCGACGCTGATAATGCGATAACTCGGGGTATATACAGGAATCATGAAGTTAAGTTCAAAACCTTCTTTCAAGACTTTTTCAAGACCTTCCGATAGTTTTCAATACTTCAGCACCACTTTGAGCAATAACCTTTGAGCAATGTACAGTTTTAGTTCACGATAAAGACCACTATCATACAACAGAATTAAAATAATTCCCAATTTCTGCTCGCATATGTTGTGGCGCTCCCAGAGACAATTTCCGAATGCACCCATAATAGTATAGTTTTTTTATGTTACCTGTTCATCTTTGTTTTTAATACTCACAGACTTTTACAATGTTTTTTGGGACTAAAACTCTTGTGACAACTAATTCAGAAAAATGCCTTCAAAAACATAAGACCTCATAAAGTGGTGATAGAACTTTCTAATACTTTTTAGGGGTCTTGATTTCCCCCAAATTGACTACTAATACTTTTCAAGATCCCGTAACTGGTGTTGTGTCGATGTCGAGCATCCTCAGTGACAAAGACAAAATTTAATATCTATGTAATGAGTGAGCCGCCGTGATGGAGCGTAGTTTACCTGACAGTGAAAGATGTACTCTGGAGTGGACTTCTTAAACTTGATGTTCCACACCAGGGCGACGCCGTCCGGTTCATGTGGAGCATCTTCATTGTTGTTATAGGAGGCGACAAGCAGCTCGGGATACTAACGGGGTCAGGAAAGAGGAATGTTACCCAATTCTCTGCTGCGATTTGTATAACAAAGGTGCTTCACTTAAAATGCTGTGTTGTTGTTTTGACCCCGGAGACGTGATGCCGCGGGTCTCACCTGAAGGGACCAGTCCAGACAGGTGATGACGCGATGTTTGGACCAGTGTTCATCGTAGAAGAGCCGGCTGAAGGACAAACTGGAGCCGCTGGCCAGCTCCCTGAAAACACAGAGTGGAGATAAAGGTGAAAGGTCCTCTTCTGTTGTTGTGTTATGTTTCTTGCATACTAACTGTTTAATGAGGGATGTGCATGAGCAGGACCTGCGGAGATTACAGCTCAGTATTTTGCAATCAGGTCAGGCGGTCATTTGCTGTTTAGCTCTAATTCTATTCCATGGTTTAACATAATATTCGATTCTTAATTATTTTGATATTCTTTAACACTGAAAATGTTTAAAGGCAGGTAAGGATCATCAATTTAATATTTAAGTTTGTTACAGACTTCTATACAACGAGGTACTTAAGGGTGATACCATGGAATGAAAAGGTCTCACAAATGTGGATTAAAAATCTGCGTTATAGATTCTCACTTTCCTTCTTTTCAGGAGCCAAGAGTAAAACACAAAATCTGTCGCAAATTATCTTTGGATAATGCCCCTCGACCTGCCTAATTGGCAGCTGCACATTACAGTTATTAGGCTTTTCATGTCTTTTGCCCATTGCTGTTAGCTTGTCAGTGACCATTACGCTAATGCCGCATGTGGCATTAGCTCGGGAGGCGGGGGGACAGCGCACTTCACACTGGTGAGTCAGTAATTGTTGGAGGAAGCAGGACCACGGTAATTTTTTGCCTCAACTCCAGCTCAACTCCGGCTAAGGGGAAAAAGAATGGCACCTTCGTTTGCGGGGCCGGAGACAGATAATTATCAGTCGCAGCAGATCCACAAATGCATGTTTAATGACAATCCACTGTGTCGTAATACGTCAAAACAAACCTAGTCTAAAAAAAGACAACAAAAACATGAAAAAAAAAAATGAAGGAGCGCCGAACTGAAGCCCTTGGACATCGCCTGTTTTAGACATGATCTCTGTTTGACCACAGGCTCGATGCCTCTCTGTGGCGGCCGCGGTCAGATCTGACGTTGAGCTGGTAAGAGCAGCATTCTTTTACAATAGCAGAGCGGTATACTGAAACAGCTTTGCGCTTATGCCTCTTATAACTTCAACCAACACTTTGATAACCTCAATTTGGAGGCAACCCCTCACATGGCGGCACAATGCTTCCTTAGACACGATGGTTCACAGCGGTCCCCAACCCCCCGAGAGTCTGACATCAGCAGGAAGACATGTATTTTGCAGAACAAAGGAGCTCCCGGGCCCCTGGAGTGACACAGTGGGCATGAGTCAGTCTTAGTGCATGTCTTCGTTCGAGGCGTGGAAGTAAACACTCACATGTGCTCTAAAACCCCAACTGGAATCTCTCCTTTCCCCTCCTCCCGTCCCCCTCCCCGCCTCCGCCATGCTCACCCCTCTTTGTCCTCCAGGTCTCGCCCGCCGTAGTCGAAGAAGATGTCGCTGTCCTCGGCCAGAGCTCTCTCCATCACCCGGATGCTGGAGTCGAAGAAGCTCTGGAATTCCGAGGAGTGCAGGATCTGCTGCCTCTCCTCCTCCGTCAGCTCCCTCAGCACCGGGAAAGAGCCTGCAAACATGGAGGCGGAAAACGCAAGACAGCGGCATGGATCAGAGACAAACACGCTGTGTGAAACGTTTTCTGCTTGAACCTTATTAAAAGAACGTTGTCTCTCAAAAGTGTCTTGTATTTGGATGAATGAGGGACAAAGTTGGACTCCTTATATAAAGAGAAAAACACACTTATGACTATGACTGTGAAGACGCAAAACACAAGCGGGTTTATTTTGAATCTGCACATGTTTCCAGAGTGCGCTGTCAATCAACTAAGGCTCATTTATTATGTACATACGATTTTACATATGCCCGACTCCCCACCCCGAAGCCTGCAGATCAGGAACCTGAAACCCCGGAGATGATTGATTTGAAACCGTAATTATTATGTCATGAAACGAAAAAGGATATCTATGATTTGCAGCCAGTGTGAAAAAAAAGAAAGGAAAATAAAAGAAAAAGAAAAGCCAGATGCAGCAGTTCAAGCAAAGCTGGCAGAAAGTTTTATCATTCAGTTTATTTTAGAGATGTAACCCCTTTAGAATGTTTGGAATCTGTTCAACCATAAAAGTGTGTGTGCATGTTTTGGTTTTGTAGCTGTGCATCTACACTATGATGTGTCTGAATTTGTTATAACACTGAAAACTGGGAATGAAAACCACATTACAACAAGCAAATTCAAAGTCTTATTGTCTGAGATTTGTGATTTCTTTGTTTGCCTAAATTTCATAAAAATCAGTATGCCTTTGTAAATGTAAAGCATCTGATGTGTGTTTGAAGTGCACTTTTGATTTAAAGTGCCTTTAAAAAAACAATGAAATGTCCTTTTATTTATTCTCTGACATTAATTACAAGAGACAATATGACATTGCGACAAAAACCTCTCTAAATATATATGAATTTATGCGCTACTGTCGTTTTTACTGCCACTGAAATCCCATGAGGAAACATCGAGTGCTTCCAGAGTCAGATTAACATTCACTTCATCTCCCATCAAAACCAGAATCACATCCAGAACCTAATAAACTACAAACAGTCCCTAATGCATGTTTTCAAATCAAACACGACAGTAAGAACTTCATAAACAAGGCAAAAACAAAGCCCTCCGAGCGGCCCGCCTCCCTTTGAACGTAATGGCCGCACAGCACGCCGTCCCCGGGTCTTTTTTAATTTATTTTTTTTGAAGTCACTGTCCCCAAAAAGGGCGAACGCCATTTTACACAGATGCACAGACACATATAGCGACCTTTACCCCGACTCTTGACTTTGATCCCCCCTCCATCCCTTTGTGTTTCTTACGAGTTGTCAGGAATTGAGTGGCAGAGATCAAAGGCCAGACCTTCTAATAGGCCAGGATGAAGAGGAGGCGGATGACTGTGTATTTATGAGCGTGTGTGTGCGTGTGTGTGCATGCGCATCTGTCTCTGCGTTTGAGTCACACACTGTAGAGTCACGGTTACATGAATGTGAATATGAAAATGCCTATCTCTCATCAGCGGCTGTTGCGTTTAAACCCGCCTCTAAATGAACCCTACACACACACACGCGCACACACACACACGGTCCATTCCTCTTCACTTTGAAGTGTGGTCGTCGGGGGTCAAGTGACAGGTTTTTAATCAGGGTTTGACCCCCGCATGCCATGGAGCTGATATGCCGGACTGGCCTTAACCCGGAGCGTAACCCCCCCGTCTGATACACCCACTGACTGGGAGCGGGTGTCACACACAAGCCGCCGACTTTCGTGACAGCTCGGCCGGGGAAACCCTCAGAAGTGGAGGGATGGATGGATGGGAACGACGGGAAGCGGAGGGGCCTGGTGTAACTGAGGGGGGCTTTAATCGTTGAGTTGGAAGAAGAAAAAAAAAACCTTTATTGGGAATCCCCGATGCATCTTTGTACCTTCTTTGCCCTCCTTGTCGTCGTCGTCCTGCTGCTCAGACTCGGGGCCCGGCTTGGCCTCCATCATCTCCTCGTCGTCTTCATCCTCCTCTGCTGGGAGCAAAAAAGAAAAAAAAAACAAAGAGAAAGAGAGAGCACTCATGTTAATCAACAGCTGTTCCAATTTTCCCCCCCGACCTCCCGCTGTGTATCCTTCCACCCGCCCCTCCCTCCTCCTCGGCAAAATAATCATTCCCAGACATACGCTGGTACACCTGACTAACTAACATTTGGCCCGAGTGGCTTTCATTTACAAACACACGCACTTGCACAAGCCTCCTCCGTCCAAAACATGAGGATGGGAAGCATTTAGAAGCGCGCAAGTATACGTGGGCTGGTGAATGAGGTCCATTCTCTGCCTAAACACACTCGCGCGCTGAAACACACAGACAGCAGGAAGTGTCAGTGGTCCGCACTCCCGTCTCCCTCTGCCACCTTTGACCCGGACCAAAGAGATCCAGTGCTGTGTGTGTGTGTGTGGAAAAAAAGGGGGATTCCCTGTGCATTCCCCCCCCCCCAATCAGGCTCTGCAATTACTATGCAGGATTTTTAAGTGTGTGAGTGTGTGTTTGGAGGGAGGTGGGGTTCAAGCATAAAAGGTTACTGTCAACACAAGCACCTGCTTGTCAGCTACTGACCCCCCAAAACCCCCTCAACATCCCTCGGGGTATGTGTTGGTAACCCTCGCCAACCTTCCCTCCTCTTTCCCCCCCAGTTTCTGAAACAGATGCTGAGAGGCGTGTGTGTGGGAGGGGGGGCTGTGGCGGCTCTCAGAAGACCTCTTAACACCCTGACACCGCGTCCAGACACCTGCGCTCTGCCAACACACAGCCTATGCACATTCGCCCCGATATCCTTCACCCTCTCTTGTGCACACACACACACACCAACACACACACACCCGCGGTGCCAGGGGTGGCGAGGGGTTAACTGTGGCGAGGTCAAGCTGACAACGGTCGCTTAGTCCAGTGGGAGGAAGTGACTACATCACACTCTCAGACGTGTCGTGTCTCTCTTTCTCTCTCTCTCACTCACTCACACACACACACACACACACACACACACACACACACAAGTCAGGGTGTGTTTAACTCAGCAGGAGTATGGCCTAGGGCACAGTTAAAACCACTCGCTCAAGGGTTGCTCTCGCACCACATGAACTGTCCATTTATCACTCGGTCTAGCCGAGGCTGATTAGCTTGCTGCTGCTCGCTATTAAAAGCTACAAATAGGCCTAATTTTGAGAATAGGTTGATACGAAACTGATATTTTTCTATGCGTTACGATCATTTCTGGCCCTGTTGGCTTCCCCTTGTATCCTTTCTCTCATTCGTCTTTGTGTTTTCTTTTCTTCCTCCACTTCCAAATTGTTCCTTTTTTTTTGATATATTGCTTTAATTTTCATACTGTGTGTATATAATAAATGACTAAGCTAAATCAAACACACGGTGGTGAAGCTCCGGTCCAAGTCGGCGGTTAACGGCCAGCTGTAGCGATCCAAACACCAGTGATCCACCAGTACGCAGGCGAGACCGGAGAGAGCCAGACGGGCAGACTGCCAGACTCGCCCCGCTTCTGAGCTGCGAAAACAGACAAGCTGCAAAGAGAAACGAGCAGGAATACCCTTAACAGTTCTTTTTGTCTCTCACTCAGCGTTTAAAGCCACTTTTCTTTTTTTCTTCTTTTTTTTAAAATAAATTTCTCCATGCATCACTCATTCTTCCTCTCCGCAAACTGTGGTGACTAATCCGCAAACTTCGGTGCTTTGTGAGAAGGCAAAGAGACATGGCGGCGGCGCACCTCTATTTCTATTCTCTGCTCTTAATCTATTTTCTTGACCTTATGTGACCGGTCCGCCGGTTGGAATGTGTGGTGATGGCGATGGGAGGAGCATGAGGAGAGCAGAGAGAGACCACAGTGAGGAGCGGTCAAACTCCCAACCCCCAGGACCACAGGACTCTAGAGCAAGGCAGCGTGATTCATGGCCTATGGGTTACCTCACCGAGGGGAGACGGTCCAATTCCCGTATGGAGATATTGCTGATGTTGTTGCCAGTGGCCATGCATCAAGTTGTTCTGTCACGCTCCTGCACCAAAAATATCCCGGCTATTTCCTTTGCATGGAAATTTTCGGAGATACGTGTGCTTGAAAGCGGTGCAAAAAGTTATATTGCAGTGTTGATGCGGAAAAGTAGGAGTTGTGAGTGATGAGATAAAACTTTATGTAAAATGCGCAGACACGCGGCGGCGCCACGGGGGGCCTCGCCGCTAAGCTGAGTGTGAAAAAGAGGCAGGGACGACACAAAGAGACAATCTATCGAAGTCGAGGTGTGTTTGCCTGTAAGTGTAGCTGCACACTTTCTTGTCTGCAGCTCATTCCGGTCACGGGATGCTTTCTCTTTCCACCTGCCGCTTAATACCGCTCCTCGCTGCGGGACAACAGGTTAACTGGTATCCTCCCCCTTGCAGCGGGCGGGGGTCCACCTTGATGAAACTCCGCTTGGGGGCTCCTGCTTTGGCCGGCGACGCGCTCGGGGTAATGATATCCTCGGTGGCCCAGGGGCCGCTGCGTCTGGCTGCTTCAATCTTCCCTCCGGCTGCTTACTCATGCTGACCGGGCCTAGTCAATTCAGAGCGGCCCAGCGGGAATGTGGACACTCAAATTCATAGTGTGCAGACGACACTTACACACTGGCACGCGGGCCGTGTGTGTTAAAAGTGTTTGTAAATGCGTTTGCCGAACTGGCCCAGGTGTGTAAGCAGCCGGTGTGTTGCAGCAGTCATACACACTGCAATGTACTGAGCAAAGGGATGCACGAAATTTGCTTTTTGCTGATATTTTCATTTCCACAATGTTTCATTTATTTTTTCAAAAATTTTTTGTAGGATTATTTGCATGAAAAGCAGCTTCATAATAGCTGATATGACCACTTTATCATCGATACGATGCACTTTTTAAGCCACTACTGCCAATAACCGATGTTGTGTCAATACTGATGCTCATCTCTAGTGGAGCAAGATATTACTTGCTTGTTGTGGAGCTTCACATCCTGTCACATGGTCCTAATTAGCTGGTTTCCTTCATTCAAACTATGACTTCAGCATTATATTCATAACGCTGAATACCATCGCCAGTGATGAGGTTTATCTAAAAAGTGGTTTCAACTCTGTTCTTTCTGCATTTTTGTTAGGATTTTTCCACATATTGCCTTGGATTAAATATGCACAGGAAAAAATAGGTTAAAAACGTCATTTTAGAGGACGTCACATTTACTGAATTGACGCTAATTCACGTTTCGTTTCAACACTTTCAGAACTATATTTAGCCGGCATAAGCATATGTAACAGTTCAGGTGAGAGTAATGAGCTGATCTGTTTGTGGAATAAAGAAAACATATTCTTAATGAATCCCAATGCACCGCTGGGAGTTTCATTAGTCTAAGCATCTTGTATTATTTCACAGTAGGCGGCTACTATCGCGCATGCGCAGAGGAGAGACCCTGACAGAGCCTATGAAAGATGCTTGTCTGCCTCCCCTCATCGTGTGTCACGGCAATAACGCCTCGTGTGTGCTCTCTACGGCGAGGATCAAAGAACGAGCTAACCTTTTATTCCCAACCCAATCTAGTGTGCTGAAATGTGTTAGCGCATGCTTGGAGGGATTGGCATCACTATCAAAGAGTTGCGCCGGCATAAACGCGCACACGCGCATACACACACACACACAGCTAAAGGGAGGATGAGATCCGGCCCCAAGTTTGTCATCGACTACATTAGGGGAGCAGAGCTGCACACTTATCATGTCAGTACGGAGGTGACTGTGCAGTGACTCACACAATCAAAGTTGACAGCACTCATAATTTTTATAGGTCTCTATTGTGTTTCATCACAAAGCAAAAGAGATACTGATATGAGAGAGAAGAGGAGAGAATCCCGTCCGGATCTTGGGTGGTGGGATTGGGGGATCCCACGCGCTGGGAATAACCCTACAACATCATATACACATTCATATGGACACACACACACACACACAGTTCGCAGGGGTCCTGGGAGGTTGAGCTGCGAAGAAGACCACAACACAAGCGCTGTGCAGAGGAGTAGGAGGAGGCCAAGACGACTTGAAAGGCCCCTCTAATGTGGCCCTGGCACGACACACACACACACACACACACACACACACGAATGTGGCTTAACTTCACTGAGAACAACTCTTATTGTTAAGAGAGAGACACACACACACACACGCACCATCTTCTTTGCGCCTGCATACGTTACAAATGACCCGAGGCATCAGGGGAATTTTATTTGTCCCGCCTACAGAAACTTAATCCCTGTAATCCAAGTGCCAGAAAACAGATTTATTCAACCACGCTGACTTTAAATGACTCAAATGATACCGCTCAGACATTAAGTGATGCTATGCTGTGGCAAAAACAACCTGAAATGACGAGACCGTGCATCATTTTTCTCTGTCAAAATCCTTGGGTCGTCTTCCAAAAGAAATACTTCCTTACAGACCGACATGGTTAAGAGAGAGCTGGAGGTGGTGATGTCACATGATCTGAGTATGTGAATGATGCCATGATGGTGATGATGGTCTGGTACGCCAGTCATCAAAGATGTCAACAAGATGATGCTGACCTCCACTGCACAGAATCTCTCAATCCCCAATGTATTCAATGGAAATCCTCCAAAACCTGTGCATCCCTCTAGCAATTCTATAGCAATTGATATATAATAGCTACATCTGGATAATAGTATGATGTCTATATTGCACATTACTGCAAAGGAACATCAACACTGTAGGTCTTTACACAGTTTTGCTGACCATCTTGAATCTCTCTTTAGAGGTTTTTCAACATGAAAATAAACCCCAGTCATTATTATTCCTCATTCCTCTGCCACTTAGACCAGTCATACAATCTGTAGGGTTGTCGCTCATATAGTCATGCTACACACTTACAACAACCCTGCTGACCCACATCAATCATGCCCACTTGATTTTGTCAAGCGGGGTCTCACTTGACATGGAATCATTTATACTTGTTTACAATTAATTTACAAAAAAACCTACATATGTGCAGTTCAACAACTCTGGCACAGTTGAGTTAGATGAAAATGAGACGAATTATTGCTATTTAATTTCACCACCACACTGAATTAAACTGAACTCCAACAAATACTCTCTCCCAGAACAAAGAGAAGCATTTTAGTGGCCTCTCTTACAAAACAAGAGCTCGCCAGGTTGGACGGCAAATTGACGGTTTAGAGCAGTAAAAGTATAACAGATCTGTTTCTGAGAGGTCAGAGGAGAGGCCAACCTGCACCAGGATCTTGCTGATCTGCTGATGGCCGGGACAAATTGCCTCACTGGGGCACAACAAGTTTTTGAACAAAGCCAGTAAAGTACCACCTCGTAAAACACCAATCACACATGCATGAAATATTGTCCAAGTAAGGTAACAGCACTTAAACTTTTAAAGTTTGTTAATTCAATTCTGGATGTTTGTTTTTTTTCCTCTTCTATTTAGAGAATAATGCTTAAAATTCATCATGGTTCATCAAGTCATGATTGCCACAGTAGGGGTAAAAGTATTCCCCACATACACACACATTAGCAGCAGGACCTGATGTAAAACTAGTGAGGCCAAAACCCGCAGGATGATTTAGATTAATTCATCTCTTCACCACACTTCCCCAGACTGATCAAACAATGTGAGCGTGTGTGTTTGTGTGTGTGTTTGAGTGTGTGTGCTCGCCCTCGTCCGCAAGCACACACGCATGCCCACACATAATCAGCTCTCATTAAAGCTGCCCATTCAGGCCTTTGGGGGTCTGCGGGCAACTCTGCTGCGGGTGAAGTCTGTGCGGATTCTCTTTCTATCTTTTTCTCTTTTCAGTCTCTTTTTCTCTCCCTCTGTCTCACCGTTCTCTCCTTCTAGCTATGCCACTCGGGCTTGGCTCCGGCCCAGACCCACATCTTTTAACTGAGCCATCATGCCACGCCGCGCCATGCTCTGAGCCTGGCCGCAAGGCCCTGATTAAAACCCATGACTTCAAACTTTCCAAACTGTCAAAAACCCAGTCAGAGAGAGAGGGAGAGGGAGAGGGAGAGAAAAAATGGGAGCGGGAGAAAGAAAAGAACTTGCATAAAAATCACTGCTGTGGCATCCACTCGCCTTTCAGCGCGTCATCTGAGCAGGGGTTTGTGTCACTCTGAAATAGAGCTGTCTGCATCTGTGTGTGGCTCGCAGTGATTGGTGGTCTGTGTTTGCCACTTGGATGACGGTGGTGTTTCATTTTGTTTTAATGAGGGATGGTTGGACAGATGGGACAAACAGTTTTTATAGGCCGCGCAGCGAGGTTGGTGCTCCGGGTCGGGGCCCTCTGGAGGGAGACATGCCGGACGGCAGATTAATAATATCATATTATACTGTCCTGAAAATAAAGAAAATATATTGTTTGGAAACTGAGCTCAATAACTTTGCTACAAAGAGTAATTGTGACAGTGAAATTAAAGAGTCACAATATGCACAAGTTTAAATCCATAATTCAATTTAATCTAATATCCATTTCTAATAATATTTAAAAAACAAAACAACCTCTGACACTGTTGGTGGGAGAGTCTAAGGGAGCCCCTGTGCACACTGTATGTGCCAAGAGTGCTCCCTACTGGACAGTTGCAGAGCAGCACCCAGACTTCAGCCAAACACAAAAAGTTAAAAGAATTTCCCCAATATCTCTAAGAGTTGTCCTACTATGAACTATGATATCAACATTTAAATGAAGGTCTGCAAGAGTTGCAACATAGACTTATCTTTTGAAAGGATGTTTCTCCATTTAAAGCAAACTTAAAACCATCAACTTAAACTATCATTATGACGAAGAGTCAATTTTTCCTAAATAATTATTTACTGTTGCGTGAATAATGTCCAAATTGCCACTGCAATGTTAAGAAAGTAAAAAACGGAGATTGACTAAATATCAATAACCTGCCATCCTTAACATTTGTTATCTGTTGCTAACACACACACACAAACAATAAACCACCCTGGCAAAGCAATCGTTCTGCATTCGCCCAACTTTGTTTCTTCGGCCGAAAACATCAAACCAAAGCCACAGAGGCGGCACGCAAAGGGTTAATAAACATCAAACCGAGACGACCAACCATAAGCTGCAGGCTAGCTGTGGCAGTGAACCGCTAACCCTCTCAAATGAAAACCCCTGGAGAGGCAAGGGGATCTCGTAGTACAAGGGGAGACCACCCAGGCAAACGTTCGAGGCCCACTGTTGTTTTACACACAAATAAAAAATGCAAGAAGGTGGTGGTGGGGGGGACCTCGCATGTCAAAAAGTCAAGTTCAACAAAATATGAAGGAAAGGAGGGGGGAAAAAAACACAGTTGAGAGAAGAAACATGGTGAAACTGTATTCCTACTCATCTCAGGCACTCATCAGATGGCAAATATTATTTTGGATGATGGCCATTTTGCCAAAGAGTGAGAGAGAGAGAAAAAAAACGAGAGAGAGGCTAAGATGAAGAGGAGAGTTCATGTACCTTATTATACGGTGCTCTCGGGGGAAAATTGCAATCATCTGTGACTCACTTGGAATACCTTACGCACTGCGAAAGACATTATTTTCCTCTAATATCGAGGGTTTCTTCAGGTTTTGATGGACCGCTCGGGACCTCGCGTCAATTCTGGGAGTGAAACGGGAGTGACGGCCGCTCCCTTTTGAGGGCGACGACGATGAAAGCCAAACTCCCCAGTTGTTTTACGAAGGGAGAAAGTGAGAAGCGTCGGCCTATTATGTGGCCGAGGGGGAGAGAAAAAAAAAAAGATAATAAAAGCAAAAACCCCAAGTGTGTGTGTGAGTGTGTGTTGTCCATGAATGTGCACATGTCCACCTGATTTAAATAGTATCCCTAGAAACCTCCCGGCAAACTTCAGAAAGTGCAGAAGTCACTAAACATAGAGTGACAATTGTTACATGGACTCTGAGTAGAAAAGTAAGATGGAGTACATTTTGTACGGTGTCCTCTGGGTACACTCGCTGTGGTTATTCCACACATGAATTTTGCCTTTACAAAACACATAAGCACACACACACACACATACACACACACACGCTCTCTCTGCTCTGCTCAGCCTGTTGTAGACGTCTGCCTGGAACAACAACAATGTATGAGACAAGTACTTCCATATGTGGCAGCGTACACACGTATATATGCACATACACAGGCGCACGCAGAAACGTAGAAGTACCTAACCGTGCAAAACACACACTCATGAAACCGCATTCCTCCCGGCAAGACCTTGAAAACCGCCCGCAAACCCCCTCAGTCATGTTGGTTTCATATAGACGGACGGGGAGTGTGTTGGACTTTTTTTACGTGAACGCATCGGCGCTTCAACGGGTCGCGGATAATGCCAAAGACAGACACACACACACACACACACACACACACACACACACACACACACACACACACACACACACACACACACACACACACACACACACACACACACACACACACACACACACACACACACACACACACGGGGTAAATTGTGCTGAAGGACCTTGTAAGTGTTCAGCAGGAGGCTCGGCCTGCTGCCCGAAGCACTTTCATGTCTTGGAAAACTTAACTTGGAAACTTGACAAAACATCAGCTAGAATCGATTATTCCCAAGTATTAACATGTCATGTTTTGTGATTATTTGACAACAGAAAATAAGAAAGTGGAGTCATTAAGCGGTTTTACAAAGGCCGTCATGAAGCAGCTATTGCAAAATACGAGATTAGAGTTGAGCATGCCTGACTAAATTACCCACTCATATTAGCGCGCCTCTTCAAATGTTAACATGCTTTTCTCCAACCTCTTAATCCTCATTGAACAACTGTTAGTGAGGCTGAGCATCATTTTAAACTTTATTATGTTTTCATTGTCGTTTAGTTTGATAATGCACGAACTACCGACCCCCTTGTGATTTGGGGTGCACGATAATATCACATCTGTTATTGGCATTATTGGCTTAAAAAAAAATGAATAAGCAGTATCAGTGGTGAGAGTCAAATTTTGCTGATGTAACAGACAGATAAGGTAACTCAACACGCACACACTGGTGCATGATGTGTATAATCAGTGGCAGCAACTGGCTTTAAACATGTCAGCTGTGTGGAAATATTCAAAAGCCATTATCCAGACCAGCAACTTTCTGGAAAGTAGTTAAGTAAACATGGTGTTCTTCTCTTCAATATATTAAAAAAGGAGTGTGTATATATACAATAGCAGTATAGTATTGATCAAAAGCCACATCTATATACATAATGATTCAAATAAATTAAATTAAATAAGTGACATTGTGAGTTTTCCAATTAATTTGTGCTACAAAATAACAATGTTTGACATTTTGTCCAGACTTTATTTGCTGTTTTTAATGCCAACAGAGTAAAATGACACATTTGATTCACTTGACTGTAGATTGCTACACAAACGCTTCAATGATCTAATGTTAACAATTAAAGTAATTAGTTCAGTATGACACGCTGACACAGAGTCTAATAGTTTGGGTGCCAAATCAAACTCACCCCTGCTGGGTTCAACTCTGAGGGACATTTTCGGTGGAGCTGTTGATAAATACCAACCGGTTTGTGACCGGTTAAACCATATTTAATATATCTGAGAGATTGTGAGAGAAAACACCAAAGTCAACACTCTAATTGGACCGATGTGCTGCCAGTGCTCAGGATCATTTCATAAGTTTACAGTTTGGATTGTTAACTGCTCTATTATGTCTATATGTAGAGCTTGGGTGACGTATACGCGTGTGTGTGTGTGTGCGCGCGCAAGCGCACTCATGTGCATGCTTGGTTTGCTAGTGCACGTTCACATGTAAATCAACTTTATTTGTATGTACACTCCCCCTTGTTTATACTGTATTTAATCCCCACAACACATGTATGTTTACATTTATGAATCTGTGTGCTTGTGTGCTTGTGTGTGCGTAGAGCGTGTATCTTTCGAGATTAGTGCCTGGAAATGGGTTCTGTCTTGCAATTAGGGGCAATTACCAGTCGGCCACATGTCAAAAGAAAAGCCTCTTATTGCTGTAAATACACTTAAGGAGTGAATTACTGACCAACTATACACTCGAGCTGTGCAGACCATGAAAACTAATGGGCCAGAAAATACTACAAGTAGGCGTGCGAGAGAGTAATGCGCACGTACTCGCGCATGCACACACATTAACACAAACTCTTGACCTGGCGAACTCTTTGCCCTAATAAAGGGATTTTTCCAAAGTTGCAACATCGAATTACACTCAAGCTGTTGGAGTTGCATCACCGAGCGGCTTCTCGTGGTTCACTGCAAACAATTACCGCTTGAAAATCATGACGGTGACACGTCCCTGTGTGGCATCAATTTGTTTCTCTCCTGTTCTTTATGTCTTGTTTACTACTTTTTCCAGCTCTCATTCCTTCATTTTCTCTCGATTTCTTTTGGCCACCTTTCCACCGAGGCCCATTATGGGTCTTTTAAGGCTCCACTGAGCGAAACCAATTTACTACAAACTGGGTCACGTTCGCACCGCGCCCGCGCCAAACCTGCACACGCGCACGCACGCCGCGCACACAAAAAACACCCGCAATCTCCTTGACCTTTCCATCTCTTGCCAACATCCCGACTAAGCGCAGACACTGATAGTTATCTTCAGATTAGGATCGGTTGAGTAAAAGAGCGTGGCTGTCAGGGAGCTGACATTAAGTCCGTTCGCGGCCAAGTGGGACCGGCTAGTCCGGAGGAAGGGACAGACCGGGGAAAACAAAGAGGCAGGCTGAGAGGTTGCCCACATTTTACCGAAACTATGTGAAAAGCTCCCTCCCTCCTTCCATGTGTGGAGCACTTGGCTCGGTGAAACTCCGACAGATCCGAGGCAAATGGAACGTTTCAAAAGCTGCGGTTACGCTGCAGACATGAGTGGAGAGTTTACAGTCGTCAACACTTCGACGTGTCCACGATGTGGAGAATTACAATGGAGGTGATAACTAGGAATGACCAATTTCATTTTAGGATGTGTTACGTAGAGCGCATTATTCAGTTAGTGCGCATGAATGAAAAAATAATTTAGCGAATTTCATACTGTCAGTACAAATTTAGGTTTTAACCAAGTCAAATAAAAGTGAGCCCTACTTTAATTTCGTCAGCCAACTTTTTACTTCATTGACGCGCTACTGAGAGTATCTCAAGAACTGCAACTGTCTACTTTTCCTCTTTAAAAGGGAACAGATGTGTGTAAAAAAAGTTCTTTTAATGAGAAATGAATCATTTCAGTCAGGAAATCTAAATTTCATTTTTTTTCGTCGTTTAAAATTTGAGCTGTTTGCCAGAATCTCGAATGAATCTTAATGACCATTTCTATTAATTTTCTCTTTTTGGCAGCCATCACTCTCCCTCCTGCCGTCCTTTGGGGTCAGTGTGCTGGGAAACGTGCTCACCTGTCAAGTTGTTGCTGAGGGACCTTCAAATACTCATGACTGCGCCTCTTCCCTCCCAAACACTAGCGGCTGGCTATGACCTTGCAATCGCAGCTTTGACAAAAACTGTATTCAAAGGCGAAACGGAGGAAAAAGAAACAGTACGCTGCCAAATAAAATGAGCAGTGCCAACCAACAAAACTGAGTCTCTGTGTTTATTTATTTTGGATTCTGTTGAGTGGAAAGCACAATGCCAGTTTGAAATAAAGCCACCGCACTCTCTTTCACTCGTTCTCAAGAACACTTCAACACAGAGAGACACAAGACAGAGCCATTCAAACACCAACCACCATTCACACACACTTTGTTTGACCTCAGTAGCTTAGGTTACTATCACAGACCATGTACTTTATTTCCCAGCTATGTCCTCAGACAAAGCGTCCATCCCTCGCGACAAGCATGTCCATTCAAACCCATTAAGGGTGCAGTAAATAGCTGGAGCCAACCGTGACTGGGGCTAATCCGATTGCCTGGCACAATGGACTCTCAGGACAGACGGGTCGCTGAGCAGCCAATGGGAAAAGGAGCACGCATAGACAGCTACACATCACGGGTACAGAGGGACAAATTGGTCACGGAAATGAAAAGCCTTATCATTAACTGACCGAAATGAGAGTCACACACACAAACTCCATAAAAGCGCTTACGTTGGAGGACACACACACACACGCACAGAGTCATTTAAAATAAATAAAGTTTGAAAAAGGGGGGGGGCAACGTCACACAAACACACACGGCACATTGATACCCGGGCATGAGGTCAAACACAAGGGCCGGAGGAGGTCAGGAGTTCACGAGGAGAGAATCCATGAGTCATCCATCAGTGACACGTGATCACGATCTGACGATTCTTCCTTTCACATACAAACGAGGTGACGTCGATATCACAGCTCTAACAGGAGTCCACCTTCTTCACTAGGCGTCAACACGGAGGTCTTTCATCAAAATCTTTGCATCTGCAGTCTGACAGCTCTCAGCCTCATGCCTGTAAAAGATCTCATTGCTGAACACCAATCCAAACAAGTATAAGTCAGCCCAAACAGCACCGTCACCGAGACAACGCATCTAACCTACAGCTGCCTTTCTCACCCTCACTTCGTCCAGCTCTCCCTCGTCTCTGCGTAATATCTGTTCTAACATAACACAGAGGTGCCGTTACTGACAAACTAAACAAAACGCTGGACTGGATCAGACCCCCGAGGACAGGGAGTGAAGGTGGAAGAGACGATGGAGGCGAATGAAGACATTATTAAAAAAGGAGGTGGAATAGGAGAACACCAGAACAAGCCAGAGGTGATAAAACAGGGCCTGCTTTTTCTTGACGAGTCACCGGGAGATTCAACATGAGGCAGCATGTGGAGGCTTAACGACTTAAAATCAGTTTTAGTGTATTTAATTTGGAGTGTTTAGGGGCTTCCGCCTTCACGGTGTTTGTACTGGTGCGGTGTAGAAAGGCTTCAGCAGCAGTCTATTATTACAAACACTCTTCAAACCTGGAAAATTTCTGATCTACTTTGGTTTTGCTCTCGCCGTCTGAGTTTATCCGAGAAATAAACCTCCAAAATTCAATTCAAAACGTCTGCCCCTTAAGCAGATTTCTTCGGCTGGGAAAACAAATGTTTGCATCGTGGCCTCACAAATCATGTGGCTACGAGCTGAAAACGCTGCGTGTTGTGTTTATGTTGGGTTTAGTCATCAACAAAAGGAGCTGGCCTGAACAAACACACAGCCAGAAGTGCAGGCAGGTGGGACTATCGGTTTTTCCCGCACACACCGACACGCTGGCTTTGTAGGTAGTCTGCAAAGGAGGGGTCTCCTAAGGCCAAGGTCACCTCCCAATAGACCACTGCAACTCAGCTCTGGCTCCCAGATGTTCGCTTGCATACACACATGAACCCTCCCTGAGCACACTCTTGGAAGCTGAAAACAAACAAGCTTGAGTTGACTGATGTATGTCAGGTTGAAGTGTGAATTTTGTTTTTTTGTGCACTTTGTTTGTACTTATACACTACTTATACGCAATACATATATATATATATACTGTATATATATATATATATATATATATACATACATACATCCATCTATATATATATATATATACATACATATAATGTGTGTGTGTCACATATGCTTCTCACTGCTTCTGCTGGTGCACTTGTTGAATAAATGATCTATTCCGAGGGTCTGTCAAGGAAATGGGAGGAGCTAAGGCAGGCCTTTTTGGTGCTGATCTGGACAGATGTGCTGTGTGTGTGTGCGTATGTGTGTGGTGAATGCTGGTGGAGGGAAGGGGAGGGGGCCACTGGAATCCACACCACACCATCTATTATAATGACAGGAAGCAGGAAGCACAACCCCTTCAGTCACATGGCTGCCAGCTGTCTTGGCAACTAGAGGGAGGAAGATAGAGAGGATGATAGGGGAGTGTGTGTGTGTGTGTGCGTGTGTGTGTGTTTCTGAGCTGGTTTGAATGAAGAGTGTGTAGGCAATGGTGTTGAAATTGACTTTGTACTCTTGCATCCTTTCATATATTTGCATTTTGCAATACACATGCAAGAGTAAGAGTGAGAGTGAGTTAGAGTAAGACTATTAATGAGAGTAATTCTGCCGCCATCCTTCTCCAAAGTAAAAATCAATGGACCTTGAATCTGCTACCTCCAACATCACACCAAATCGCGCGGGGGACTGAACCTCAGTTTTGAACATATGGATGTGTTTAAGTTCCACAGCTCCGACGTGTGCACGCCCACTCACACAGACACAAATATGCACATATCTATTTTCACATGTATGCACACATAACCCCTCATGCTTGGAAACACATGTGAAGCCTCCCACACACTTGCAAACAAAATTGTACACATGAATGCACAAATGCACTTTTTTTTTTATCTCCATGTCATTTTTCAGGGATGCAAAAATGTTAACGGCATTTACAGCGAGTTGAAGCAAAAAGGAGATTAAAGTCATATATTTTGGATGAATATATTTCCGTGTGCATAAAACACATATGCACACATCAGGAATCGTCTCAGGCGACTTTCATCCATCAGCCTGTTTCCACTTATGACCAGGAGTCAAAAACATGATGTACTATGATTGAAGACACAATAATTGACATGCAGACACTTGTCAGTGTCTTCCTGCCCTGCTCTCCCTTTTGTAAGATCTTTAAATCACTCCAGGTTTACGGGCTATGAACTGCCGAACCATAGGAGTATCAAATGCAAACCACCCAGAGATGACGGCTGCTGCAACGTGAAACCTTCTGTTGCCTTTCGTGACCTCCAAGTGGCCCAAAGACCTTAAAAATATCTCAACCAAAGAAAGATTGTTTGAACTTTAGCCTGTGATTTTACGGTGTCAGTGGAATATTCTTTTCAAGTAGCCCCCAGTGCACATATATTCACCTTCAGATAGGTGGGCGGTGAGCGGCGTCTGTGTCTCCTTGCAGTACGAGACCAACTCCTTAGGCAGGAAGTCCACCTGTGTGATCTTGGAGGCCCCAAGCTTCTGCATCCTCCGCCTGGTTTACAGACAAAAGAAGCTCATATCAGTATTATTATCATTAGTAGTCGTAATAGTAAAAATAGTAGTAGTAGTAGTAATAGCAGCATTAGTATTCAATGACTATATAGAAACTGCTTTTTCCCATCAAACACATTAATGAATAAATATGTAAATGTATAGCAACCTCTACTTTACTTTGAACATATCAAACCTCCAAACGTACCTTTACATCTAAAAATGAAACATGCATTATGGAAATACTTCATGCAAAATTCAAATGGCTTGTCTCCCAGTGTCACTTCTTTGCACTGAAGTAGAGGAAGAGGAAGGAGGAAGGAGAGGAAGATGTACCCGAGCTCAGAGTCGGCCTGCAGCTGCAGCACAGAGGGGTCTGTGTCCCACTGCAGGGTCCTGACATCGCCAACAGGGGGGGCAAGAGAGGACATGCAAGTTTACAAACCGACACCTTATGACATACAAACACATATATCAACGGCAAGACACACGTACACACACATTTTAGCACATGTATACGACCCAACAAAGTCCATGCAATAATGGCACCACGTGTTTAGAGAAGTGGTTGGAGTATAATAATTTTTTGAGTGTGTGTAATAGGCGGGGTGTATTTAAAAATTAAATACTCCATTGTTGGGATATAGCCAACCGTTTTCAGAGGGAAAACCATTTAACCTGATGACTTTGAAGTGCAGGAAACCTCTGGGGGAACAATGTTTCAGCACAGCACATTATGCACATCCTTGATAACATTTGTGTGAATGGACAGAATGTGACAGTCTGCACTTTTTCAATGTCCCGCAATACTTACAAAAACAATCACCTCACACCCACAACACAACTTACATCACACACACGACCACATTCAACATGTGGCAATCAAACTAGGAGCCCTCTCGTAAGGTTACGCTTGCTCTCCATGCATGACAAAGTACTTGTCATGCATGAACATGAGTTTCACAAACCACAAGTGAATCGAAGTTAATTCGGTTTTTAGCTTATTTTGTATTGAGGAAGTGGGAGCGGTTGTTTACCTACAGGGAAACGGAGAGGTGTTTTATGGCAAGTTGGTGCTGAAAGCAATCGTGTGTGAGGAGATAACATCTGCACCCACACTACACTTTCTGATGACACCTTTTAGGGCCACTGAGCACACCTATTACACCTTCAGCTTGTGCTGCGCGCTACCAGGAGAAGAGTGGCACGCCGCTTTCTTTAGCCTGACAGCGCGGCTGTTTTACAGTAACAGCGATGACACTTTAAGCAGCAGATTGTCAACCCCCGTTTGAAGGCTGAAATGACTTCTGCTGCTCAACCCATGCAGGCGGAAATTTCATGTGAGGGGAGGCAGCAGGGCTTCAGACAGGAAGTCACCGGAGGAGCACGCGGGAATGTGGGAGGAACAGGCACTGCACTGTTTTGATCTTATAAATCATAATGAGAACACACCGGTGGGAGCACCGACGACACTGCGGGTGCCTTGCTGTGTTCACATCGGGGCAGACTCAACTAAAAAGAGGCAGGTGTGGAGAAGGGGTAGGGGGGGGGGGTTGGGGGGGGGGGTTCCTAGGTTTGACTTGAAAATGCTTACCTTGAGCTTTGTGCTTGTGACTTGTTTTTAGAGAAACCTGACCTAAGGAGGGACACACACACACATACACATCCACAGATGGAGAAGCTGAAATCGGCATGCCATCATCCAGGGTGGATTTGGGGGGAGAAAAAAAACTTCTCATTCCAGGCACTGCTACTAACTCACCAATTTGTAAAATCCAATTGGTAAAAGCTAGAGAGAAATACAAAAGCCATGATCTCACAAAAGAGAATTTTTTCATCCTTGCCCCCCTCGTCGCATTCTTCGGCCCCAATTCCACCCCTGGCCATACCACATCACATCACTAATGGCCCCAGAGGGCATCACACACACATCCACCCTGATAGTCAGCTGCCATTGGGAAGCAAACGCAAAGTGCTCAATGACCACTCGCTTCTCAACTTGTGTACCACTAATGGTATTGATGTTCATGTCCCAAAGAAAACTACACAGTACAAAAATCCGGTATCATTTGTGAACGTGAAAAGCACATCGTTTTTGCTTAATTGACCCCTGTGTTCCATTAAGTCTACTGAGTTTAACGCTCTGGGCTGTCTTCAAGCTGTGCAGTGGTCATCGAAACACACGGATGCCATGACAAATGACAAATGACACATTAGGCCACAGGGAACACCATGAATTTGCCTCGTGACACTCATTCTTACCTAAACCTGTTGCACCATTGACGAGAAAAGAGACAGAACAGGCGTCAAAATGGCAACGTATATACCTCAACCCAAAGCACCTTGTCATAATCCCTTTAGCCGTGCACCGCCTTCAAGTTCATAATGTGAATCTCTAGTGGACGTGTATTATTTCATCTATGGTCGTGGGCTGCATCGATTTAGTCATCCTGTACCTGCCGGCTGCTCCCCCATCAGCTGAATCCTGGCTCCCCGTCTCACTGGGCGTGCTCACTGATTTAGAGGGCGACATCGGAGTTGGAACTGTATGACAAAGACAACACAGGTCAAAATGTGAATAGGTGCATGTGATGGACTACTCTGAAAAAGCAGAAACGAAAAAGGAATGGCAGACAGATGTTACACAGAGACATTGGGAAACAGGGCAAAAAACGATTGCCCTTATTTTAAAATGTCTACTTTGCGTTAAAAATAACTTTGGCTGTGAAGTCGGTGGTGACCTAGTTTTGAGGTGTCGTTACAGTTTCACACCACTAGAGAACAGTGCATCCAAAAGCTTCAAAGTGACAGGCACCCTGGGGGAGTCAACCTAATCCATGAGGTTGGAGCATCTTTTATCAGCCATTTATAGTCTCCTTCAGATTAGAAATGACCTTTACAGCAGGGAGACAGTCATCATGTCTGACGAAGGAAAAAAGCAGATTCCCAAAATATTTCCTCACTTATAGACAGCCTAGGTTAACAGGCTTTCGACACCATAGCCATTTAAAACTTTCTATGAAAATGTGCATACATCTGCATTACAAATGGATACAACTGAAAAAGTGT
>CAESWR010000131.1:35152-46649 GCA_903171835.1 Mullus surmuletus | reverse complement strand
GAAACAAGGAGGTCAGAGGAGCAACAACGAGGCGACGTTTGCTTTGTTTCTGACACAAACTTGCCCTGACCCGCACTTCCGCTTCCCTCCTTTTTTTCCCTTCACTTCCGCCTCCTCCCGCTCCGCGGAGCTGAATCATACGTCGACGTCGCCGCCATTTTGGCCCGCGTTTCTCTCTCCTACGTCATCACGCTTGAAGCGCCGAACACGGAAGTGAGCAGAGATGAGTGTTTATTTATTGATGTTTTTATTGAGTAAACATAGAATCCAATCAAGGAGAAAACAGCATCTGTTTGCCAGGGGAAGCTTCTAAGTTATAAATGATATGGTGACGAAGTAAGAGGTCCATATGTTGACAGTTTGAAGTGCCTTTCTATTGGTGGAGCCAGAGGTCAGATTCATGTGATGGACAACTTCATGGATAAAAGGTACAAAGTCAGGGTTTTTACCGCTGAATTTACATTTGTGAATGTGCAATTTTACCAACGGAATTATTACATTTATGATACTTCTTTCACCTTGTTTACTATCAGGTATCTGTGAGGAATCAGCCAAACCTTTTCCACTCAATGTTGTTCACAAATCGCTTCCAATAAAACATTGCATTTGGAACAGACACAATTTCCTTCTGAAACAAGGCACGAACCTTCTTATTATTTTGAGGAAGTTTAGAAAAACAGATCTTTCCAGTAGGCCATTCAGCCACAGCGGGGGGGAGACAGGAGTGGCTCGAGGTCCGCCAGTATTTCTACAAAGCATTATTGAACCCGATGGGACGGCGTCAAATACAATTGCAAATTCTGGTGGTGTAACTGGAAAATGATATGTTGATAGAAAGTCTCTGTAAGAGAAAAGCTGCCCCTCTCCGCTGAACAGCTGCTCCACCAGCAGGATCCCACTCTGGACCCAACTCTCACAAAAGAGTGACTTGTTTTTAGATCAAATGTCTGTTATTCCAATTTAGACACCTGTGAGGTGAGAAGTTATGCTTATAAATAAGAGACCGTGCTAAAAGGACCTGCTTCTGGAAATCTGACAATTTTACAGCAAGTTTGTCCACATTGTAATTACAGTTCAAAATAAAGCTCAGACCCCCAAAGCCAGAGAATATATAGTGGGGAATAAAACTCCAAATTGAGACAGGGTTTTTAGAAAGTGCTTCGTCCAATTTCTCTTAAAAGTGTTGTTGAGTTTGTTAAAGTCTAAAAAGTTGAGCCCACCGGATTCATAATTATTCATAACAACACTTTTTCTAATATAATGTGTACGATTTTTGTCCAGGTATAAAGAAAGAGCTGCGTATGTTTCACAAGAGCACAGAGGAGAAGAAACCTGCTAGCTCCCTCAAACATTTGAGAAGCATTTTCTGCTCTTGTTGTTGGAATGACATGTTTATTGTGAAATATGAGCTGTGGACGCTTCACTTTGAGCGGTTGGAAAATGGACAGTATTTTGCAAACTTTTGGTTTTCTGTCCCTGTTCTCAGTTGCTGCTGCCATGAAGCCGACTGACAGCAACAAATAACTGAAGTCGACCTGAATTGTTATTTTGCACTTTAAGAGAATGGTTGTTTTTATTGGATTCATTGAGATTATTTTCAGGGCCTCATCATTTATTTTATATTAATTTCATTCAAAATATTCTCGTGTTTAAGTTAATAATAATAAATGTTTTGTTCTCATAGCTGCTGTTTCTGACTGATGGAGCCAAAATATTTATTTTTACTTTGCACAAAATCATTCTTTGATCGTTTGTTTGTATTTTGTTAATGCCGGTTTGCGCTCGTGGCCACGCCCCCTCATCACCGTAGGCAGGTGACTGCAGCACCTGCACTGTATTAACATCATGAATGGGGCCGGCGGCTCTCTTGAGTGGAAGGCAGTGAAACAGTTTGAGACACCGTCAAGCCTTGGTTGGATTATGAGTTTTGGGAGTTTTTTATCATTTCTGTGGATGTGGAAGCAACCGGGCCGCATCGATCACTGTCGCAGTAAGACTGTTCTGGTTTTTTACTCTGCACTGGAAATGAAGGAAGACATGTCCCAGACCATTCCTAAATCCACACTTGGGGGCGTCAGCTGAAGCTATTCCACCAAGGACAAAGCCCGATAGTTGACTGGAGAAATCACGCTTTTACTGACTATTGTTCTCTGTTTGAGTAACACACTTGATCGAGCCGTTACTTACATTCCACACTACAAAACAAGTATCATACATACGTTTAAGACGCAGGGCTGAATGTGTTTGTGTTGTGCAAGCAGCAAAGTAGGCAGTTTGGGATGGAGAAGGTGCTGAAGGAGGAGATGAAGGGATGTGCTTCTGCAGCTCAGACACTGATTGTGTGACTGGATTGTGTCACATTGTGTTGGTGGTGAGCAGGAAGTGATTGACACTCTCTCACTCTCTCACTCTCTCACTCACTCACTCACTCACTCACTGTCAGCTGATCTGCTGCTCAGAGGAGGTGTGATGTGAAGCTTCTTGGAATGAAGGAGCATGCTGTTGTGTTTGTGAAGGTGGACTCTGCTATGAACCAGTGTGAGGACGCAGAGGACGAAGCCCCGCCCACAGAAACTGCTCGCTATGAGGAAGAGGAGGGGCGGAGCCAAGCAAAGAGGTGAGATCAGCATCTCTGACTGTCTGTTACTGTTGGAGTCACTCCTCCATTATCACACTCAGAAGGTCACCTTCTTGGTGACGTCATGAAGAAAGTGACCTTCTGAGTGTGAGACACATTGTGACTGAAGTGCATTTATCAATCTTGTGTTTCCATCAGGATCCATCAGAAGACACCAGATGGTCCTCAACCCACCTGTGTCTCCATGAAGAGTGACTGGTCTATGGATCACCCTATTAAGTTCAAAGGTGGACAGGGATCTTCTAAGCAGAGGTAGGAATGTCAATGTCTACCAGAGAAGACATGATGTTGTTATAATGTCATGAAGAAGGTGACCTTCTGAATGTGAGACACATTGTGACTGAAGTGCATTTATCAATCTTGTGTTTCCATCAGGATCCGTCAGAAGACACCAGATGGTCCTCAACCCACCTGTGTCTCCATGAAGAGTGACTGGTCTATGGATCACCCTATGAGATTCCAAGGTGGACCGGGATCTTCTAAGCAGAGGTAGGAATGTCAATGTGTACCAGAGAAGACGGGATGTTGTTGTTATAACATCATGAAGAAGGTGACCTTCTGAATATGAGACACATTGTGACTGAAGTGCATTAATCAATCTTGTTATCGATCTCCTCTGTTGTTCTCCCTGCACTCACGTCCACACTCGTTCTCCTCACCTGAGTCGGCCCCAAACTGTGTTCTTCCACACAAACTAAAGTTCTCACACGTCACTGTGTCACTGATTCTTCAGCTTCATCTTTTCTTCTCAGAGGTGAGGAGCAGAGCTCAGAGGTTCTCAGAGGTCCGTCACTCCAGCTGGACTCCACATTCACAGTATGTAGATGTTGAAGCACAGCTACACCTGCTGACTCCAACAGCTCCAGCATGAAAACTCTCTCTGTAGACCAGCAGCTCTTCACTCTGTCACACATCATCTCATCTTCTGTTCCAGCTGCTGGAGGAGAACCTCATCACATTTGTCAAGAAAGAGCTGAGGAGATTCCACAGACTTGTGAATCCAGATTACCCAGAATGCATTGTGGATGAGGAGGCGCTGGCTGGTGAGGAGGAGGAGCAGAGGAGCAGCAGAGAGGCCTTCCTGAAGATCACGCTGCACTTCCTGAGGAGAATGAAGCAGGAGGATCTGGCTGAGCGTCTGAGGAGCAGTAAGAGGATTTTAACAGGTTTCCCATGATGCAAAGAGCAGAACCTCCAGGATTTCACGCTGCTGCCATTTGCAGCATCAACGCAAATCCAACCAATCCCCATGAATTCAGTGCCGTCCTGCAATTTGAACTAATAGTTTCCCACAACTTTGACCAATCATTGACGTCGCCTTAAGCGGACGTCGACAAGCTACCTTCCGTCTTCCTCCCGTGTGTGCGTGTAAGAGAAGCGGCATGCGCGAGTCCAACGTTTCACACACCTTTCAGACCACAATAACAGCGAGGGATCACAGAGAGCAGGACTCGGGCGTGGCAGCGAGGCGTACGCGAGGGCTGCCGCTCCGCTCTGATGTTCACCTGTTGCCCATCGAGGCTTCACGAGCAGTTTTCAAGCTTCCACAAATATCCACCTGGAGAGACTCCAACTCACGGTGACGCGCAGCGCATCACTCAACCCCGACGCGGACGCAGCCCTGCAGAGACGCCATGCAGGAGAAGAAACTGGCCTTTAGGCTTGATGACCAGACACAGACACCAGAACATTTGATAGGCACCTTCATGTAGAGCTGTGAGCTTCTGTGCACTTTAACTTCAACACTTTAGCTTAATGTAAAGCCTGTTTGCCAGCATTTTTGGAGACCTGGTAGTCTTTTATTTGCCATAATGATAATGTTATTGATAGGACCATTTTCTCAATGTCTTTTTTTGCAGTAATAACTTAATGTTTAGCATATCACTCATTTTGTAATTACAAAAGGGGAAAATCGCAACAATTTAACGCAACTTTCACTTCCTTCCGCAACGTAATCTCAACAAAAACCCCCAAAACACTTTCAGCGCTTTTTTTTGTGAAAAGGGTCTCAAAGAAAAGATCCCGCAACATCAGGCCTTTTTTAGGCTGCAACAATCTTGAAAAAAGGCCCAAGAAATCCTGGCAGCTAACGCAGGTGCTATCCATCATGAGCCGCCAGCTGTCAGTGGACATGACACACACACACACACACACACACACTCTCGTCCTCTTGCTGGCTTTTTAATGACTGTGTTTCTTTGGGATCTGAAGGTTCCTAAAGAGCAGCCTGAAACACACACTCATAGAGGACCTACTGGGAATCATCACTCAATGAAGTATTTTCCAGCAGACGCAGTGCTGGGATGAGTGGGTTTACTGGTTTGAAAGTCATTTTTGTAGATCCAGATTTGAAGGAGGTGGCTTTGTGCTTTACAGCCAAGATGACAACAATGTCCCTTTTCCCACCACCAGATGGCGCTTTCTAGGAACCTTTCTGTCTCCTTTTTTCCTTGTTGGGGTATTTTTATATTTGCACAAACCAGGAACTAATTGCGTGCAGTGAAGCCACCCTGTGTTTGTCCCTGTTGATATTTAGAAAAGTGAACTTAAACATTGTCACTAAAGATATATTACAAATGTTTGCTGTCAATCATCATTTTAAGAGAAATCTGCACAATCAGACCCTTTAAAAAGGAGAAGGAGAGGAGATTTCAGAGTGGAGGAAGATGGAGACGTTCTTCATGTTTTACTGTAGAACATCTGACTGATCTCATCTGTTCTGTGTTCTCTCAGGATTTGTTGTGCCAGAGTGTCAACGCAAACTGAAGAGGAACCTTCAGAAGAAGTTCCAGTGTGTGTTTGAGGGCATTACCAAAGCAGGAAGCCCAACACTTCTGAAGCAGATCTACACAGAGCTCTTCATCACAGAGGGAGGGGATGCAGGGGTCAATGAGGAACATGAGGTCAGACAGATTGAAGCAGCATCCAGGAGACCAGCCAGACCAGAAACAACCATCAGACCAGAAGACCTCTTCAAAGCCCCACCTGGAAGACACGCACCAATCAGAACAGTGCTGACAAAGGGCGTGGCCGGCATCGGGAAAACAGTCTTAACACAGAAGTTCACTCTGGACTGGGCTGAAGACAAAGCCAAGCAGGACATGGACATCATGTTCCCCTTCACCTTCAGAGAGCTGAACCTGCTGAAGGACAGGAAGTTCAGCTTGGTGGGACTTGTTCATCACTTCTTCCCTCAAACCAAAGAAGCAGGAATCTACAGCTTTGAAGACTTCCAGGTGGTCTTCATCTTCGACGGTCTGGACGAGTGTCGACTTCCTCTGGACTTCCACATCGAGGAGACCCTGACTGATGTTACAGAGTCCACCTCCGTGGATGTTCTGCTGACAAACCTCATCAGGGGGAACCTGCTTCCCTCTGCTCGCCTCTGGATCACCACACGACCTGCAGCAGCCAATCGCATCCCTCCTGAGTGTGTCTCCATGGTGACAGAAGTCAGAGGCTTCACTGACCCTCAGAAGGAGGAGTACTTCAGGAAGAGATTCAGAGAGGAGGAGAAGGCCACAACAATCATCTCCCACATCAGGAGCTCACGGAGCCTCCACATCATGTGCCACATCCCAGTCTTCTGCTGGATTTCTGCTACAGTTCTGGAGGACGTGTTGAAGAGCAGAGAGGGAGGAGAGCTGCCCAAGACCCTGACTGAGATGTACATCCACTTCCTGCTGGTTCAGACCAAACTGAGGGAGATCAAGTATGATGGAGGAGCTGAGACAGATCCACTCTGGAACCCAGAGAGCAGGAGGATGATGGAGTCTCTGGGGAAACTGGCTTTTGAGCAGCTGCAGAAAGGAAACCTGATCTTCTATGAGTCAGACCTGACAGAGTGTGGCCTCGATATCAGAGGAGCCTCAGTCTGCTCAGGAGTCTTCACACAGATCTTCAGAGAGGAGAGAGGACTGTCCCAGGACAAGGTCTTCTGCTTCGTCCATCTGAGCCTTCAGGAGTTTCTGGCTGCTCTTCATGTCCACCTGACCTTCATCAACTCTGGTGTCAACCTGCTGGCAGGAGAACAAACATCCAGTAGGTTAGAGGTCTTCAGAAGAAGATGTGAACAACGTCTTCGGATAAACTCTCATCTGGGTTTTCCTCCCAGCTTGGAGCAACCGAGCTCAGAGGTTCTGTTCTACCAGCAAGCTGTGGATGAGGCCTTGAAGAGTCCACATGGACACCTGGACTTGTTGCTGCGCTTCCTCCTGGGTCTTTCACTGCAGACCAACCAGGCTCTCCTCAGGGGTTTGGTGACACAGACAGGAAGTAGTTCAGAGACCAATCGGGAAACAGCACTGTTGATCAAGGAGATGATGGATGAGGAGATTGATGTGTCTCCAGAGAGAATCATCAATCTGCTCCACTGTCTGAATGAACTGAACGATGATTCTCTGGTGAAGGAGATCCAACAGCAGCTGAGATCAGGACGTCTCAACACAGATGAACTGTCTCCTGCTCAGTGGTCAGCTGTGGGCTTCATCTTACTGTCCTCAGAAGAAGATCTGGACGTGTTTGACCTGAAGAAATACTCTGCTTCAGAGAGTGTTCTTCTGAGGCTGCTGCCAGTGGTCAAAGCTTCAAAGAAAGTTCTGTAGGTGGATCAAACACTGGATAGATCAACCATTTCTCATGAGTTTGCTTTTATTCATGTTTTCATTGTTCATCCTTTCATAGTCTGAGCGGCTGTCGGCTGTCAGAGAGAAGTTGTGAAGCTCTGTCCTCACTTCTCAGCTCTCAGTCCTCCAGTCTGACACAACTGGACCTCAGTAACAACAACCTGCAGGATTCAGGAGTGAAGCTTCTGTCTACTGGACTGGAGAGTCCACACTGTCACCTGCAGACTCTCAGGTCAGAGTGATTCTGATTTGTTTTCTTTTTTTCCAATTTTTACATTCAGAAACACTTGTGTCCTCTTATCTGTATATTTTTCAAAGAACTCTTGAACATCATTAAATTGCAGTCCTGGTTTTTCCTCAGGCTGAGTGTCTGTCAGCTGTCATGGAGAAGTTGTGAAGCTCTGTCCTCAGTTCTCAGCTCTCAGTCCTCCAGTCTGACACAACTGGACCTGAGTAACAACGACCTGCAGGATTCAGGAGTGAAGGTCAGGACTCATGATTTCTACAACCATACCAAATAAAAAATATAGTTTATTAGGATTACTAGAGGAGAGGCTAAAATGGTTTTAAATAGGCCTGTCGAGATAATCAATAAATCAATTAATCGCATGATGAATAAAAACGAGCTCGATAATTGTGCCGGCCTTGATAAATTGACATGTGCGTGCGTGTGTGTTTCCCTCCTCTCTCTCTCCCAAACATGCTGGATGAGAGAAGAGGTCTCACTCTGTGCATTTGTCTCGACACCTTGGCGCGTTGGCTCTGTAGCGAAATGAACGGAGTGAGTGAACCCTCCTGTCAGTCATTCAGTCTCTTTGTCTCAGTGGGGGGAGGCGGGGCCGCTGGCGCCCACACACACACACACACACGCACACACACTGCTTTAATTAAGTGTCATGAAGAGTAAAAAGCGAGCAAACGCAAACATGAATGAAGGAAGAAGAGCGTTGGTGTCACAGCCGAATGCCGCAGCCCCAGTGTGGGAACATCTGGGCTTTAAACTAATGAACAAGGTGAACATGAACACCGACGAGCCAATATGTCGAATCGTTCAAAGTGCAGACGATGAAGGTGAATACGACCAACATGCATGCGCACCTCAAACACAAGTCTTCCCAACTGGGAAAGACAAGTGCCGGCCGCGGTGCAGCGGAGCCTTCGTCCCGACAGCCAACGCTGACTGAAGTGCAGTTTTTGCTAAAAGGAACTATGAGTCCATTTTATTTTCATTGTTTTTGTTTTGTTTTGTCTTTTTTGTTCAATTTATCTTATTTAAAAGCTCTTGACATTCCAATCTTGAGAAATGACAGTTTATTGCTTTTGACATGATCTACTCTCATTATTATGCCATGTATTATCATTACATTAATGAAAAATGGTCTCAACATAATATTGACAATAATATCGTTTATCGGCAATCATTTCTAGCAGAATTGTCGTCCAGCAAAATTTGTTATCGTGATAGGCCGAGTTTTAAATCATATTTCACCAACTTTATTGTTTCAGTATGTGGAACGATAGAAAAACCTCCTCAGCTTGAAGTCTGAGGATTTCAAACACATTCATGCAAATGAAAAGTTCAAACCCTGTGAAGCACATTGTAGAGTCTGTGTGATTCCTCCTCAGGCTGAGTGTCTGTCAGCTGTCATGGAGAAGTTGTGAAGCTCTGTCCTCAGTTCTCAGCTCTCAGTCCTCCAGTCTGACACAACTGGACCTGAGTAACAACGACCTGCAGGATTCAGGAGTGAAGCTTCTGTCTGCTGGACTGGAGAGTCCACACTGTCACCTGCAGGCTCTCAGGTCAGGATCCCACTCATCCGACACGTGTGTTGAGTTGTTGAGTTACCAGTGTCTATATATATATATATATGTGTGTGTGTGTGTGTTCAGTCTCTCAGGCTGTCTGGTCACAGAGGAGGGCTGTGCCTCTCTGGCCTCAGCTCTGATCTCCAACCCCTCCCATCTGAGAGAGCTGGACCTGAGCTACAACCATCCAGGAGACTCAGGAGTCCAGCTGCTGTCTGCTGGACTAGAGGATCCAGGCTGGAGGCTGGACACTATCAGGTATTCCAGCTTTCATCTATCAGCTGTTGTGCTGCTGTGACGGCGTCCTGAGCAGAGGAGGAAGATGGACGTCCTCTCTGTGTGTCTTCTTTGGCCTTTTCATTCCATGTTTGACCATCAGCACTCTGGGCATGATGACCTCGGACTGACCTGCAGCTGCTGTTAGCGCTCAGTGTTGCTCGTCATTTAATGTGCAGGCGCAAACACGGACATCGAGAGTCGCTGCTGAGAGCCATGAGCACCTTTGTGATGTCAGATTGGAGGGCTTGATCCACGCTGGCCGAGAAGGTCCACAACACATGCAAGCTCAGAAAACAGCCATGTTTCCAGGGGACCATAATCAGTGACGGACAAAGAGGGCTGAGGTGCGCTCGGCGAGGGGCAGCGGGGACGACAATGAAGAAACAGCGATGATGCAGCCGAACAACGTTTGGAGAAGGTTCAGCAATGACCTGCATGGACTAATATGTTATGCGGACAGTGACTTCATACAGTGACTTGTAAAACACAAAACCATCAAACTGATGGTTTTTCATTGTCCTCAAAACATCTTCGTCCATGCAGGTCATTGCTGAACCTTCTTCAAACGCTGTTAGTTTGAAGCTAGCTTCTCTCGGCAACTAAATAGATGCATCATCGCCGTGTCTTCATTGTCGTCCTCGTTGTCCCTCTCCGAGCGCACCGCACCCCCCGTCGTCCGTCACTGATTATGGTCCCCTGGAAACATTTCCGTTTTCTGAGTCTGCAGGTGTTTTCTGAGTATGCGAGTTTTGTGGTGTTTGCAGGTGTTATGACTCTTCTCGGCCACCGTATGGATCTCATCTCTTACTGAAAAAACCACAGCAGTTATAACAGCTTGAGGGATGCACACATAAAAACACGGGATCCATGGTGCTGCTCGCTCTTTTATTTGATCACGGTGGCGTTCAGGTATGATTGTGAGCTGGTGGAAAGGATGACTTGACATCACTTATTGAAATAAGGCCAGCTGAAAGAACAATGATACGGATAAATTACAGGGTCTTACTTCACGTATGCGTCCTTTATTTTCTTTCAGTCTCAGCTAAGATAAGGTCACCAATATAATGAAAACACAACCATACCCTCAGATCAAACATACAATAAGGTTATAAATGAATAACATTAGAGCACAAACAATGGGACAGTGATTGACAGGTGGAGGATGGTCAACTTGAGATGTTAACAGTTACAGTTTGTCTCGATGGCTGAAACACATTTCGGAAACCTTCCACCTGTTTGTCTTCAACGTCAATGAGAAACCCAGTTTTTGAGTGACATCACAAAACCTCTGACTGCTGCAAACCAAAGTATTGAAAACACCACCGTCACGGGGAGACCATCAATATTTGCGGCTCCCGGCGCCTCACAAACGCCGCTGATGTTCGTGAGTTGGCGCTGATGTTTCTGGCACAAAGCAACACCAACATGTGCTGCTTCTCCTCTAGATGCACCAAGCCTGCTTTAAAGGCCGGCAAAGTGCGGCGTTGCAGAGAGCCGCCATTTTGGTGGCGCCGCAGTTTGAGGCGCAAAAGCGACGTTTTAATGAGACGGAGGCGCAATCTGTGCTTTGCGGTGGTTCAGCAATCCTTCAGGGAATCAGGCCCTCAGGAAGTGATGTCACTCTGTGGGCGGAGCTCCAGCTTCTCTGTCGTCATGGCAACAAGCAGCAGAATCAGTCAGCTCTCGTGTCCAGATGTGGAACAAGTGATCCAGTCTGACTCTGACTTTTTTCTTTGAATGAGCAGCAGAACATCAACACAGCCTTTGTTTGATGGATCCACATGCAGATGGAGATGTTCCATGACTCAGTGCAGCTGTCAGCCCACTTGAGGATGATGTCATCAGTCATTGATTGGTTGATCCTGATGCGGCTGATCAATGGTCAGACATCAGTCAAAGCAGCAGCAGCTACTGGACACCAGAGACACCATGAAGGAGGCAGTGGAGACAGAAGATCTGAGGAACTCTGCTTCACTTAGAAAGCCACTCTGACTGTGTTTCTTCCTCCAGGGTGGACCATGGTGGAGAGCAGATGTTACAACCTGGAGGACTGAGGAAGTGTAAGTGTGGATCTTATCTGGTTTATGATGCTCAGCTTCTCCTGAAACATGAAGCTAAGAGCATCCAGCCATGTTCTCCTCTCACAGCT
>CAESWR010000130.1:276741-288855 GCA_903171835.1 Mullus surmuletus | reverse complement strand
ACACGGGTCCAAACAGCACCACGACCCAAACTTCACAATCACCGGTTTTACCATCTGGAGCTGATTTCTGAAGGCCAAGGTGCTGATTTTAGTGCTAAATGCAGCATCTCCTCACTGTGATTGTGAAGTGTGTGTGTGTGTGTGTGTGTGTGTGTGTGGCGTGGGGGGGTGGGGGTTATCCACTGGTGTCTGGATAATGCTGACTGCAGGGTTTGCAAGCTTCTTTTTGTTTTTGCTGAGTAGTTTTCCTTGCAAATGTTTTCATGAATCACAGATATTCACTCAGCTTGTTTAAGATACATGTATCTAAAATAAGAATTAAAACAAAAACACAAATATTCGAAATGCACATTGATTGCTTTACAGTAAGTGAATAGTGCGTATAACTGTTGCTGTACTAACTGTACCATAACTTTGTAAGTACATTTTTGTTGTGTTTGTGAATTCTTTAGAAAGTACCATTGTACTCTCTGTTGTACTGCGACTGCACGCGTGGATGAAATCAGTAGAGGCCAAAAGGCACGGACGGGGTTCGAACCCGCGATCTTCGGTTTACGAGACCGACGCCTTACCACTTGGCCACCGCGCCTGCGCTGATCAGGCCGCCGCGCTCCTTTATAAAGACGCACCGACGACCCCGACTTCCCCTTTTCGGGGCGTTTCGACTCGCATTTTTTCAGTCTGTTCTCATCTTTTCTCGGGCGACGATCGTCTTTGTGTCTCCCGACGACGCAAACGTCGAAAACCCACGAAAAGCCGGAGATGTTTGGGTGCAGCTGCGTGACGCGGCCGCCAGAGGGAGCGCTCCTCCGTCGTGTGTGTGTGTGTGTGTGTTTGCAAAGCCGTGCTGCGTGTTGCAACAAAGGAGCACAAAGAAGGTGAGGCAGAAACCTCGTCAGGTCTCGTTTTACTTTCCCTTTTTAAAAGAAAACACGAATCAACAATCAAGGTGGAATTTGCCATGTTAAGGTTTTCCCGACGCTGCGGCTTCATCCAAACCCCCCCTCAGTTTGTACACCAACATATCGATGAGTTAAAGCAACTGGTTTGATTAGAAACCTTGTATGTGCAAAATGTGAAGCATAACTTTAGTTTGAAACATGCAAAGTTTTAGGTGTCCAAACTTGCACAAACACAAAATGCATCCCCATCAAATGGAATTTGCTCACACTTTTCCAGGTGATAAATACCAACTGCTGCTTGTGAAGAGAGTGAAAAAGCACAAAACGTGCAGCTGCTGTTGACTAGCACAAGTAGGTCCTGCAGAAAAGGTCAGAGGTCACCAGAATCAGCCCTTTCAAAAAAGGTGTCCCTCTCAGATGTAAGCAGAGATTGAGTTTGTGTCACTATTAGCAGCGAGGCTGCTTGTAATTCCTCTTCCGAGCGATACAATATGCATGAAGCCAGACTGCAGCTTTTCACTGTCTTTCTTTTCAAAAACATCAAAGACAAACGCTCGCCTGAGGGGCTTTTTTTTTTCCCTCTGCCTTTTTTTGGAGGGGTGGCGGCTGGGTAGAATCAGATATCCTAGAGGCTGTTTGAAAAATGAATAAGACTCATTTCCACAGGGATCGAGTTAGCAGGGAGGGTTAAAAAAAAGAAGAAATCACAGATGTGGAATATTCACCTTGACCTGCTTCTCGCGCACAGACTCAACGGTTCAGGGAGGAGCCGCACTTGTGGATTGGATTCGGAGCACCTGAATACAGGAGAATAATTACCATTTCCTGATCTTCAAATGGATCTCAACGGAGACTTGACACGGTCAAAATACAATTAAATTTAGGCCACAATATAGCTTCACTGTTCGCACGAAATACTCATTTGTGGCCATGAATTACAAATTTGTGTGCTCGTTACAGCTATATTATAGCCAGGAAATAAGTATAACGTGCACACAAATTTGCGGCCATGAATTGCTAGTATTACGTGCGCATAAATTACTGTTTTTGTGTGCACATATTAGTACTTCATGGCCATGAATTAGTATTTCATGCACACAAATTAATATTTCGTGGCTATGAATTAGTATTTTGTACGCACGTTATGTTATATTGTGGCCACAGTGTCATGTCTGGAGCTCCGAAGATCTCCATGTCTGCGGGCGGAGGTGCGATACCCCGCGTGCCCTGAAGGTGGTGCCTGAGCGTCCTCGGGCGAGTTAGACGATCAAAAGCGTGGTTCGAAAACGCTGTTTGCCGCCTCTGCCGTCTTTGTCGTGCAGCTCAGCATCGGCCCGTTGCAGTCAGAGATCAGAGCTTCGCTCCTCCAGAGAATAACGAGCATAACTGCAGAAAACTCATTAATTATTAATCGTGATATCGCTTTAGAAATAATATCTTATTTCGCAGCTCTGCTCGTTCGGGAGTCCTGCGAGACGCACTTCCTCCCTCTTTTCTCGTGTAAACAATAAGGAGCGCTCTGTCATTTTTTTTTTCTTCCCTCTTCCCGAGAGCTAACGAGCACAATGATATTACGCGCTAATCAGTGCGAGCGTTTTGGCCTTTGTTAGCGCCGAGTGGATGTGATTAACTTCATCTCGCCGCGCTGCTGCTCCTGTGAGAGGTCATTGTGTCTCCTAATCTGGACTGAAATAGCGAGCGGAGCAGCGCAGGAGCTGCTGGCGCCATTTGAAATGTCATTTTTAATTCTGGGACATTAAAGTGTGTAATGGATAAATGGATCATTCGGGCCTGGTAAAAAAAAAACGGAGACCTGCATTCTCTCGGATGACCAGCAGGGGGCCGATACCAACAGCTGCAGTGGCTCCATTTGTTTCTACGCGTTAAGTGATGGTGTGAAACTTTTTATTTCAAATTTTATGCTTCCACATATTTATATATACACATGTTGAGAGAAGATCTACAGATGCACTGAAAAATACAGGGTTCAAGGTGATCCAGGGGTTTAAAAAGTTTTATAAAAGTTTCATAAAAATGTATAATACATGTTTATAAAATTAAGCAACCACAAAACTTTACCTGTAAACTCTGAAGCATCATCCATAATCAACATTTTATACCTAAAAAAATGATTATGGATGAACTGGATCCCAGTTTGCAAGCCATTGATTTATCATATATTAACCCTTCAGAGAGACTGAAAACATTCTCAATCATCCCTCAGGATGAAAAAAGTCCCGTCCAAAGAAAAATATTTATATTTTAACCCTCTTAATGCCAGTTGTTTTTTTTTTACAAAAACTCACATTTCCAGAAAATACCATATAAGGAGGATTGAATTATCATTATTAGAGCCTCAGATGGGTCAATGATTAGCAGCAACATTTAATTTGAGGCATTCTTAGGGGTTAAGTGGTTAAGTGATCATCAGTGCTCAGTCAAAGTTCTTTATAAGTCAGACCCACCAACTCTCAAGACTTTGTTCACGGAATAATTGTGCGTTCCGGTTTGTTTTGCACTGCTTTAAGCCGCTAAAGCCATCATTGTTTGTCCCGCCAGTCTCTTTACTTTCCCCACAGTTTCCCGCACCAGTCCGACCAGTTCAGCTGCAGCGGCAAAAACCCCTCAAAGTACCTAACAATCCCGACACAACGGCTCTCTGCCCACCGGAGAATCGGCTCATTGTGCGGCGCCTGACCCCGACCGCCGCCAGACGCGCCGCTGTGAAATCCACTTTGAAAGGTGAGCAGCTGATGAAGCCACACAACAAAAAGGGGAAACATTCTCTGCACTCCAACGCCACGTTTTCACCACTTCTCGCGGCAGACGACTCCAGCACGGCGTGCATCACCACGGGCGAGCTCACAAGTCTGCAAAAAGCTTCACGTGCGCGCAGCCGTTTGTTTGCACATCAGCCATGCCTGTTGGGTCTGTTACCATGGCGACAGCACAGACAATCATCTGCTCTCCGGCTTCCTCCAATAGGCGCCGGCTGAAGCAGCAAAATAAAGTAAAGATGAGCATCTTTCGGCAACACGCTCGTAAGGATGAGAAGCCGGTTCGGGAGGAAGTAATGCAGAGTGGCAGGCGGAGGAGGGGGGGCGGTGGCGGCGGCGCCCAGTCATGGCGGACCACCGGAACAAGACCCGACGAGCCTTACAGCGCCACGGGAAGGTGAGACCGTCCACCTACTCTGCTTTTTTTCCCCTTCTCCTTTCAGCTTTTTCCACCCCTTTTTTCCTTTGAACTGTTCGTTGAAGTTGGGAGTCAGAAAGTGTGATGGTAAACAATTCAGCATCAGAACACGGGGAGGTGTGTGTGTGTGGGGGGGGGGCACCACTGGAGATAAAACGCTTCCGCCGGAGCTGATCTTACAGGATGACCAACACTTACAGAGACGTAGGAGGTCAAATTGAGTTCCAAGTGGCGCGATCAAAGACCTGCAGCTGCTGAAAAGAGTTTTAAAAAAAACAGCTTTTATGGTTCCAATAAATGTATTTAAAATGTTGAAAGTGAATCAAAGCGTATGTGTGTATGTGTGTGTGTGTGTGGGGGGGGGGGGGATGCGTTCAGGGACTGGCAATGGCAGCGCTTTGAGGCCGGGCGGCCATCAAAGACTCGCCGCCACTCTGATGTATTTAAAGCGCCGCGTCGTTCTGCGGGGAATAAACACGGCGGGGAAATCTCGCGGCTCAGCAAGGACGGCAGCCAATGCGGCGCGCCGGAGCCACCGCCCCCCCGCCGGGCGGCCCATGAGCCCGTCGATATGCCGGTTTGATGTCGGATGGAACACAAGAACCCCCCCCACCCCCCCCACAACAGAGAGGGGTGGGGGGGGGGCTGGAACAGAGGAAGAGAGGGTGGAAGAGGGAAGAACCACCGACAGATGGACTCCGTGCTGATTAAAGATGGCGGCAGTCTTTGCTGCAGACGACCAAGGACTACCCTCCGTCCGTGGGAGAGCGGCGGTGGCGGCGGTGGCGGCGGTGGCGGCGGCGGCGGCGGTGGTCTACCGTTGGGCAGAGCCACTCGTTGAGGTAAACCAGCAGGTACGCCGCCTTTGCTCGTGCTGCTCGCGGCTTCCATTGTGTTGCTTGCGGCTCGGCGTTTCATCTCGGTGCCACACTGGAGGCGCCGGCGGTGGCGTCCTCATCAAAAGCAAAGCGCATCATTTGATTTGACCGTTGAATGCGCATCCCATGACCGGGCCAGCCGCAGATGCGCTGAAATTCTTTGGAAATTTCCCCCGACCTAGTGGACGTCTGGCGATGCTATTTCAGCATTACATGGTTACGGGTCTTTGGCGTGATGTCACGGCGAGGAGCACGGGCCTTTCTCCTCAACACGGGATCATTTTTGTCCTTCTTTTCTTATTTTTCAAATGTGGGAATATGGCGCTCCATGAGCTCCAAGGTCCAGAAGAAGGGGGGCAAAAAAACACTGCAAATTGCTCAATCCTCTGTGGCTAATCCAGTCCAAGGCTTGTTAGTCATGATACATTCAGCGCGGACAAAGGACATCAGCAGGACTCCGGCATATATTTTCTGACAGACTCAAACGTGAAGTGGCTTTAATATCGCTGATACACTTTTATTTAGAGCCTTTCAACTTTATCAATGCTCTGCAAGTGTTTCCATTTAATATTTCAGCCCTTTGTTGGATTCTTACTTTTGATGGCTTGTGGGATATTGTCTTATTTGCGGCTTCTTTTGTTGTTCCCCCCCCCCTCCAAAGTATTAAAATAGGAATCTCCATTGTGCGCTGGCAGACGCGGGAGCATTCATCTAAACGTCTTAATGGGCTTTTGTTCATCAGAGGCTCCTCGGCAGAGATAAGCCTATTTCCTCCAGGGCCTACGAGGGAGTCTAAATCCACACTGGCAGGTGGAACAAAAGACGGCCGGGACGCTGGAATTAGGAGACACGAAGTTGTCTGGTAACTGCAGCCGGACGGCCGAGAATGCGAAACTATGTTTAAGTGTCGGGCTGATTGTGAAGAGGAAGCTCTAAATTCTTTACGAGTGATGGTTCTTTAGTTTGTGCTCCTCAGCAGCTCTCCCCGAAGCCTTTTGATAACTTTCATTCTGGGCGATTTCGGCCCCCGAAATTGCAGCTTTGAATCAGCGTTTGCTGATTTGAACAAAGCGCAGAGAAACGTCCGCTATTGTTCCTCCGCCTGCCGAGCCGCCGCCTTCAAGGCTTCTTGTTCGCCGTTCGAGAACAGAAAAGAGCTTTTCTTTTACCTTCCCCGCCCTGCCCGGTGCCGTGCACGAAGGACCCTAAACACTCTCCATCTTCTTCTTCATTACTGCTGTTTCCTGTCAAATTTAGGGGTCTTGTTTGCCGGAAGGGATGCAAATTTTCACCCACATTTGTTGGCAGAATCACCAACAGGAGCAGAGAAGGATTTAGCCTGTTTTGGTGGCTTTTGGCATAAAAACCTTTTCTCTCTGAGTGCCATTAAAAGTTTTAGTAGGATCGGACACAAACCACCAAGCTGAGAGAAGACGTGAACGTTGCTTCTCACAATGGATGCAGTCGATGGTCCTCTTCAGGTCCTTCCTTCACTTCTGTCCGGACAAGAGTGCAAACTCGAACCAGCACAACCAAAGAAGACCTCAGCAGAGTCAAAGACCAACTGTTCCCATTCAGAGATGAATGGACACAGTATCTGATGAATTGTTGACTGTCCCACAAACAAACTCCAGCTCACCTCTGTGGTCGCCGTAGCAGCAGCAGCAGCAGCAGCAGCAGCCCATTCATGTGATTATTTTCCCTTTTCATTAGTGCCGCCCTCCATTTAATCATCCCTGGTTTCTGACCAGCAGCTTTGATGTTTGAAGCAGCTGTGCTCCAGTTAGCTGAACAGCTGGGATGGGCTGGAGAGGCTGTAAACCTGGCATTAATGGGATTTACCTCCCTGGGTAGCGTCTGGGTGCCCTTCACGGTGCCACAATCAAACTGGGACCGTCAGCTGCTCCCCACTGTCTTATATTTTCTGTTTATGTGCCAAAAACTTCTCTCACATGAGTGACAATGAAATTTATTTGAGTTTAATCATATTACGCTTGACTGCTACCGAGGCACACAAAGTGGTGGCTTTCTCAAAGCTCTAAACTCGGGACAGCAAGCCTTCATGGGCCGGTTCTTTTCACATGTTGAAAGCCATAAAAGTGAAAATGAGATTGGTTGCTCTGGTTTCCTCCGACAAAATGGTTTGTTTGTCCCGGAGGCGGGTGGTATTCCAAGGAAAATATTCATTTTGCAAAGCAAAAAGGACATCTCTATTCAACCATTGGGGAGGGGAATACTATTCTTTCTGTTATTCTTTCACTACAGTTATGAATAAGAGGGTGCAGCACCCCCTGACCAATATGGCTACCAATCAAAGTGATGGTCGTCCACTGGGTGATCCAAGAATTGCTATTTTTCCGTCATGTTTACAGAAGATAAAAGAGTATCTCCTCTGTTGCAGGAACAAATGGATGGAAAAGACAAAGTGACAAACTGCCGACATTCTCCTCTTGTCAGGCTTTATCATTTCATGGGCGTGCGATGGATGTTAGCATTGCTGCAACCCTGCGTGTTCAATAACTGTGCAATGGAATCCTACGTAAACGGACGGACTGCGGGAGGACGCACAAGGAAGGCATTCAAACTCACGGTAAAAACCAGTCCGTTTTTTTCTCTATCATCCACACTTGAACCACAAGATGTAAAGAGAGAGTATATACTCCAAATTCCCCATGTGATGTCTCTCTAAGAGCAGCTGGCAGTGGGACTGTGATATTTGTGATCATGGCATAAAAAAGCGACCATAGGCATGAAAGCAGAACAGGTCTTTATGCAAAATCACCAAGGAAAATGTTTGTGCAGTTTCATGCTTCTTTAATATGTTGTGTTTGGGAGTGGGCTTTGAGGAACATCAAACGGGCTGGGATGTGAAATGAAGAGTTTATCTCCGAGCTGCAGTGGTGTTGGTGGCAGAGAGAAAGGGGAACATCCCCAGGTAAAGGACGTCATCGCACAGGTTCTGAGTGAAGTCACGCTGGCTGCCTCCCGTGAGGCGTCCTGAATTGAGACCAGCATGGTGGCAGGAAAGCATTAGTTTCGTGTCAGGAAGTCACAGACGATTATGCTAAGTTTTTCATCCACACACTTTTTCATACGTTTGTGTGGTTGAAACGTGCTGTAGAAGGTCAGAATGTTCAGAGTCAAACACTAGTGCTTCAAATTGGTGCATTTCAGCTGCAGAGCATGTGGAGTTTATGAAAGCTGCAGGAACATCTACGCACGCATCAGGAGCTTATCAGACATGCATTTACACTGCTTCCCTTTGGTGGACTTTGGGGCGGATGGCTCTCAGAACCATCTCTTTAGGAATCCTTTGCTCATTGTTGTTGACAAAAACATGTGTTTCAGACCATCTTTTGGACCAGCGCAACACTATTCAACAATAAAGCAGAATATATGTGTTCCAGGCTTAATGTTAGCATTACCGAGCTACCTTTAGCTAGCATCATTTATGTAAATAAAGGGCCCAGTTTTACAATACTACCAGCTCCTTGGGACTATATGACTTATTATTGAGCTAACATTAGCATTAGCTAGCTAGAATCAAATTTGTAAACATAGGGCCCAGGTTTAAAATACCAATGTCACCCTGGAACTATATGAATAAATACTGAGCTGAAGATAGCATTCACTAGATAACTGTTAGCTACTATGAAATATGAAAACATCAGAGCCAGGTCTAAAAATACTGCAGTCCTTGTGGAACTATATGATTTATTACTGAGCTGAAGTTAGCATTAGCTACATAACCATTAGCTAGTGTAGCTGGTTAGATTGGTTCATGAAAATGGGATGGGATTGTTGAAGCACAAGCCAGGGCAGTTTCCATGTGGGTTGGCGCATCCACAGAGCTGTCGCTATTTGCCATTTTGGCTCGACAAAACCTGCTAGCTGTGAAAACTCACCAGCGGTCTTTAGGGGAAAAGTGTTGCTAGCCATAGGACCACTGATTCAGACTAGATGGTAAAATGTGCATTTGACCATAAGTTTGAAGAGGAGGTTTGTAAGTTGGCATCTCCGATAAGATGACCATATTTCTGAAATGAAATCCGGGGACATTTCCAGTTCGGAGATAGATATGGGTCCAAGATCGGCAAAAAAAACTAAATATAGAACTATATCGGCCTGGATCTAAAATCTCCGATATCAATCAATTGTAAAATATTGTTATGTTTAAGGTTCAAATGTATGTAAGCCATTGGATAATAATCAATGGGTCAGTTTTTGTCATAGCCACTGTTGCTGACTATTGTTCTCTGTTTGGTAACATCACTTGATCAAGCCTTTTCTAACATTCCACACTACAAAATAATTCAAGAATGTATGATTCGTGCTGATATCAGTATCAGCCAGATATCTTTATCGGCCAGTACTCAAGGCTGCAATACCGGTATTGTATCGGAAGTGAAAAGGTTGTTCTACTCAACAAGCAACATTTTTTTCTCAATCATAAAACACTGAAATAGCTTTAACCGGTGACCGCTTACCCTCCATTTATCTGTTACGACGCCCAATCAGCTTGATCAAACAGAGGAAATGCTGCTAAAATAACGGAGTAGACGTGCAGCGTGTGGTTGGTGGAAATGAGGATTAAAGACTCCGAGCTTCAGGATGAATCGCTGCTGCTGCTGCTGAGGCTCATAATCAATTTCGCCCCGAGGAAGCTGAAACGTGTTCACTCTTTTCAAACTTTTATGTCCCTGCCATAAATACTGTAAGCGGCGTGTAGCTCTCACACTTTTAAGAGGTTTCCAGGTTGGAGCGGGCAGCTCAGGTGATGCGAGGAGACAGAGTGTGAAACGTACGCTCCCGCTCCCTCTGCCGCCTCTTGATCCGACTACACAGTCGGAATTTTGTCGGCGTTTTTAGCGGCGCGGCGGCAGCCCTTTCATCTCGGTGATTGCCAGGTATGAAAGCGCGGGAATGTAGGGCAGCCTCTTTTTTTTTTGCCACGCGTTTCTGTTCTTCACACGTGCCTTTTTGTACTTTTAAGTCGCAAACTAATGAGTTGATTGAGCGCGTCTCACGGCTCAGCTTCGGCACAACGTTGGATGTCTGGTTGCAGAAACACAGAACCATCAAAAAAAGAGCCTTCAATCAAACGCAAATTCATGGATTAAGCCAACGTTTTGATATTTATTATTACTATTATCATTAAAGGCTAAAAAGATTTGTAGACAGCAAAGGGCTGCTGGAATGCAAAAATAAGATGAATGAAGAGATTAAAGCGAGATTGACCCGCTTAACCATCTGCAGCCGTCTTTGCTGGAATGACACTTCCTGCTTCCATCTCGTCAAGAACTTCGATCCACCTCGATTTGAAACGCTTTCAGCTTCACACCTAAAGTCCGGCCGCTGCTGAGGTTGCGAGAGAGCAGATGTGCCCCGCTGTCTTTTGGAGCTCTTGCAGCAGCTTTCAGAAGTATTAGGAGGGGGGAGAGAAGAAGAAGAAAAAAAGAAAAAGCAGCTAAGCCTGTCTTACAAACTAGGGCAGCGTTTTTCAAAGTCATAGGTATTTATTTTCCCAAGCAGGGGAAGCCTAATGAGAAGCACGGCGGAGCTGTGTGAAGGATCCGGCACATTCAGGATTAAAAATCATTCTATTTTTAAACGTGTGTTGTAATTATATAAGTATTGCGCTAAGCTGAACGCTGAGCGACCAGCTGACCCGCTGTACATCAAAGAGGAGCCGCTGTTGATTCGCTTCATGATGACTGAGAAACAGAGACACCAAACACTGCGACGCTCCGCCTCACGTTTACCTCTCAAACTCAACGCTCACTATCATTGAGGTTGCACATCAATGGATGATTATTGGACGGAATTACAAAGAAGCTGATCCAGAAATCCCAGCATTTGCACTGAGATGCAACTTTGGCAGTGAAATTAACAGGTAGTAAAAAAGTGATATTGCAGCTAATAATTTACCACAACTACTGGATGAACTTCATGTGATCTTTATACTTGGTGATATTATATCATCATATGTATGATCATATCGATCTATTATATCTATTATCTATAACATTTTGATTACATGCACATGGATGCATGTTTTAAACTGGATATTTCTGTTCAAATATCGAGATAGTGTGTGTATTTCTAAGTAACATATTTCCATATTCATGCACAAAATTCGGAATATGTAGATTAAAACTATACAATTAAATCCAACTATTTCATATTCAACACACATGGCTTATCCATAAAAATGTACTGTGTATACGTGTGTGTGTTATACTACAAAAACACTGAATAGACCGATATTTGCAGTACATGCAGATACACGTGTATGTCTACCATATATCTGAAGGGTGCATGTGTATGGAGAGTGGGCGTGTGCATGTGTGCGCGTTATAGTACAAAAACACTGAGCAGACCAATATTTGCAGTACATGCAGATACACATGTGTATGCCTACCATATATCTGGAGGGTGTATGCATACGGAGCGTGTACACGCGTGTGTGTTATACTACAAAAACACTGAGCAGACCGATATTTGCAGTACATGCAGATATACATGTGAATGTCTACCATACATCTGGAGGGTGCATGTGTATGGAGCGTGTGCATGTGTGTGTGTTATACTACAAAAACACTGAGCAGACCCAAATTTGCAGTAAGTGCAGATACACGTGTATGTTTACCATATATCCGGAGGGTGTATGATGTATATGGGGCGCGCGCGTGTGTGTGTGTGGGGGGGGGGGGTTCGTGCATGTGTGTGTGTGAGGTCAGAACTGATAAATAATATCCGTAATATGCATGATGATGTGCGTGGCCGTGCGTGGCCGCGCATGTAAATGGCGGCGCGGGGAGAAGCCGGTGCCGGTTCCCGCTGGTAATGTGAGCAGTGAACGGGCGCGGCGCTGTGCATCAGCAGCCGCGGAGCCTCGATCGGCGCGGCGGCGCACACACGGAGAGAGAGGAGAGGAGAGGAGGGGAGGAGGAGAGGGGAGGAGAGGGGAGAGCGCCAGCCATGGAGAGCCGGAGCGCGGACCGTCTTCTTTGTTATTCCTAAAGTCTCTGCCGATCCGCGACCATGACACCGCCGGCGGCGACCCGCGCCGGTCCGAACGCCCGACGCGCCCCACGGCGGCGAGGAGACTCCCACGGCTGAAGTATGTGTGACTTTTT
>CAESWR010000130.1:262375-276263 GCA_903171835.1 Mullus surmuletus | reverse complement strand
ACAGTCACTCACCCACACACACCTGTGACCGCAGCACCGATCCCTCACATGTCGATGCGCAGCGCCGATACATGTTGCCGTGCGTAAACGGGGCTGCATCGCTGTGTGTGTGTGTGTGTCGGCGCCGCCAGCAGGTATCCCACGCTGGTAGGTGTGCAGTGTGTGTGTGTGTGTGTGTGTGTGTGCACACCTGGCCTGCTGCGCACTCCACGCGCTGCTCACACTTCGGGGGTGTGCAGGGGAGGAGCGGATGAAAGCCGCCGCCGTCGCCGGGCTGCCTCTGTGTGTGTGTGTGTGTGTGTGTTTGCGGGCTTTGTTCAATCAGGGGAAACTGATTTTTGTGTGTATTGGATGAGACAGAGAGTGGGTGTGCCCCGGAGCGGGGCGCCGATAACAGGCACGCCGATGTTTCTGCTCAAATATTAGCTGGTGTGACTGTAAAAATGTGTCGGGATGCTGCGATGCGGTTTGATCTGCGCCGATACTGATGTTCAAAGAGATAATCTGCCTGATAAATGCTGATAACTCATTTGATTTGAAAGAAAAAAACTAAAATCCAACTGCGATTTCTTTTCCCACATGGCAAATATCGGCCGATACCTGTTGGTGTATCATCTATATGTACCAAGACGGTAAAATGGCGTTGGAAATATGAAGTACTTCTCAGAGAAATCAGGTTCATGGCCGCGTAACCTTTCACAATAAGAGCATGGTGCTGTGGTGTGTCGGCACAAGAGATACTGAACGTGGAGGAGACGAGCAGCAAGTAATAAGAGGCATTAAGATGCAGGAAAACAGTGAAATATTCATGACAAATAAATGAATAAAACAAGTCAACAAGTAGATATTAAATTTGAAACCATGAAGAGAACGTGTGACCATGAAACTGAAAGTTTTGCTGTTTTCTTCTTACTATACATACTACGTACTGGCATTTCTGCAGACTACCTTGGCAGATACAGGTGGACACACACTGTCGTTTCACTGAAACAAAGTATTTCAGAGTTGAACTGTTTAGTATCGGCCTCAAAAATCTAGTATGGGTCGCGCCGGCCAAAAGCTTGGTATGAAACCAGCAGTCAAACGTATCACTTATGTTTCCTCATGCAGTGATTGGACTCATCCGGAGGAGAGAGTGAGAATAAAAAGTAGCTGTCCTCATTGCAGAAATTTGGCATTAAAATGATTCCTGATCCTCGCGGGAGGCTCACAGATAAGCTGCTACAGAACGCGTGCGCCTCTGCTCGGCCAGGAAGTTCAGGGCCGGCCGAGGCGGATCAGCAGGATCAGCAGGACGTGTCCTTGAACAAGACATTCAATCCCTAAAATCATTAGCTATGCTGCTCCGCCGCTGACCCGGCGCCGTGACAGGTGTGTGCGGGGAGCACAAAGAGAATATGACGCGGGAATCAATACGCGCGCATCTCCAGCACGCGGCCGCCGGGAGTGAGGCTGCTTAATTATTGAGTTGCTACTGTAAAGCCCGAGTGGCTTTATCGCCGTGGTGATACAGTACGCTGGGTTTGATGAAAGTGGAGGAGCTGGGTTAAGTGAGGATATGCCTCTGCATATAAATCAGGAGGATATTCCTGTGCTCCGCTTTTGCACCAGCGCGACGCATCGGTGCCGCTGCCAAAGCAGAAAGCTGCCTCCAGGGCCAGACGGAGCGCCGCCGCCGCCACTGCCACCACTTCCGCCGCCACCACTCCTGGATTCCTGCAACCAGAAACTCCAAAACGTGACTCAGTTGTCGGGCGGGTTACGGACTTTTCGGGGCCTCTGCTCGGCTTTCTCCCAGTGTGATTTTAAACGTGCGTTGTTGTCCTCATCCCCCCAGAAACGTGACGCAGTGAGGCACAAACAGCCGCTCCACAAATCTGACTTAGTGCGGATTCATACCGAATTTGCATGAATGTTAATGCGGAGCTGGAAACTGGCCGCTTGGTGAGTTTTTCATGGAAATGCTCACGGTGCAGAATTATTAAAAAAAATTGCCCAGTGGGCGCTCGTTCTCTGCTCACCACGCTGACGTCACACCAGATTGTCAAACAGGCGCACGATACCGGCTTCTGTGCAGATCCGCTGATATCAATAAACACTGACTACGTTTCCAATCAGTCAACATTGGAGTTAAGGTCCATATTCCGGTCAGTGAAACATTGTGAATAAGGCGTTTCCATGGTGAGCAAACATGGTTGTTCCTGTATCCATGGTGATGTTAATCAATGGTGATATGGCGATCAAAGCAGCCACGCACGGAGAAGGTCTGCTATAAACCCTGCTTGGCGTAACTTTGCGCTCCCCTTTTTGTGGATCTGTCTATCCCGCTACTTTCTAGCGTCTCCAAATGCCAGGATGTTTGTGTCTTTCATCACACTGATGAAGTGATTGGTTTCCTCCTCACTCCAAAAGTGTGGCGTGGTGTTGCTCTCACCTTTGGCCATGTTTACAAGGAGTTCCTGGACTCCAAAGACCAAGATTCATTGCTGATATAACATGCGCACAACACTAATTCATCTTCCTTTTGATGTGGAGATCCTGATAGGAGGAGACATCATCACATCTTCACCTTAGAGAAGGAGGAACCAGGGGGAAGAGGAGGGGGTTTAATTCAATCGGGTTATTGATGTTTACATGGTCGCCAGCAACCGGGTTATTGCTAATATTCCTCTTAGAAAAGGCTTTTTTAGGCTTCCTTTGTTGTTCTTTTTTAATGTGAAGAGAAGAAGTAAAGAGAAGAGTAGGATTTCTCTCCTTTTCAGAAAGTGTTGAGGTCGATGTCAGCCATTTTGATTTTAGTTCCATCTGTTATCAAGAGTTTTGAAATTTGGTCAGAAGTTAGCACCGGTATCAATTAATGAGGTATTTCTTTGCAGAGTGTTTTTGTGGTGATCACAGTGTCTCATGATGTGTGTTGGTCCTTGCAGGAGTGTTTCTGCGCTGGTGTGAGTGGCGGTCTGGCTCAAACAGCGGTGCAGCTCGGGCTCGACAGCGAGGCGGTTTATGGATGCCGGGACTATGAGCATCAGCGACAAAGGGGGCTACTTGGTGGACCTGGGCGGCAGCTTCACTGAGGACGCCCCCCGCCCCCCCGTCCCCGGGGAGGAGGGCGAGCTGGTGTGCAGTGATGGACGCCAGCACACCAAGAGCGAAGGCCTCAAGTGTGAGGCCTCGGTGGCGACGCCGCGGCGGCCCGACCTGGACCTGGGCTACGAGCCGGAGGGCAGCGCCTCCCCGACGCCGCCATACCTGAAGTGGGCGGAGTCGCTGCACTCACTGCTGGACGACCAGGATGGGATCCACCTGTTCAGGACGTTCCTCAAGCAGGAGGCGTGCGCCGACGTGCTGGACTTCTGGTTCGCGTGCAGCGGATTCCGCAAGCTCGAAGCCAACGAGGGCAACGAGGAGAAGCGGGTGAAACTGGCGAAAGCCATCTACAAGAAATACATCCTGGACAACAACGGGATTGTTTCCAGACAGATCAAACCAGCCACCAAGTCCTTCATCAAAGACTGCGTGATGAAGCTTCACATCGATGCCGCCATGTTTGACCAGGCGCAGACGGAGATCCAGACCATGATGGAGGAGAACACCTACCCTTTGTTCCTCAAGTCCGACATATATTTGGAACATACGCGTGCGGGCGGGGAGAGCCCCAAGCTGTTCAGCGATCAGAGCCCCGTTCCCGGGAGCGCTAAGGGTCTGACGGGCTACCTGCCCACCTTAAACGAGAACGAGGAGTGGAGGTGCGAGCGGGAGGCGGAGGAGCCGCTGGAGCACGAGGCGGCGCCGGGCGCCCGGCTGACGCAGAAGCTGCTGATGGAGACGGCGCCGCAGCGCGTGGCCGGCAGGTTCCAGGACGGACATGAGTACAGGTAACACTCGGCTGGTCGGCGCCTCACCTTTCCCCTGCAAACTGCTGAATTAGAGATAAACTCGCCCGCAGCACCCGGAGCGCCGGCCCGAGGTTTGAGATGAGTCAGGTGAGGCAGGAGTTAGAAGCAGCTTCTCCTGTCGAGCGGGAGCTGTGGCGAGTGTGAGGCTTACAGCGCAAATGTTCCTCCTTTGTGTGATACTTTGTGTTATTTGAAGCCTAACGTGTAATCAACTCACTTCCCATGTGAGGTCTCTGTAAAAAGAAATGCATTTTTTTTACAGTGCAATTGCTCAAAATGCCTAAAGAACAGACTTTTCCTGTGTTCAGACTTCTGTTGTAGAATTATCAGAAAATAAGTGCACATTTTTTGATTGTGATTCACTCGCATATTCAAGCATATTGAAAATGTAGTACCTTTGTAGCAAAAGAAATCATGGCGACGTAGCTAATGAGATGGGGAGGATTTCTGTTGTTCCAGCTCTTGTCAGTCAAACGCTGCGGCTGTTTAATCTGCTCCAAACTCTGCCCCGCTGTCTAAAGCTGAAGATAAAAGAGCTCTGTGGCAGATGACTGGGATGTGATCATCATCTTCATCATCATCTCAAGCAGCATGTTAAAGCCCTTCCTCTCTTGTTGAAATGCCTTTCGCTGTCGGCGCGGAGGGTCGAAGAGGATTTAGCCAGATGTTGTTATAATCTCTGCGCCGCGGAATCCGCTCGTCCGATGCGGGGATATATTAGCTTTGATGCTTTTAGATGTGTAATTAAAGCAGTGGTCTCAGGCTGGCGCCCAACCATCGGTTGTTTCCTTTATTCAGTGCAGCTTAGAGAGAACAGAGGAACCACAGAAAGCTGAAATCTATCATGTTTATCATATGGTATACATCCACCTTACCTATCTAAGATACCCATCTAGTTTATCCATTTATTCTATCTAACCTATCTATCGAACCTGTCCATCTATTCTATCAAACCTATCAATCTAATCTGTCTAACCTATCTAACACATCCAACCTCTATCCAACCTGTCCAACCTATCAACCAACCTATCAAACTTATCCATCTAACATATCCAACCTCTCTATCTAACCTATCCATTTAACCTATGTAACCTATAGATTGATATACACCTATTGATCTAAGCTAGCTATCTAACCTATCCATCTAACCTTTCAAACCTATCCAACATATCCATCAAACCTAACCAATCCATAAAACCTATCCACGTATGATATCTAATTTATCTTATCTATCTAACCTATGTATTCTATCTATCTAATCTATTCATCGCACCTGTCCGAACTATCTAACTGGTCTGTCTAACCTATCTAACTCGCCCATCTAATGGTAGATGGACAGGTTATATGGGTAACATAACCTATCCATTTAACCTATCTAACCAATCTGATCTATCTAAGGGACCCATCTAAACTATCAAACCTATCTAATCTAATCTATCCATCCAACCATCCTACCCATCCATCTATCTGTCTATCTTCCACATGTGTTCCACAGCATTTTCAACCTTTTAGTCCGAGCAAATACAGGATGTTTTTGACAACGTCTTGATACGCCCAACAAGGGTTATTCCACCGCCTCGAAATAAATCACATCTATTTTAGCCCATTTGGAACATCTTGTCCTCTGAAACAAAAGTAAGCCTTTACGACTCCTAAGTGCCGTGGTCATGAGACGCACAAACAGGGAAACATTTCTGCTTGAATTGAATCTCAATGCAAATCAGTTCCAGTCACTCATGTAGTTTTAATGTTTGTTCAGCTCGGCCGCCACTCCACCAGCTGCTGCTTTTTCATGTCTTTGAGAGCGGAGCTTTGAGTGTCGGACCTTTAAAAGTAGCTCCACTTTCAGCGCCTCTGCTCATGCGTCATGATTTTATACCGTTGAGTTCCTGTTATTAGCAGCTACAAGAAAAAACGTTTTCTCCTTAAAAAGGTCTGTGGACGCTTTTGCTCCACAAAATATCTGATTTCCTCCTCCAGATGCAAATGAAAATTAGCGGGTCACAGAGGTTTCGTTTTGAACCTTTCTCTGGGTGCCTCTGCATCCTAAACAGGGGGAAGGCAAGGGGTAAATGCTTTAGGGAGTTCCAATTTGAATAACGAGATGATGCCGAACATCTATAATTCATGTGTGCGGAGCGCCCGTAAGAAGAATGATCAGCAAAGTCAGTGAATGAATGCGCTGCCGTCTCTCTGCAGGTGCTCGCTGACGGATGCGCGTCAGGCTGCTAAAATCAGATGTGCACAAAGAAAATCCTCTTATTCTTACAAAAGCCACAGTCTCCATTTTGATTCTCCATGCTTTAACACTGTTCATCTGCTAGACTGTGATAGGCTTACAGGGTTTGATCACTAAAAAAAAAAATATTACTTGTCTCATCTTGCCCTTTGCTGCATTCACCATCTGCCCTCAAACACTGTTTGAGCCCTGCCCCCTCAAAAACAGTCCAATATGAGACAGATGAAGAGAAATTCATCGGGAAAGACAAGAAAAGATGAAATGTGACAGTAGGAAAGAAGGTTGAAAAAAGAAATATTTTTTAGAAAGTGCGTACCTTCCACATCTTCATTGGTGGGCGTCATCAGAGAGTGACGTCACGAGGTTACAAGAGAAAAGGCAGAACCTCAAATCAGTCAGTTCAGAGGGTTTCCTATAGGAGAGGAGGGGGGAAAAAAACAGTGAGTTGGACCTTTTTAGATGTTTTTAATGAAACAACTGCGGGGAAAAACAAATGGGTCTTGAATGAAACAGGAGGAGAAACACGTCAGAGGAATCAGAGTAGGTGGCAGAAGCAGAAAGAGCGACTAATTGCAGGAATTTTGGAGCAAGTTCAGCAGGTCTGTGTGCAACAAGCTGTCAGCCAGCGTCATTTGCATACAGACACGCTCAGATAACGCAGTATTCCTCCTCTGCCGCAGTAATCCGGCAGCACACACACACACACACAGATGTACTGAGGTTCCTCTCATTTTCAGCAGATGAGTCGCGCGGTGTCATGAAGCCTGTCAACGTGTTTCCCGGCAGGTTGAGAAAAGGCTGCTAATGTGAGGAAGCACTTTTTGCCAGAAGCGTTTATTAATACTCATCAAAAACTCCTTCTTTATTGGAATCCGGTCTCCACACATCCAACAATGTGTTCATTTCCGCTTTGTCACCCAACTTTACATTAACCTGAGGTGACCTCTCACTTCGCCGAGTTTTTCTATGAAGAGAGTGACGGGAACTAACCCGAGGTAATTCAACTCTTCCCTTCACATCCCGTCTTATTTCTGTTTTTAAATTCCACAGGGACCATTAACACCCACACAGCTTTTATTCGGTGAGGCTCTACATATATTTCCTTATTTGGGAGCTAAAAGATTCAAAGAGTCTCTTGTTTGAGCTGCAGGTAAAAGGCTGAATGTGCACAAATGACAGCGCTCGCAGTTATTTTCTTACTCTGTGGCTCATTCTTCTTCTGTTCCTCTTATTAGCGATCCTCCACTGTGCGCAGGTGAAAATGTGGCGCTTGATTATAAATTTGTCTTTCTTTGCAGGTTCATCTGTGTGCTCATTTTCATTCCAAATCTAATGTAATTGAATAATGTAACGTAACATTAAACAACAATCTAAGAATTATATTTAACCCCTTAAGAGTTCCTGGGGACGATTTAGATCCACACCACTTTATAGCCATTTTGGCCGTGTTGGATGGAATATAGCTACATTTTTCGAAAGGATGTTAATCTTCTTAAAAAATTGAAATTCTGCTGTGTGTTTTTTCTAAGAACCAACTAGGGACTAATAAGAGAATTTGCTATAAAAATCTGCAGAAAATATAAGAATGCCTCAAATTCAATGTTCGTGTTCAATCACGGACCCATCTGAGTTGCGTAAACACAGGCATTTAGAGGGTTAATATACCCCCCAAATAATTAATATTTGAAATATATCTTTCAGGCTGAAGCTGATTAAAAAGATTGACGTATTTAAAGTCGAAAAAATATATCAATATATGATATTTTTGCAGCAGTTTTTAGGGAGGGGACGTTTTTCATCTTAAGGGACGATTGGGATTGGGATAAGTAGCATAATGACAAAATTAATTAAACAATATTCTTAACAATCTTTTTGAATTTCGGTTATTTTTTCCAGACATGTGCCGTTCCGGGAGCCCATCAACCCGTATTACGTCAACACGGGCTACGCCATGGCGCCCGCCACCAGCGCCAACGACAGCGAGCAGCAGAGCATGTCCAGCGACGCAGACACACTCTCCCTCACCGACAGCAGTGTGTATGTACCTCCTCGTCCTCCACACACATACAAATCCTCCAATAACTAGTAGTAATAGTACCAGTAGTAGTGGGTTTCTACTATCAAAAGGGAGTTAACCCAACAGTTGACAACGACCATCAGTAATGCAATGTTTGGCATTTCACATGTTTTTTATTTGCTCTCATTTGTCAGACAGCTGTTCTTTACCCGATGTTCTTATAAGCGTAATGCAATTACCCCTACAACACACACACATACACACATACACACTGGGCTGCTGCAACATATTTCCTCATATTAAAGCGTACGCTCGATTAAGTGCAGCGGCTCTGAGGCCGTGCAAGCTGCTCTCGCCAACTGTGTCGCCGCACAAACAGTAACATGTTGAATGATTTATGACAGAAGCTCTGTTACAAATTGATTCAGCCGCTCCTGGGCCAAATCCTCCTTCCCCAAACCGCTCCGGATTCTTCAGCAACATGTTTTTCGCTAATGAGTCTTGGCGGCTGCTAGCTTAGCGGGGTTCGTTTCTTCGCCTGCTGAACATGTTGTTCACCCTCCCGAGTGGCAAACACATCTTAAAGTTTGACTTGGGAAACATTCAGGGCTTTGCTGTGCCAAGCTGTTTTTGGGAACTGACCGAACAGGTGTCTTGGATAGGTTGTGCTAGCTAGCTAACACAAATTTATAAGTGATCTACTTTCGGGGACCGCAGTAATACCAACCCGGGTACTTTGTTGACTTGTCTTGCAGTGTCAGCGAGTAGCTTTTGGCCGAGGAGATTCTGTTTTCAGAGACGATAAGCCAAACCACTGTCGTTGAGGAGCGTAGCTAGCTAACTGTCTGTCCAATATCAACAAAAACAAAAACGATCTGCATCTAAAATCTCCGATACAAGCAGTCTTTTCCAGACTCCGCTCCAGCACTTCTGCTCATGTTTAAGGTTCAAATGTATGTAATCCATTGGTTAATAATCAAAGGTTCAGTTTTTCTCAAAGCTACTGTTGCTGACTATTGTTCTCTGTTTGAGTAATATCATTTGATCAAGCCTTTTCTAACATTCCATACTACAAAATAAGTCATAAAAGTGTGTATGATTCGCACTGATATCGTATTGGATCGATATCGGCATGTCAGTACTCAAGGTTGCAATATCGGTATTGTATCGGAAGTGAAAAACGTTGTATCGGGACCCCTCCTAAGGCGAATACATGATCAAATATTCCGTTTAGAAAAGGATGATTGACTGCAGGTAAACATAGCCACTGTCCGGCCTCCTGCAGCACAGGTGGACCAGCAGAGAACGTGTCTGTGGGTCTGTGATTCCACCTGGAGTTGGTCATGCTGGGTTCTCTCCTGTGCTGGAAGCTGCGGACCAATTAACTGATAAACAGCCTTTAAGCTACTCGGCTTCAAACACTTCGGTCCAGTTGTGCCGACTTTGAAGTTTCTTTGGCGTAATTCCCTGGTGACACCCCTGCACCTCCACAACATTATTCCTCAAATCTTCTTTCAGCAACAGATGCTTGAACTGCGCACTCGACTCAACCAAAAAAACTGAGAAAAGGGCTGCCTCAGATCCCAGAGGGGAAGGAAAACACTGGCTTTTGTTTCACGCCGGCAGACCGAGGGCTTTTCGCGGAAAAACCAAGCAAAACCAAAGACGCAGCGATGAAAGCCTGGTGAGAGCGCTCGCTGCTCGCGGCGGTTAGCGATGCCGGAGGAGTGGCACCCCGCTGTGCAGGGAGCTGGCTGCGAGGTAGTGCTGCTCAGATGCGCGGAAATCGGTTGTCAGAATGCGAACCAAGTTCCCAAAGGTGGATCATCCTAGAGCGTCCAAAACCAGGCTGGTTACAGTCAAGGTTTGGGAAGTGGAGGGACTAAATCAGAGTCGGGTGCGTAGAGTATCTTCTTTGACTACGTTTCCATGCAGTCAATCACCCATTTTTAACCTTGATATTATCAATAACCTGGTTAAGCGCGGCCATGTAAACACCAATAACCCATTTGAATAAGCAGGATACGCTCATATAAAACCCCTCCTCTCCCCCCTGGTTCCTGGTTCCTCCTTCTCTAAGGTGAACATGTGATGATGTCTCCTCCTATCAGGATCTCCCCATCAAAAGGAAGATGAATTAGTGTTGTGTTCATGTTCTATCAGCAAGGAATCTTGGTCTTTGGAGTCCAGGAACTACTTGTAAACATGGCCAAAGGCCAGAGCGACACCACGCCACACTTTTGGAGTGAGGAGGAAACCAATCACTTCATCAGTGTGATGAAAGACACAAACATCCTGGCATTTGGAGACGCTAGAAAGTAGCGGGATAGACAGATCCACAAAAAGGGGAGCGCAAAGTTACGCCAAGCAGGGTTTGTAGCAGACCTTCTCCGTGCGTGGCTGCTTTGATCGCCATATCACCATTGATTACAATCACCATGGAGACAGGAACAACCCTGTTTGCTCACCATGGAAACGCCTTATTCACAATGTTTCAATAACCGCAATATGGAGCTTAATCCCAATGTTGACTGACTGGAAACATAGTCAGTGAGAAAGAACCTGCCTTGCTGATTAATCAATAATAGATGTTTGTTTGAGCACCCCCCCCCCAAAAAAAAAAACAGAATGGTTGAAGGCTTTGGACCTCAAAACTGCCGGTGTTGTTTATTCATGAGGATGTTTACGAAAATGTCTTTGTTCTTAATTCCAGAGATGGCGTTCCACCCTACAGATACCACAAACCGCATCGCCGGGAGATGCACGAAAGCGCCAAAGCAAACGGGCGAGTGCCACTACCTCATATTCCTGTGAGTTATTCATGGCTTTCTGCCTCCTCTCTACACCTCGCCTCTTTTTAACTGTCTGTCTCCTGCCTTATTTTTCCCCACTTCTACCGCCGGAGATGTGCATATTTAAGCTCCGGCGTGTCGCAGCGGCCTGTGATGGAGTATAAGAATAGGTGACGGTGAAAGAGAAGGCTGTCTAAATGCAGCTTGATGCTGTGCTAAGCTGCGCGCCCGCCAAAGCCGAGCAGACGTGAATCCGCCGCCGTGACAGCCAGATGCCTCCCTCTGCAGCGCCGCCTGTCTCCGCTCGGAAAAACCCCCCGCCCTAATTAGACCCCGGAGTTAAGAGTTGAATTAAGAGCGCACACCGTGTTGTTTGGGATGAGTGGACCGGCCGCATCGAGCGTGCTCGTCCTTCCCGCCCCGACAAATTAATCACTCGAGTGGGCGTCAAGAAAACTGACAGGTAACCTTGTTCTAAAAGCGGCAGAGAACATCTGCAGAATCGTCACCGCCGCTGAGCAGCGATTCACGCTGGGTGGAGAGGAGTTAGATGCCATTCCTGTCCTTATTAAAAAGCATACTTTTGTCACGTGGAGTGCAGCACAGCACGGCCCACTAAACTTTACGGCCCTTAAAATTCTGTCCGGGGTCACGCAGAGGGCAGGGGGAGGAGACCATTGCTGAGGGCCTGATGATAAAAATATTAATCATAAAGAGTATCTGGGGACGCTTCTTGTCCAGACCGCTTTTTATTTTTAAGCCATTTTGAAAATAAGAATGCCTCAATTTCAATGTTGCTGCAATAAAAACACAATATATTTATATGTTGAAACTGATTTATCAACAAATGGAGTCACATTTGTTGAAACGCGTGATGACATTAATGCTTCACATGCTCAATTAACCCTTCAAAGTTGCTGGGGATGTTTTTGTCCAGACATTTAGAGGGTCAAAATCCCTAAAAATATTTGATATTTGATGTACTCTTCAGGCTGAAGCTGATTAACGAGACGGAGGAATTTAAAGTTGGAAAAAATACGAGCATATGATATTTTTACGGCAGTCTTTTGGAAAGAGACGCTTTTTTTCCCCAGGAACTAATAAGAGAGTTTGATATAGAAAAAGAAAAAATAAGAATGCCTATAATTGTGTCAAATGCTACTGCTAATCATTGACCCATCTGAGGCTCCAATAATAATAATCATTAAATCCTCCTTGAATTGCATTTTATTTAAATTATTTGACCTTTTTTTAATGTAAACAAACAGGCATTTAGAGGGCTGAAGTTGATTCAAAAGATTGACTCATTTAAAGTGGAAAAGATATTTAATGTGTGTTATTTTCCAAGCCGTTTTTAGGGAGGGGACGTTTTTCATCCTGAGGGACGATTGAGAAAGTTTTAATAAGGAACTCTTAAGGGTTAAAAGTAAAGTTAAAAGAAGACAGGACAAAAGTGAATAATATGAGGATAAAGTGGGAGGAAGAAAAACTAATGGGTAACGGTTTGAGAAAAAAATTGCTCAACAAGCGAAAAACTGCGTTTATCAACGTTTAACGAGAGGACGATCATATTAGGTAACGAGTTGATGTGTGGCGACACGACAGCGAGATCGTGCCAGATTCAGACTCAACAGACCCTTTTCTTTTTCTGCCGGCGATATATTTTCAACATTGCCATAATTTTTGACAAAAGTTTTCAACCTCATTATTGAGCTTTTAGCGTAGTTGTCATAATACTGCGACTTTTTACTCTCAAACTCTCAGCGTTGTGTCTCCAGCTTTCTTGCAAACGGAAGCACAAAAACCACACATGCAGCCATGGGGGGAATTGTGCCTCCGCTGCAAATCTTTCCCGTGTCACCAAGTTTCTCCCGCTGGTCTTCCCACAGCGCACAAACCGGATCCCGAAGGACATCCATGTGGAGCCCGAGCGCTTCGCCGCCGACCTGATCAGCCGGCTGGAGGGCGTGCTGAGGGAGCGGGAGGCCCAGGAGAAGCTGGAGGAGCGGCTGAAGCGAGTGCGGCTGGTACGTCCCGTCGCCACATCACGTCCTCCGTCTCCTCCAGCGCACATACGCGACCGTCAGGAATTGTTCCCGAGGTGCACAAAGGGAAGCTTTGTGCCTCGTCTAAATCCGATCTAATGTGATGGAATTGCAGGGAAGGAGAAGGCAGCTCCAAGCGACCGAAGTATATTGTGAATAATGACTGATTGGTTTGGTCTGTAAACTGCCTTAAAATGCTCCAGAACCTGATGTCGGATCCTGGATACACAAATATATTGCGTATAGATAGAAAGGTGGTTAAATATGGAAGCACGTCCACTGAAATCCTGATAATTGAGCCATTTGGAAACAAAATGTTGTCACGGTAACAAAGCAATAACAACATCGTCATCTGATTCTACAAACGGATGAAGTCCACTCAGAAATCCTGATTAATTGAAATTCCAGTGATCTGCTTTCTTCTTCAGCTGCTTTAATCTTTTCTGGAGAGGATTTTGATTTAGAACATTTCCAGCAAGATTACAGAAAGCCAACATTTTCAAGAAACTTGGCAAAGCGCTAAAGCAATTGAACAAAATTTTAGGGGTAATTTGTTAAATTTTGCAAGAATTGTTTTGGGTGGTGAGGTCTGCACTCATTAAAGAAAGAGTGAAACATAAAACGGATCCGTCACAACATTGAACGGACCCACCCTTACAGCCCCACCTCTCAGTGAGGATCGTCCCAGCAGCCCCGGCAGGTTGAAACCAAAACCCTCGCTGGCGAAGCGACTAAAGCGTCCATGATGTCGCCACCAAAGCAGAGCTCCGAGGCTGCAAAGGAGACACGAGCCGTCTGTCGGGCTCTAAAGTTTGCGGCATCAAAGGAGACTTGAATCCGCACGGCGTCAATGAAGCGAATGAGGCCGAGCATTGAAGTGCGGAACAAAATAAAAAAAG
>CAESWR010000130.1:248458-262350 GCA_903171835.1 Mullus surmuletus | reverse complement strand
GGGGGGGGAATCTTGGCTACGCCGGTGAATCAGATGGAGCACCTGCAACACAGCGCCGCCCGATTGATGCGGCTTGAAAAGTGACGAGGTGGTTGAAGCTTCAGAACTTGCCGCCAACCGACGAGCCTCCAGCCAGGGAGTTTATGTCCCCGACAGAGGCGGCGCTGCCACATGGCTCCCTTTATCCTCCGATACTAGAAACCAAAGTAGGTGAGCTTTCAGTGATGATACGGATGCGAATGCAAAGTACCCAGATTTAAAAATGTGATTTAAAAAAATCCCGTCAGTGATGTTATCAACATTTAAGAGGCGAGGAACCTCTGAGGAACACTGACTACGTTTCTATGCAGTCAATAAGCCTTTTCTGAGCAGAATATTAGCAATAACCCAGTTGCGTGTTGCCACGTAAACATCAATAACCAATTTGAATAACCAGAATATGCTCATATTCTGGTTATTCAAATACCTTCATCTTCCCCCTGGTTCCTCCTTCTCTAAGGTGAATATGTGATGATGTCTCCTCCTATCACGATCTCCACATCAAAAGGAAGATGAATTAGTTCTATCAGCAAGGAATTTTGGTCTTTGGAGTCCAGGAACTCCTTGTAAACATGTCCAAAGACCAGAGCAACACCACGCCACACTTTTGGAGTGAGGAGGAAACCAATCACTTCATCAGTGTGATGAAAGACACAAACATCCTGGCATTTGGAGACCCTAGAAAGTAGCAGGATAGACAGATCCACAAAAAGGGGAGCGCAAAGTTACGCCAAGCAGGGTTTGTAGCAGACCTTCTCCGTGCGTGGCTGCTTTGATCGCCATATCACCATTGATTACAGTCACCATGGAGACAGGAACAAACCTGTTTGCTCACCATGGAAACGCCTTATTTACAATGTTTCACTAACCCCAATATGGACTGACTGGAAACGTAGCCATTGAGGCTCCAGCAAACCAGAGGAGCAGCATCGAGCTAAACATACCAAAAATCCTCAGGTCAGCTGGATGCTCATCACCCGTCTGACTTGAATTTACAACGGCCTGCGAGCGCTCGGCATTCCAGCTCATAAAGGCAGCCGTGTGTGAGCCCATCTGGCATCCGTCCATCTGTTTGTCAGCAGGGTGAAGCATCTCTCCCGTGACACGTCCACTACGGTCGTCATGTCAGTGCTCTGTCGACACGCATCCACTGCTATCAGTTATTACGCACGTCCCAAAAGCAGCTGCTGAATGCACCCTTCACGAGCACATCCACTAGGGGGCGACCGGAAAACAAACAGTAATTGCTAGAGTTAAGAGGTGACCTTGTAGACCAGATGGACAGATGGCCCCACCCACAACCACACTGACCGTATTTGGCATTAACACCTTCACTTTAGTCTGATTCAAGTAAACAGCCTCTAAGAAAAGAACTAAAATCGTTTTCTATCTGTTACTGAAATCTCTGGGAGAAGCAAAACAAACTGCAGCTTCTCTGAGACGAGAGCTGAATTTGTCTCCGTCTTAATTTTGGGGTCGTATGAGGTCCTCACTGTCTCAATCCCTCCGCCGCCTCCTTATCAAAGCTCATTGTTTGCGCCTGCAGGCTCCGCCCACTGATCGCGCCCCCGTGGCAGCTTCTGCCGGAGTGCGATACTGTCCGTCACTCACAGCAGAGACGCACAAACACACACACGCCTGCGTAGATTTCCCCAAATCTGAGGGAAAGGATCGGTGCTTTGTCTGAAAAAAGCTGCAGTGAGGCTCGGGCTGCTCATCAGTTGTGGGAGTCTGCCCCCTGCTGGCCATACAGAGTCATGCGCCATCCTCAAAAAATGGAGCCAGTGCGGTTTTAGGGAGTCAGATGGGTGGAAGAAGGCTTGTTTATACATTTATGATGATGGGTACAGAATAAGAGATAGAAGCAGCAGATTCTCATCTTTTTTTTAGGTGATTCTGCTGAAAAAGGATCTTTAAACTGGAGAAATACTGGTTACTGTGACTTCTAAGAAATCTTTTTTACAGAAATATTAGAAAATCTAAGAAATATTTACAGCAATCTTTTGGAAGGAGACGCTTTTTGTCCCAGGAACTAATAAGACAGTTTGCTATATATTAATATATTATATTAATATTTGATATATTTCAGGCTGAAGTTGATTAAAAACATTGACTCATTTACAGATGGAAAGAATTTAGAGCGGTTTTAAGGGAGGAGATGTTTTTTTGTTCTGAAGGACTCTTGAAGGTTAAAGATAGTCAGGGAAATGTAAAAAAAGTTATAGAAAAGATCATTTGCACCCTGTTAGAATCAAACATCCAGCATCTCCAGCAGCGTTTCTCTCAATTTTGCATTCAGAATTGAAAAGGTGGTTTGTATATTTTCAACAGGAAGAGGAAGGCGATGAGGTCAGCGCGGCGCCGTCACTGTCCAGCCACAGGTTTCCCCCTGCTGTCTACCCGCAGAACTACAACTACGCCGACGTCGCCTACAGCGGCGCCTTCCTGCGCGACGCCCACGAGGAGAACCCCGAGAGCATCCTAGACGACCACGTCCAACGCGTCATGAAGACGCCGGGCTGCCAGTCGCCAGGGACGGGCCGCCACTCGCCCAAGTCCCGCTCGCCGGACGGCTTCCCCGCCGCCAAGGGCTTGGGGGCGGCGACGGCGACGCCCTGGTGTCAGGGGAAGCACCCAGCGCGGCACGGCAGCAAAGGCGAGGCGAGTCACCTGTACCACCACAAACACGGCCACCACCTCCATCACGCAGGAGCCGGGAAGCCCAAAGAGCAGGTGGAGGCGTTCGCAGGCTTCCCCTGGAGCGCCGAGGGCGGCCATTACGCATCCAGGACCCGCAGCTACGCCGACGGGATGGGGTCCAGCAGCATGGAGCATTATGGGTACGTGTTGGGCCTGCACGGTAAATCATTAGAAAATCGCAATGTCGATTCACCCCTGTGCACAATTACATTTTTAAGGCACTTCAATTCTCATTAGGGGTATCGGTGCTCAACAAAGAAAAAACCCAGTAGCAAGTAATATCGAAATTGCGTCCATCAAACAATACCTGCAATATCGGTTGTTTTTGTCTGTGCAGGAGCAAAGCTGGAGCGCCGTGCAAGAGAACCTTTAAGAAGGGTGAAGACGTGCGGCCGTACGAGGCGCCAGCGCCGGCCGAGGAGATGGAGAAGAACCACAAGATCCTGCTATGGTTGATGGAGGGTCAGAAGGAGATGGTCCGGCACAAGAGGAGCCCGTACGGGTCAGCTGATTTCCGAGTCCTTCATCTGACAAAGCAAAGCCCCGCCCCCTTTCTGATTCTGATCCTGATGTGTGAACTCTGCAGGAGCACTGTCGGGTCCAAGAAGGTCGGCGGCCATGAGGCGTCCCGGCTCGGCCCGGCTGAGCGGTGCGGCACCACTCAGCTGCGCAACAATGTGCAGCCGTCCCACCCGTTCATCCAGGACCCCACCATGCCCCCCAACCCGGCGCCCAGCCCGCTCATCCAGCTGGAGGAGGTGCGGCGGCGGCTAGAGGAGGAGAAGATCAAGTCCGGGAACCTGCAACCCAAACAGAGGTGAGCGGACGCCGGCCCGGCCCGGCAGAACTCGTCCACTCCTCTCCAGTTTCCTTCATGAGGTCTCATGGCGTCTGACTCCGCCCCCTCAGGTACGTGATGGAGGTGATCCAGCGAGGCCGCGCTGCCATCAGGCCGCCACTGTTCCCACCGCTCAGCGTGGTGCCCGCCATGTCCGAGAGCGAGCTCTCCGAGCCAGAGTAGGTCCTCTGAACCACACTGACCTTCATCATCATCATTATCATCATCATCATCAGCTCATACTTCTGAGAAGTTGTCCAATTGAACAGTGTTTCTCAAACTATGGTTCGTGGACCGTCACTGGTCCGTGTTAAGTGGGGATTTCTGTGCTTCTATTTTGGTTTATTCTGAAAAGTAAGCGGATGTTTTATTTTGTAGCTGCATCCAACTTTCTCTGCCGCTCAAGCTGCGCTGGGCTGATCAAAAATCAATAAATAAAAGATGCTCAGAGGCGGAGGCATGGATTTATAATAGAGGTCGTCTCACTGGCAAATGCCAAATATGACTTGACGTTTGAGAAACGCTGCAGTAGAAGATGCTTTCACTTCGTGAAAAATCGTGAGGAGCAAAATAAGGACAACATAGGAAACATCACCCAAACCAAACACAGAACTGCAGGTTTGGCCGCCTCACCACTAGGTGGCTCTACCCGCTGATCCTAAAAACAGACCAGATTCATGAAAGTCTGATATTTAGTCTCGCTGCTGTAAATAATTCAGAGCCAGTCTTTATGCTGATTCAGATGAGTTTCCCCCAGAGACGAGAGGAAGCAGAGGACGGATTTTTTTTTTTTTTTTAAATTCCCCTCCCGAGGTCCCGCAGAGGAAGGAGCGCGGGCGTTTTTTGATGTTCGCTCAGAAACATGCCGGTGTTTGATGTCTGACTGGCCTCTCTGATGGGTACTTAGCAGCAGAAGGAGCCAGCAAGAGGCAGATGAAAGGCAGATTGAAACTAAGGCGGACGTGTGAAGCAAACAAGCTGGCGTCAATAATGGAGGGGGCTCTCGCTGGCAGCCGGCGAAACCACGTCCTTCTCCGCCATGCTGACGCAGTCTCGCTTTGTAGCTCCTAAACCCGCCACGTTTTCTCCGTTTGCAGGCACAAGGCCGCCAAGAAGCCGCCGAGCGAGAACATCACGGTGGCGTACTACTTCTGCGGGGAGCCCATCCCCTACAGGACCTCCGTCAGGGGGAGGGTGGTCACTCTGGGCCAGTTTAAGGAGCTGCTGACAAAGAAAGGAAACTACAGGTGAGGCTCGGTGCCAGCGCCCCCTGCAGGGAGCTCGTGTCCCTATCTGATAGTGATGTTGTATATCGGTCTGATATAAGCTGATATAAGGTTGTTTTTCAGGGTCTCCTAATTTAGTTTTTATTTATTTTATTCAATTGTAGAATATTCTCATGTTTAAGGTTCAAATGTATGTAAATCATTGGTTAATAATCAATGGGTCAGTTTTTCTCATAGCTACTGTTGCTGACTATTGTTCTCTGTATGAGTAACATCACTTGATCAAGCCTTTTCTAACATTCCATGCTACAAAATAAGTCATAAAAGTATGCATGATTCCTGCTGATATCGGATCGGATCAATATCGGTGTCTTATTGGAGGTGAAATAGTTGTATCGGGACACCCTAGTTGAGGGTCCCTGAGAAAAAAAACTGTATCTATGGGTTCAGATGACTTGTAGGAGATTTGATGTGACCATGAGTGAAGCAGAATGAACCCAACCAAACCCGAAAAGAAGATCAAAGACGTTCAAGATTGACAAGGAAACAAATATTAGGGAATATTTGTCTGAACTCTGACCCCCAACCCGAAAAACCAGCAGCAGAATGTATGTGCCGTTCAGGACCAGTAGGGGGCAGAAGCGAGTTAGACTTGAAGTCTCAGTGATCTGACCTTTAGACAAATGATTAATATTCACCTACAATTTATTTTTTCCCCATTTAGCAATTTGCCGGATAAGAAATGGGCTTTTTTAGGGTTTTGACGACCTGTCAGTGACTGACCTGTGACCTCTGACCTGTGAACACGCCCTCACGCCCTCCTCTTGTTGCAGGTATTACTTCAAGAAGGTCAGCGATGAGTTTGACTGCGGCGTGGTGTTCGAGGAGGTGCGCGAGGACGACGCCGCGCTGCCCGTCTTTGAGGAGAAGATCATCGGGAAGGTTGAGAAGATCGACTGAGGTGGCGGCAGAATGGTGGAGGAGAGAAGGAAGGAAGGAACGATGAAAGTAAGGAAGGAGGCCGAAGGTGCAGCGAGGACCACAGAGGTGAAGAGGAAGTGATGTCAGAGCGAGGAGCAGGCGAAGACGCGGTGGGACGTGCCATGTAGCTTTGTAAAGTTTACTAGAAGAACAAAAAGTGCTACTAAAGCTGCATATTTTTGATATGAGAAGGCGTCCTTTCTAAAGTAACCGCACTTGTGACTTTTTTTATATGCATTGATACCAGATGTGTACAGTTTGTGTTAAAAAGATAACAAAATTTTATATCTATTTAAGTATTTAAAAAGCTAATTTTCAGAGTGTTTCCCCCCCGTCGAGGACGATCAAAGCCCCTTTTTACAGGGGCGAGGTGTGTTTGTTTGCTTTCTTTCTTTATTGTTGTTGTTATGATTATTTTGAGGCATTGGGTCTGCGTGGACGTCGTTTGTCGAAGCGCTCAGCACGGTTTTCTGAAGCACCAAACAAAAAAGGAGTGAGCGGGAAGGCGGAGCCCCCCGAACTTTAGACTGAGATCCTGTAAAACATAGCAGCGTTTGAGGGTTTTGGCCATTTCTGACCAAAGTGTGAAGGTGTATCAGGGCCACGCCCACAATCAAACCACTGTATGGATCCACATTTGTTCAAACGAGTGATGACATTAAAGCTTCACATGCTTTCTTAACCCTTAAGAGTTCCTGGGGGCCTTTTTTGTCCAGAAGATTTTTCACCATTTAAAAAAATGTGATAATTGAGATCCATCTTTCAGGCTGAGGCTGATTAACAAGATTTTAGGTTTGGAAGAAATATTACTATATGATATTTTTACTGCAGTCTTTTGGAAAGAGACGCGTTTTGTCCCCAGGAACTAATAAGAGAGTTTGCTATAAAAATCTGTTACTGCTGAAAATACGAGAATGCCTCAAATTCAACGTCGCTGCTAATCATTGATCCAGGAGGCTCTAATAATAATAATAACTAAATCCTCCTTGAATTGCATTTGATGGAAAGTACTTGAGTTTTTGTATTTTTTGTTTTTCGATTTAAATACTGTGGAGTTACATAAATAAACTGGAATTTAGAGGGTAAAAAATCCCCCAAATAATTAATATTTGATATATATATTTCCGGCTAAAGTTGTTGTTGCTAATGTTATTTGTACAGCTGTTTCTAGGGAGGGGACGTTTTTCATCCTCGGGGGCGATTGAGAACGTTTATTTAAGGAACTCTTAAGGGTTAATAGACTTATGAATAGAAATATTTGAGGATTGTGCAGTTTTAATGTGACATTGCCACAAAGTTGGGCCTCTGAAACTGCTCACCAACCACCTGTTTCCATACAAAAAAAACAGAAAACCAGTCGCCGTTGTGCTGGATCTCACGACAGCATGTTGCGTTTCCTCCCTCTGGTCACTGAATGTACGTTTCTATGTTGACTTCGACCCGACCTGGTTGTTAGTGAAATTGCCTCGGACGCGGCGGCTGATGCAGGAACGCCGTCAAAACTGAAATTGGTTCATCACAAATGAAATTCCTATGCAAAGTGGAAATCATCTGCAACCCTGTTATTGGAGAGGCAGCATCCGCGCTCCGCCGCGCCCAAGCTCACGTTCCGTTAACACGTATTTAAGCTTAATTAAAACTTGAATTCCCCTTCGTAACGAGGGCTAATAGACTAAAATGTTTACAATGAGAGGGTTGTCGTGTTTGTTTGTCGTCCAAAAGTCGTTTATCTCTGTTGTCGCTCACTCAGGTGCAGCACTATCGAAAAAAACCCCGCAACTTTACGTCACAAATTGATCATCTGGTGCCTGAATAGGAAAGCAGTGAAAGCAGTGTGAAAGCAGCTTACTGTGTGTGTGCAGGCGGGAGGCGGCGACGCTTCAGCTGACATCAGCCAAGGTTGATCTGTGGAGAGTGGAGACGGCACGATTGAGTCATTTGTTCACATTTAAAGACGAGACGACGGCTGCGCTTGTTAAACTTAACCTGTAATTCAGTGAGAAAAATTGGGTAGAATTATTAAAAGAAATTATATATTTATTTTTTAAATTATTTTTATTTAATTTTTATTATTTTAAACACTGGTATCCCCCTCCCTGATTTGTTCCATCATTGATCTATCGTTTATTTTAATGACATCATTCTCTTCATTCTATTAAATTGTTTTGTAAAATTTTTCGATGCGGTTACAGGACAGAAACTAATCACGTACTAAAAATGAAGACCCCACAGTTTTAAGGGGTTAAAAGAAAAACTGCAGGTGGTTCTCAGGCTCTGGGTGGGGTTGCAGGACCCTGGACCTGATAGCTTGATATTATTATTTGATGATGCAGCTCACACACAAAACCCTGGAAAAAATAGCGCCCATATTTGTAAAGGAGGCTCGATGGCTCATGAAAAGAAACCCGAGAGGAGCGTTGCACTCCACAGACAAAGCGCACTGGAGGATTCAAGGCCGGAATTTATTTCGCTCTTTTGGAGCCGAGTCCGTCCCAAGGACGGTGGGAAGCACAAACACAAGCAGACCCTGGACGCAGAGCGGCGGATTATCTGGTCGCATAGAAATGAAAACGATTTTTATTATTATTATTATTAATATTGCTGTTTGATGATGATGATTTTACTGTGAAACCCCTAAAAAGTGAATTTCTGTGATTTGAAGCGGATGAAGTGTGCATAACAAACTTCAGAGTGCCTTTCAAACTCAGCTAACGACATCTGCGGCGCGGCGGCCCATCACACACACACACGCTCACGATTGTGTTCTCATGTTTTCTAACCGTAAAGTCTGTCTTGCTTTCACACTATTCCATGTTTTTTTTTGTTACTTTTTGTTTTTCCTCCTGTGTAAATATGTACAACCTGAACCAGCAGCCCGGTCAGCACACTCAGCATCCTGGACCTGTCTCTGATCACTAACTAGCATGGTTACCGTCTAAAGAGGTACCCGGACAATAAAAACATGCAATAAACCAGCAGGTCGCCTCACAGTGTCCTTCAATCCAATCAGTTGGTGCAGTTTCATTAAACCTCATTTAGACTCATTTAAAGTTGGAAAAAATATTAACATCTGGTATTTTTATAGCAGGAGACGCTTTTTGTCCCCAGGAACTGATAAGAGAATTTGCTATAAAATTTGTCACTGCAGAAAAATGCTTCAAATTCAATGTTCCTGCTAATCATTGACCCATCTAAGGGCTCTAATAATAATAATAATCATTGAATCCTTCTTGAATTGTATTTTATGGGAATTATTAGAATTTTTGACAAGCTGGCATTTAGAGGGTTAAAACGTGACACATTCTCGACTATCCATTTTTAAGGGAAAAAGAGATTAAAACTATTCAACCAGCTCACAGGTTTCCTCTGTTAAAGGGAGTTTTTCCTTGGCCACAATCAGTAAGTGCCGGGGCACCAGTATGTCTACAGAGCGTGATTAGGCCTCAAAAAGAGCGACCTTCTATGATGACGGAGTGCTACCTACAGCTGTGCTATATAAATTGACATGACATTGATTGATTGATGACTGCTATTGATATAGATTAGAATTCTTATTCCTACACACTTTCCGTCCTTAGCTGAAGCAAACACAGCCAGCCCAGCTTCCCCTCGGTGATCCATTATGCATTTCTCCTTCGGAATTCTGAATAAACGGATGAAAATACAGCGTTTTTTTCAGGGTGTTTGCGTGCCCGCGGGTGGCTGATCCGGCGGTAAACCCTGTGGCGCCGGCGAGAGGATGAGGAGAGCGTCATGTGACGGGCAGGAGAGCACCTGGAGGAGCCTCGTGTAAACGTCTACCTGCGGATATGAAGAGGGAAGAGCGAGATCCAGGGGAATAACCCGGGATTAGAGGCTGGAGCCGGCGCAAACACCGCTGGCTCCACCTCCTTCCCTCCACCTCCCTCTCGCTCTGGGTTCCCATTGATTGGGAACACAGAACTTTGATCAATTTCTGCCAGAAATGACTTTGACTCGCACTGGATAATCAAAGCCTCGCTTACCGCAGAGCCGCTCTAAATGAACGGCAGGAAATAATGCGCCACTGCCGCCGCCGTGTTGTTTTATGCTCATTAATTCCTGCAGCTCATATCGTCTTTATTGACCGCAGAGCCGAGCGCTAAATCACGGCGACCTCACTCAGGTCCAAAACATGAACCCAAGAAAAACACACTCGCTGTTTATGCTTCCCTGCTGCCATGGCAACAGTGTTCACAATGCTGTATTGTTATGATGATGCCAGAATGTCCCCTACTGTAAAGAACTCTCGTCATTTGCTATGAATCTCACGTCAAATGAGGGTTTTTTTGGAGATTCATTGTTCAGATGGAGGTTCTTGCAGGCGCAGAGACGTGAGGAACGTCTGAGGTCTGAGAGGTTTCATGGAGATTCTTCAGGGGAGCAGAATCTCTAAAGGTTCCTCAGTGGTTATGCTTCCATTCAGTCAATAAGCCTTTTGTAAGCAGAATATTAGCAATAACCCGGTTGCGCACAGCCATGTAAACACCAGTAAGCCATTTGAATAAGTGGATGGAATATGCTCATATTCCGTTTCTTACAAATCCAATACTCCCCCTGGGTTCCTCCTTTTCTAAGACGAATATCTGATCATGTATAGGTCTGTCACAATAATCAATAAATCGCACTATAAATGACAACGAACGTGTGCGTGTTTGTTTTCCTCGTCTCACGCTACCAAAGACGCTGGATGTCAAGAGGGTGCTGTGCTTCACTCTCAGCACCTGAGCACCTTGGTTCCATTGAGGAATGAATGGAGTGAGCCCTCGTGTCAGTCATCCACTATCTTTGTGTCACTGGTAGGATGCGGAGCCGCTAGCGTACACACACAGTGAGCCTCGGGAAAAGTTCTTGACATTACAATTACAATGTTAAATACTCTTGAGAAATGATAGTTTATTGTTTTTCAAAGTGTGTACTTGCATTATTGTGTCACATTATCGTTACATTAGTGAAAAAATGATCTCAAAATAATGTTGACAATAATATCGTTTATCAGCAATAATTTGTGGGACAATATGTCATCCAGCAAAATTTGTTATGGATAACAATCAATGGATCGGGATATCGCAATTGATTACAATCACAATGGATACAGGAAGAACCCTGTTTGCTCATGGAAACGACTTATTCCCAATGTTTCACTAACTCAGAATCAGAATTCCTTTATCAATCCCCAAGGGGAAATTGCTTTTTGTTGCAACAACAGCTCCAACTCAAGTGTCCAAGTAAAAACAAGTATAGAAATATAAGATATAAGAAATATAAAAAATATCTGGAAAAATATATATATGAAAAAAATGCAAACGTACAATAAAAAAATAAAAAAATAGAAGAAACGGCAACAACAAACAAGAAAGTGCAGTACGTAAAGTACTTATCCAATGTGCAGTATGAATAGTATACAAGTATACAGTGCAGTGAAGTGGACCTTAACCCTGATATTAACGTATTCACAGAGCTTCAAAGGGGCCCTAAAGCCATCTTTTCCTGAGGGTTCTTCAAAAGGTTCCTGCACAGCATCATCCAAATGGCTCCTCGTGGTTTGAAGAGTGTGTGAGGGTCAAACCAAGAGCTCAGTGCTAGGCTTCCTTCTGATGAGAACTTAAGAGAGTATTGATCAGAAAACCGGAGAATTCTCAGGTATTACTGATGTTTCTCCTTTGAAATTTCCTTTTTTAAATGTTAAAAATGTTGTATTTTTTAAAAAAGAAATGTGTTTTGATACTACTACATTGTTTCTTTTTTCTACTTTCAACTCTGCCACAATAATTTTCTCGCACAATCCATTTCTTTCCGCACAAAATGTTGTTTATAATTGGTTGATGGCTCTCAGAGAAGCCCATGGAGGGTCAAACACCTCACCGAGAGGAACGCTCACGTCCTCCATGAGCAAAACAAGTCATTTCCTTCTCTGCTGCTCGAGAGCTCATCCAGGCACAGCAGCTGCCCGAGTGTGTGTGTGTGTGTGTGTGTGTGTGTGTGTGTGTGTGTGTGTGCGTGTGTTTGTGTGCGCGTGTTTCTCACTTCACACCTTCCCATTTTAACTTGAACAAGCGCGGCCGACCAACTGTTTACCCACAGCAGCTCGCCCCGCCGTCGGCTTTTAACAATGTCTCTGGAAAAATTGGAGTGGTTTCCAGGGAAACGGCGCCACGGAACCCGTCAAGGTTGCCAGTGACGCAAGTGTAGATGCCCCAAGATGAATGACAGGTATCATTTCTGCAGCTGCATCACAAACACACGAACGCTCACACACACTTCAGCTTTGAAAAACAGGCCTCACCAAGTCAGGTCCATTTTTTTTTCCCCCCTGCGTGCGGTTTTAAAGTATCTGCACAACACTAGCTCAGGTAATTACGTCCATACAATATTTTCCCGCCTGCTTGACAAGAAAACAAACAACAAACGAAGAAATCGCCTTTAGACACTCGACAAAGCTCCTCCTGGGGCCGATCCAGCCCCCTGTCACGCCAAACCCCTTCACAGCGTATTACAGAGATTTACGTGTAATTTCTTTGTTGCCAACACGCTGGAACATCACTATAGCGGCTTTGCGTTTCTGCGGCGCTGGATAATTAGCAGCAGTTAATTAGCAGCCGATGTCAGAGGTGACAGATGACATCACTCCACTGATATGAAACCAGAGCGACACAGAGAACAAGTTGGCTGTCAGAGTTCGCCTTACATAACATGTTTTGATGTATTATGGTCTGTAGTAATCCCACATGCAAAGAGGAAATTGCCCACTTACAGCTGACCCAGATAAAGCAATGCATTATGGTCCACATCTCCCACTCTGAGCCTTCAATACACGCTTGCGGTGTGTACAATTTCTGTTGATTCTGCCAGTTGTGTGTGTAAACACAGCTGGCACACTAACGTGAGATGTTACGTGACGTCACAAGCCAGAAAAGTAGAGGGTGACGGAAGGGAAACGTCACAGGTTTCAAAATGGCCGCTGCGACCATAGACCATAGAATGGTTGGCCCGTGTCGCCATATTGGATGTTTCAGATCTGCCAGATCTTAAAGTGATTAAAGTGAATGCCTTTTATTCACCCATTCGCTCAAAAACAACCCATGTATCTTTTAATGTGATGGTAATAAATGTCTTCTCTTTGTATGTTTAGGACAGAGGTGAGCACCAAAGCAACACATGTAATGTTTTTACACCTACAGTGTCGCCTCTCCCTTCTCACAGCTGTTTCCCACCGCCTTCTCAGCCCTTTATCTTTGGGAAACCTACAAAGTCTGTGAAAAGTTAGTTAGCATCAGAGAGGTTCCTTCGGGCCAATTTAGTTAAATAGCGCGGGAATCCGCAGTAATATGCGCGGGAATCACAGTAATATGCGCGGGAATCCGCAGTAATATGCGCGGGAATTTACAGTATTAGCCACAAAGTCAGCAAATTCTGGTCGCAAAATGCTGTTATAACGACCAAATACAATCAAAAGTGTTTTTTCAGTCTTACCTGTGAAAAGTGATCCAAAGAGATCTGGTTTGGACGGTAAACCGCTTGGTGCACTTCCGTGCAGCGCGAGACCGAGGCCTTCTTCTTCTCCGTTCGCTCTCGCCACATCCAACATGGCGGCGACGTTGACGTTTGACCGGCGTCCATCTTGGATGACGAAGCAGTGCGACGAGTTTTGGGGGGATTCCGTCCACTGTTAAACGACGGTCGTGACGTCACCGTCCCTGCGCGGGGAACTACGCAGGTAAACAAATCGCAAGTCCCACTTCAAAATAAAAGTCATTAAGCCTTACCATTACGATGCTTTTATTGTGGGGAAAAATGCAGTTTCATCTGTTGCAATAAACAGTGTATAATAAACCTAATTTTAGTGGAATTTTAATCAATCAAAGCTGGTTTTGGAAAAGCAGCATTATTTGTCAACGTTGTCACATCATAAATAATAACTGCAACAATCAAAATAAATCTAAATCTGTTTGTGTTGAGGAGCGGCAGTGTCAGTGTCACCCTGAGCCTCAGCGATGCTCATTGTTTACGCTGTGTTTTGCGGCTTAAACAAAAAGCGATAAATAGATAAAAGGCAGTGAGTCAGAGTTAATTGACGGGTGTAAACTCTC
>CAESWR010000130.1:192593-204396 GCA_903171835.1 Mullus surmuletus | reverse complement strand
TTGCTGTCTTAGCTAGCTGATGCTAATGCTAGCTTTCCATGTGCTTTGGGGAAACGGTGAGTTGGTGCAAATTCACTGTTGCAAACCGTAAAACGCTGATTTGATGATGATGAAAATTAGCCTGAAGTTGTGGAGTCTTGAGCTCTGAACGGTCTCCTCTCCACAGCGACGCTCCCGAGGCTCGGTTTGGCGGCACGTGGAGAAGACGAGGAGCTCAGCGCCGCTCGCTGACACCAACCAATTGAGAGTGGAGTGTCGCTCGGCTCGGCTCGGAGCCTCCAGCTGACTTGACGGGACGCGAGCCAGAGTCGGACCGCCGAGGAAAACGCTTGTGTTTTGCTGATTAGGCCCCCCGCCCCCCCCGCGTTGGAGGCGGCGCGCATAAACAGCGTTTACCGGGTGGCACCTTAACCGGGATGTCAGCTGTTATCCGGAGATCCTGAGTGCATGTAAATGTCGTTGCTCAGGCGGTGATTTATACGAGACAGTCGCGCGTTCTCCTTCCCGGGGAATGGCGGTCCCCCGAGGTTAATGAAGTGTGAAGTGTGGAAACTTCCCGAGATGGGATGAGTTAAATAGTGTTCGCAGATGTTAAAGCGACACTGTCCATATGTATTTGTGTGTGTCGGGGGGCTTTTATACGTCTTAAATGTGGGGAACACGCCCCCACGGGCCGCCGCCGCCCCCCACGTTCCACTCGGTCCACGTTAATGGATGTAATAACAAGATCTTAGCAAGGATTCAAATTGAATTCATGGGGATTCGAGAGCATTTGTTTTCCCGTTCAGTGTTTATAATATGAGCTATATTGACAAATTGGACATGCGAAGGAAACAGACTGTCTGTCTCTTTACACGGCAGCTTCGTGCTGCTGAGCTGCTAAATGTCAGTAAGAGCATTTAACGGCGGCGGCGAGGGAGCCGGCGCGTCCCCCCGGAGCCGCTTGTCGTCGGTCCACTTTGCTCTGAGGCTTCACACTAACTTTACTTCACGTTAACTGTGCTGGATTCACAACATCTGATGGGACGGAATTAGATTGTAAAGACCAACGACATGTGGCTGATAGGTTCGATTAGCTTCAATTATTGAGGATTCTTAAGCGCTTTGCTCAGTAGGGGGGTTGCGATCCGATATTGATATCAGATATCAGTCCGATATCAGCAAAAAAAAAAAGAGTATTGGATCATATCGGCCTGCATTTAAAAATATCCAATACAAGCAGTCCATTCCAGACTCCGCTCCAGTTCTTCTAGTGGTTATTTTGCATTTGTTTGTATTGGATTTTCAGGGTCTTCTAATAGTCTTGTATTTATTTTATTCAATTGTAGAATATTCTTCTGTTTAAGGTTCAAATGTACGTAAATCATTGGTTAATAATCAATGGGTCCGTTTTTCTCATAGCTACTGTTGCTGACTATTGTTCTCTGTTTGAGTAACATCACTTGATCAAGCCTTTTCTAACATTCCACACTACAAAATAAGTCATAAAAGTATGTGTGATTCTTGCTGATATCAGAGCAGATCGATATCGGCTGATACTCAAGGCTGCGATATCGGAAGTGAAAAAGTTGTATGGGGACGCTCCTATTGCTTACTATAGTGTATCATCGTGATATCGGAACCCATGTATAAGCCTGGAGTCTTGAAAGGTGTGTGTGTGTGGGGGGGGGGGGTATTGTTGACTCAGGTAACCATGGTAACCTACCACAACCATTTATTTTCGGATGATTATTCATATGAATGTCCTATTGGCGCCCGTATGTTTGCAACCGTGTTAAGAAATATTGATATCAAATCAGCTCTGCAGGGGTTACCACCGGGGAACATGGGAACATTTTGCCCTGGAATGATGTTTGCTAGTGTGCGGGGGGGGCCTGGCCTCTCCAAAAAGGCAGATGCTCTCAGCAATAACGGACATGACGGAGTTAAACACTGAACAATGGCATTTTAAATTGAGATATTGTTTTTAATTACAGCACTCATCTCCTCTATTTGTTTGAGAAAATGCTTTAACCTTTCGCAGCAACATAAGTGATTTTTTTTGTTTTTTTTTTTACCCCCAATTCAACTGCACACAGATACGACCACAGCGCTAAAATAATAAAAAATAGATTGATAAAATCTCTCCAATCATTTATTCCAACCCACGGTTTGACCTCTATAATGGATACGATAGCAGCCGGAGGGAGACTTCCACTAATAGACGGTTTTTGGCTGCAATTAAAAAGCGGCTCCCCTGAAAGGTCTGACACGTCCTCGCAGGCAGCAGCCTCAGACCCGCCGCCTTCCCCTCGCCATTAAAGTGGTTTTGCAAATGTTCTTAGCACATCAAGGCCAAGACCTCAGATCTCACTATTACACGCGCATTATTTAATCGGCCGGCTCCCTGCTCGTACTGACACGTACACGTCCCGTCATTAACGCGTCCCTAAGCTGCCGGGACGGACCGCAATCCTCTCCAGTCTCCGCTTTTTTCCCATTTAATGGCTCCGGGTGGGAGTTCAACCGGGCCTGAAACGTTATAAATAAATAAAGGCGCTCAGCAGAGGAGCGTGTTATGGCTCCGTCGCCGCTCCGATCGATCACATTAGGTCCCAGGAAGTGGCGAGATGTGACAGGCCAGAAACATTTCAACGGTGACAGCGCGCGGCCGGGCGGGCAGCGCCGCTGTAAACGGGTGTGATTAGCCATAAAGGAGCTTATTGTGCAGAAGCTGGAAGCAAATTAGAGGTGATAGTGGAGGCGGGTCGATGCTGTTTACCTCTCGGAGGTGCGAGCGTGTCCATCAGCGGCGGCGGGGACGGCGGAGGATCCCGGCTCGCTATCGACGGGCTGGAGGAGGAGCTGCGGAGGGAAGGTTTTAACACGCATCGCTTTTATTTATCTGCTATTGACGAGCCAGCGAGAGCTTTCAAAATAAGTGATTAAGAAAGGGAGGAAATAATTAGAGCGCCATCAACAGCTGCTTAGAGCAGATATACTGAGGCGGCGGCGGCGGTGCACTCACTTCCCCCCGCCGTCGCCGGCTCATCCTGAGGGCGGCACAGTCTCCGCTCACACAACCTGCTGCTGCTGCTGCTGCTGCCTGGAAATGTGACCGAGGCGACAAAGTTACACATTTACAGCTCGACCTTTGGAAACAAATAACAACAAAAACAGACGTTACAATGACATTTGATTTATTGACTCCAAATGTGATGTGTTGATGAAGCGTTGACGGGAGAAGCTGCACTTGTTCACTGTTTAAATAGGCTTTTTTATACAAAAATCAACATTTCTGTATAATTTGCTCAAAAATGTTAACAGCTAGTGGATATTTTGAGCCAGTAACGATGGATAGTTGGTGCTCAGTTAACTTCAGCTAAACAATAATTAATCTAGTTTGAAGCGAAACTACGTTTGTAAAGCTAACAAACTGTTAGCAAAGTCCTCTTGTGTGAGGCGGGACTGTGAGGTCTTAAACCTGGGCTCCATGTTGACATCTTTTACAGTGTAAACGAGCCAACAGGAGAAACTAGTGTCTGAACTGGAATGTTTGTTGTTTGCATCCGCTAATGCTAACAGCTAGCTATCCTTAACGTCTGCCAGTTAAAGCTTGTTTGTGTCAGACACAGATTTTTATGATCTATTATTATTTCTATCTTGTGCTGGATCAGAGGAATGGCGTGATAATCGCTCCTGCTACTCTGAAGCCGTCTTTGTAAGAGAGACACCATGGAGCTCCAACGCTCCACTGGATGCAGCATCCTCTGTGTGTGTCTGTGTGTGTGTGAGTGTGTGTCTGTGTGTGTGTGTGTGAGAGGAGGAAACAAGTCCGTCAGCAGGGAAGTCACACACTGGCTGAGCGGCGGCGTTCAGGAAAAGAAGAGAATAACTTTGAGCAGAGAGGTGAGCTGACCTACTTCCAGCCCGGCAGACTGGCGAGCCACGCCGCCTCCCTCAGGACTCGCGTCTCCTCCAGCGGAAGGTGACTCCGTCCTTGATGGGAGTCGCCGTGGCCTCCTCAGCGCCGCACTGCGCCGCGCCACGCCGGGCTTCCCTTCAAACCAGGAGCTGGAGAGCAGGCTGAGGGTCGGAGAGGCATTCAGGGACTGACAAGAAATCTTTGTTTTAGGTGATATTTTCATGCTTGTTTGTCTCTTTAAGGAGATAATTTTTTCAAAACAGTGCCATTCGTCAAGTTTGGGCTCTTAGAAACACCAACTGCAGCAAAGAAAAACTCCATTACCTTAAAAACTCGTAATAAAAGAATAGTTTTCTGATAAACATTGCAGCAAACATTGCTCGATACCCAGAAAAACATGGTAGAAATGTTTTTTTTGTCATTGTGTAAAACACTTCCAACCTTTTAGCGATAACCCAGACTGCAGTTCCTCAAATGGCCACTTGGAGCCACTTCCCCCACTGACTCCTATGATATGACGACTTCACTTTAAGGCTTAAATCTATAAACAAGCGGCTTGGCAGCTACTCAAGGTAATTTGGTTCTCAGTAAGGCCCTGCCCTCCCCAAGCCCCGCCCCCTTATGCAAAGTGCACACTCTTTAGAAGATGGGAGGCGGCTTAGTGGTCAATTACAGGTGAAGAGGCGCCCAAAGTAGCCGGATTTATGAATAAAGGGCAAATCCGCGGGACTGTTTGTTTTCTGGAAAATAATTATTTCCCGTCTGTCGGGGAACGGCAGGAAGCGTTTCTCTAATCTGACAAATTCATCAGTCGGAAGGGTCCCGGCGGAGTGCGTTCCCGCTTCATCCAATCTTCAGATTTTCAATATTGTTTTAGGCGAGATAAACTGCCGGGCCTGCTCTAAATAACTGTTTAGACGTCGAATCAGTCGGCAAATGTAATTTCCAAGTACCATTAGAGCAAAGTCTCGGCTCGATAATTGACCAGGCAACACGCCGGTTCTGACAAAAGCCGGCGGATCTTAGGGGGCGTCTGCAAATTAATGAATAGAGCTGGAGACGGGGAAATTACTCCCTGAATTCTCTGGGCAGATAATGATTCTCATCTTTATCAGTGGTTTATCTTCTAAGGTCAAAATTAAAGTGAAAGTGATGTGAACCCCCAGCGTCTCCAATTAAGACGAGAGAAAGCGAGCGCGGAGGCGAGGTGGACGGCGCTGCCCTGCTCGGCCCCCCCGCTCGGCCCCCCACCACCACCACCACCACCACCGCCATGTATCCGCGAGAAATAGAAAACAACACAATTAAATTATGACACCTGACACTTAGACCTCGAATCAGTGTGAATCATAATGGACTAACCGCTGAAGGTGAGATCCTGCCAGACGATTAACGTGATCGCACACATTAGCACCTTCACGCTCTGACATTTTGATGGGCTTTTTTTCCCCTCCCTCTCTGTTCTCCATAATAAAGTGGTCACATCTATAGAAAGTGTGCGGCGTGCTTGGCGGTGAAATACGGTCGCCCCGGTAACGGCGACATTTAAGCGGGGGGGGGGGCCGAGGGAATAGATCGTTACGCGTGTTACGCCAGCGCCCGGCGGGTGGTCGGAGCAACACTTCGATCCAAACTTGAGCCAGCAGAGGCGCTTGTTTGCTGTCGTTACAAACAGCAAAGGGTCCTTAACCCTCAGGAGTTCCTCACAAAAACTTTCTCAATCGTCCCTCAGGACCAAAAACGTCCACTCCCTAAAAACGTCTTTTTAATCAACTTCAGCCTGAAACATTTAAAATTTGGGGGGGATTTTAACCCTCTACATGCCAGTTTGTTTACGTCACTCCACAGTATTTTAATAGAGAAAAAACCCACAAAAATTCAAGGAGGATTTAATGATTATGATTATTATTAGAGCCTCAGATGGTCAATGATTAGCAGCAACATTGAATTTGAGGCATTCAGATTTTTCTGCAGTGACAGATTTTTATAGCAAACTCTCTTATTAGTTCTTGGGGCCAAAAAAATAAAAAGTGGGCTGGACAAAAAACGTCGCCAGGAACTCTTAAGGGTTAACAAGACAGAAGCTGATGCCAAGAGGAGTCACAAACGGCAGCGGCCATATTGCTTTTCCTAGCAATGAGGGTGATGGTCACGCTCACAAGGCTGTAAAACATGGTTTTATTGCGTTTTTTGAGTCATTTCAAAGTTTTCTTCTGTGGTTAAAAGTTGTTTTTTTTGAAGCAGCAATATGCAACTTTGTCCTTAAAATCGCACTGTGTAATAACATTTAGCCTTATTATTAAAAATAGAATAGTATATATTAAGATTGTACTGTTGTTTGAAAAAGAGTTTTTTTAATTATTTGGAGCCACTGGATCCTCTTTTGATCAGATGATGATCAGTAGAAGCATCTAAAACCTCAAACCTCAGTTCCTTGCAATGACCAGAGGGGGCAGCAGTGGGCGCAGTCGTGGCCAAAACCTACATAGTGCAGCTTTAAAGAGTATTTTTGATGAGGCTTTAGTCCTATTTTTGTCACAAAGCAATTTCTCGGTGAGATTTTGAGACAGAGAGATTCTATATTGATTATAGATCTACACCTCTCACGTCCTCCTCCCAACTCTGGCAGCCGCGAGCAGTGTGGGTGTCTGCGTCAGCCCCCCCGCCGCGCCAACCTCCAACTTCAGCCATTCGTCTGAAAATAAGTTGAAACTCTTTTATCTCGCGGAGGACGGATCGCGGCGATCAACTTTATTTATCCAGCACTTTCCCTCGCGATGCTACAAAGCTCCTCGCTGGATTAATTAAAACCAAACAAGGCAGTTAGAATAAGACGGGAAGACGCGAGCGCGCGGGGAGCGCAGACAGCCCGAAATGAGCAAGAAAGCAAATAAATAATAAGAATCAAAGTAGTAGAATAAAGGCAAATCAAATATTAACAAAAGCTTTCACAAGGAGAAAAGTATTGAGCAGAGATTAAAAAGAAGCCGGAGAATTAGTCTCTCTGAGTTCATTTGTTATATTATCAAGGTTTTCCTCTCCTCTTAAAAACACTTGCTGGGCACATTTTCATTTCCTCAGGGTGGGGGGGGGGGGCGTGTATGGTGAGGGAGAGGCGGGGTCATGTGATCAACTGACCTCTGTCAATGTTTGCCTCCAAAATTCACTTGCGTTTGTTCATTTTTTAAATTATTGATTGCATTTTTCCAGATTATAAAAAAGTTTTTTAAAAAATCTAAAAAAAAAACAGTTAAATGTCTAGCTATTTTGTTAATATTTTTGATATTTTTAAATTATTTGATATAATTTATTATATTGTTATTAATGAAATATAAATAAAAATATGTAATAAAATTGTGTATTATTAAATGAAGAACAGTCTTTTTCAGTTGATTTGAGGATTTTTCCCCTCTGTGACGGAGCTGAAGTTGGGCTTTTCATTTTCCAGCATTTTCAATAAATGTTTGACTCTGCTCCGCCGCTGATTCTTTGTTTCCAAAGGAGCAGAAACTACATTTCTACAGCTCGAACGTACAAATACACACACACACACACACACACAAACATACAACACCTACACAGTATGTACACGCTGCAACAGTGGGTGCTTTGTTATCAAACCTGGGCTGGATTCAGCCGGTAAATCCAAGAGGCAGCGCAAGACAAGTGCAACACATTTAATTGCTGTATGGTTTGGTGTCACTGTGAGGAGCCGGAGCAGCTCCTGTTATTTAAATAACCGCAATGATGAAAATATCATGGCAGCAACTCAGAACAAAAGGAGAGAGAAAAAAAAGCAATAAAGTTCCTCGCGATGCAGCGCTGTTATAGAGTTTTATGGAGAACGACACTCTGAATTAATCCTGGCGGGTTCACACTGCCGAACGCTCTGTGGTTTCTGGAAAGGTTTTGTGGTGGCACGCAAAGATTTGGGAAGAAAATTGGTGAAGTATTCCTTTAAATGTCACGTGAATCCATCGCCAACTTATTCTTGTAGTTCTAGTTGACTTATTCAGTGTACTATTACAAATTTTATCTTCTTTATTAACCCTTTAGATTTCCACTTGAAAGGTGGAAGAAATCAACTTCTGCCTGAAATATATATAACAAATATTAATTATTTGGGGGGATTTTAATCCTCTAAATACCAGTGTGTTTTTCAGTTCAGTTTTCAGTTTCAGTTTGAATTTGAGGCATTGTTTTTTCTGCAGTGACAGATTTTTCTAGCAAACTCTCTTATTAGTTCCTGGGGACAAAAAGCGTCGCCTTCCAAAAGACTGCTGTAAAAAAGCCATATATTTGTATTTTTTACAACAATAATTTAGTCAGTCTTGTTGATCAACAACAGCCTGAAAGATACATATCAAATATCAAATATTCTCTTAGGAATTTTGACCCTTTAAATGATCAAAAAAACAAACGTCACAAGGAACTCTAAAAGGGATTGTTCAACATTTTTGAAAACTGGCCCATTGCTGTAATCCCTAAAATCATATGTGTAGGTACGTTGACTTAACTCGTCAGTGCTCGTTGTTTTGAGAACTCAGGGGGAAAGCGAGCCGCTGCTCAGCGCTTTTTGGAGGTGAAGGGTTCAGACCCTCCATCTCCTCAAAAGTACTGAAATACGCCATCAAATGACTCCAAAACGCTCACACATCCACCAGGCTATGAACAAATGATGTCATATTACAAGACAGAGTTGTTTTTAAGCCGAATGCACAGCTGGAACTACATTCCCGACATACGGTGCTTGCCGGGCGGAGTGATTCCAAGGGAATGTGTCGTAATGATAATTATAGATGATCTTTTATTCAATTTTCCAGTTCTTTCTTAAAATTTGCTGAATCTATTTTGGAATAGATGTTTGTGTGTTGTGTGTTTAGTAATGGCACGTAGGAGTGATTTTTTTGTCCCTTTTCTTGGGAACTTCTGTTTTCTCACATATTCTATCCATTAAAAGCTGATTGAGACGAAAGGCAGACTTGATTTTTGTTTTACTTGTGCATGAATTTATCTCACTTTAAAGCATTAAAAAGCTAGCACAACACCGCTAGTTATGGTAGCGTCGATTTTAGACTCCCACCCCCCCTCCCCATTTTTATCAATTCTGGCTGATAAACTATTCAAACCCGTTAAACGCTGCGCAGACCAATAAAACAAAGGAGTAAAGACGGGAGTGGTGGGCAAGGGGGGGGGCAGGGGGGGGCCCGGGGCCCCGCCGTGGCCAGAGCCGGCCCTGGTGTGGAGAGCCATTCGCGCTTAATTCATGACATCACAAAGACGCCAATACATCCCGATATATTCAGTAATTACAGATGAAAAGCGCTCCTGAGAGGGACGTTACACACCCGATCTAATCTGCAATATTACATTTTACAAATCTTCTCCTGAACGTTAAGTTTTCCACCTCGGCGGGATAATTACACCCTCTGTAGTTTTTCTCTTTTTTGCATTGGGAAGCCTCGATTGTAGACGCGGTGCCGGACGAGGAGCCGCCACTGCTTTGGCGACGGAATCTATTAATCCTCGGCGGCGTTAAAGAGCCTAGTTTTTGTTTCAAACAAACAGCGGCGAAGACAAAGGCGGCGGCGGTGGCGGCGGCAGCGGAGAAGAAAAGCAATCGGTTTGCTCCGGCGGTCCACGCTTAGATAGATGATTCCTCCAGGTGGATTTTTTTCCCTTTTTTTCCTTCCGTGGTTGTTGTTGGTGTGAGCTGCATTGATTTGGCGGCGGCGGGTGGATGTCACACACGCGCTCGATGACTTTGCCATCCTATTCCCATTTAAATTGCCTCGACGTTTCCTTCCTGACACCTGTTTAAATCAATGCCTTCCTCTGCAGGTCATGGGCTGAATGCACTAAGGCGCGCCGCAGCCGCCTCTCAAATCCACTAAAATCAACACAATAATTGAAATATTTTCAAGCTGATTACACCGAAGCCCGGGGCTTGGCTGGTTGCTAAGAGTACGCTCCCTAGTTGCTAGGGGGAGTAAATCATCTTGCATTATTTGATTTTTGTTACTGATATGAAACCGCTAGTCCCTCGATTAAATGTCTCGCAGTCAAACACCTCGGGGACGGACGGAGAGAGAGGAAGGAGGAGGAAGGGAGCGAGGGGGAAAAAAAAAAATGAAACAGTCGCCGTCAAGCTGTAAAATAGCATCTGTAACTTCTCTTCTCCGTGGGGCTTCGGCACAAATCGACCCGCTTGTTTGCGTTTGTTCCCGAAATAAACAATGGCGAGGTTTTCCCCGCCGCTCATTGAGGGAAAACGGAGGCGACAGCAGAATATCCAGAAATCCCACGTCGCACTGGGGCCGCGGCGCCGCCATCGCTGCCGCCGGCCCGGCTGTCCGCTCTCATCAAAACAGATTGTGGGGGGGGGGACCTGTGATTTTCCCCCCTCTTCTTCTTCTCTTATTTTTCTGTATCTATATGCAATCACAGCCGTGTTTGGGCAGCGGCACTTTATAAATAACAGTCGGAGTGAGACGTCGCCTCGATTTCCACGGCAATTTAGCGTCTTTGAGAGGCAACTTTTCTCTCTGCGAGTCGACCCCGAGCGACGGAGCAGGAAACTTCCTCAGAAAATAACGTCATTTAAGTAAAAGTTTGGCTCAAATGGACGAGGAAACGCAAAGCAGAGTTTTGCCAGCAGGGGGCACCGGAAGCTACGCGGCATGAGACAGTAGAAGAAGAAAAAAATGTCAATTTCCTTCTATATTTGGAAGCTTTTACGAGTTCTGCGATTCATAGAAAATTTTACGAATTAATAAAAGACCCCCAAATTTTTTTTACGACAGAATTTCGGAGAAAACTTTTTTTCAATGAGAACTTTCATTTAACGAAGACGCAAAGACGTTCTTCACGTCCAAAATTAGCGGCTCAGTCATTTTTTCAATTAATAACTTTTAGCCGTTTGTAATTTAAGTACTTATTTAAGTATTTAAGTATTTGGTTAAATCTTGGAGGAAATGCAAAGCAGAGTTTGGCCAGTAGGGGGCGATTTGTCAGCACCTATGGAGTCAAAAAAGGGCAATTCCCCTCTATATTTGGAAGCTTTTACAGGTGTTGTGATTCGTAGAAGATATTGCATAAAAAAAACAGAATTTTTTTGTTTTTTGTTTTTTACGGAAACAAAATGTAATGTTAGCCAGCTAGCGCGCTAACAGCTGTATTTATTTCCAGATTGAGCCAGATTTAGACAGACGCCCCGCCTCCACCCCCTCCAATGTAATGTAATGTAATTAGCGCCCTCCCCCCGCCTTCCTTTAAAGGCAAAGGCCGCCGCCCACCGCTCGGCGCCCTGGCGCCCGCCGCCCCGGCTGATTACACCCGCACCTCGGCTCTCTTTCCATCTAATATTAACGCGGCAGCGGCGGCGAGGAGGAGGAGGAGGATTTCCTCCAAAGACTTGTCAGACATGGAGGGCCGCTCCAGCCGGCCTTGTCAAATGAGATCAGCGCTCGCCATAATGGCGGGGTCAAGTGGCGGGGGCAGCCTCTCCACTCGGCGCCGCGCCGCGCTGACAGCCGCGCCGCGCCACATTAGCACCGGTGGCGGCGGGTTTTAAACTTTCCGCGGTCCGAGGTGCGTTTAAAAAAAAAAAGAAGAGAGGGAGAAAAAAAGCTAATCCGGTGAAGGAGCTAATCTGCTGACATTAGATTCCATCTATCAGAGGACTAAACTCCCGTGAAGAGAACACACGCCGCCTGACAGCGCTCGCCAGCCAATGGGAGGAAGCCGCGCTGACAGCTCGGCTAATGGGAGGGCGAGCGGCGACGGAGCCGGACCGCCGCGGCCCCCCATTAGCCGTCCGTCAGGCCCGGCCGGCGGCAGCCACGGCGGCGGGATCGATCAAGCGGCCTCCCCTTCTTCTTCTTCTTTTTTTTTTTACTG
>CAESWR010000130.1:78029-90125 GCA_903171835.1 Mullus surmuletus | reverse complement strand
CGATGGGTCCGGCGTGGGGGGACGTGAGCAGCGTGGTGATGGCCTGCAGCAGGCGGAAGGCCAGCCCGCCCTGCTGGACCTGACCTTGCTTGGCCCGCATCAGCTCCTGGGCCAGCGCCTGCTGCAGCGCTAGGGAGAGCTGGGGAGGGGGCGGGCCGTGCCAGCGGGGCTCCGCCTTCAACGGGAAGATCTGCGGGAGAGCCAGTTCGTAAACTCAACCAAGTTGCTTTTTCCAATATTTCATCATTTTCAAGACAACCCCATGTGAGAGAGGACCAAATGAAGGGAATGTCCCATACGTTATGCGTCATGTGCCACATGTTCAAACAAGATAACAGAGAAACGGTTCAATAAAAGAATAAAAGAAATAAATGAATAAATTAAGGTAAATTCTGTGTAGTTTCTTATTCGTTGATAACTTTGATGGCTACAGGGAAAAAGCTGTTTTTGTAGCACTTTTTTTTGCCGGGCGGTACTAAGAACCTCCTTCATCTTCTATCTTCTGTTTATTCTTCTTCCTCGATCTTTTATTTTGAAATGTCACTGATCAGTGTGCGATATAAATGCTTCTCCCCACCTGGAGCAGCATTCCTGTGAGGTCGTCGTCCGGCCCGACCGGAGGAAGCTGACTGGCTGCCCTCATCTTCACCGAGCTGTGGGGCGTTTCCACGGTAACTTTGGCTTTACTGGTTTCGGCTGCATCTGGGAGGATGAATACTTTTGAGCAACTTTAAAGAAAAAAAAAAAGCTGATGTAAAGAATCTGGGAGTGGAAGCCACAAACCTCTCTCGGGAGGAAGAGAGGAGCTGAGTAATCCGTGGAAAGTGTGCCCCCCGGTGGCGCCTCGCTCATGCTGCACCTCCACCAGGTGTGCCATGTAGTCTGTCACAGAGCAGGACAGGAGACTTCAAAGCTCTGAAACTTTTTAAACATCACTCCAGGAGTCACTGCTGCGAGTGTATTTGCGCTGCTTGAGGACTCTTACGCTTGTCCATGATGTTCTGCTCGAGCGTCTGCTGGTCATGTGACACGGCCTGGTCCAGGTACTGCAGCAGTTTGCTCATGCTGGAGGTCGGGATGCCGAAGGACTGCACGAACAGAAGCAGCTGCTGAGGCTCCAGGTCCTGCAGAGCTGAGAGGAAAACACTCATTTAATATGTGTTTTAGTTTGCTTAACATCAATACAACCTTCACACAAAATCAAAAATAAATGTCAATTATGCATGATTTGCAAAAAGACAGCATGTATATAAAATATAAAACACAAAAGTCACGTGATACTTCACACACACAATGTGATGACGTGTAACTCATCTGTTTTTATATGCAAAAAGAATTATTGCTCTACCTTATGTGGTTGCAATTCTACCGGCATTTCAAAGTTGGGTATGCAAATGGGAGCGCCAGCGCTCCCGTAGGTTTTAAAGGGTAAAAAACAAACTACACAGTTTCTAAGTTGTCTGCTCAAAACCCACCTTTTTAAAAGTGCTTGCTTTATTTAATTGTGTGCTTTATTTTTTTTTTCAATTTATATATTTTATTCCTTGTTTTAACTCATTTTTAACGCATCTGTAAAGTGTCTGTGTACCATGAAAACTGCTATACAATTCATATGCATTATTATTACTATTATTATTATTGTTATTGTTACCTGCATCAACCAATCGGGAGACCTCTGATCGGATCATCCGCAGCTTCAGCCAATCAGGCAGCAGCAGCGCCTCCTCCGAGGTGTCGACCAGGAAGGCGGTGGGCAGCGGCTTCTTATCAGGGAACCAAATGTCCAGAAGGTTGTAGAAGTCACTCTCCCCTGTGAGAAAACACACACACACACTGCACTTCATCCTTACTCCAAACAAACACGCTGTGGGTGTATGGAGTGTGTGAGGTGAGCAGCGCCACCTTTAGGAGGCCCCAGCGTCAGCAGGATGACCATGGCGTGGACCACCAGGATGTGCATGGTGGCCGTCTCTCCGGTGGTCCAACGCAGAAAGACCTGGTCCTGGGATTCAGACTGAGATGGACATGAGACAAAATAAGAACAGTGCTGCAAAGATTCTTCCCGTCCGAGTTCAAAGGTCGGGCGGACCCCCTCACCCAGCTGTAGAGGTCCTCGCCCTCCTTGGTCTTCCTCATCCTCCTGATGTAGGTGGAGAAGATGGTGAGGAAGGCGCTGAGGACGGCGTCCGACTCGGGTCTGCACGAGTGCTTGCAGAAGAGGCTGTTCATGATGGTGGAGCGCTCCACGATCAGCCGCGCCACGTCCTGCGTGCACAGAGGACACACTCAACTCCCTGGACAAAGACTTAAAGGGACAGTACAGCTCAAGTCCAGACTGAAGTGCATCTCAATAAATCAGAATATCATGGAAAAGTCCATTTCCAATAGTTCAAGTCCAAAATCCCCAACCAAGTATTGAGTGCACATTAATGGACATACTTTTCAGAGGCCAACATTTCTATATTAAAACTATTGGAGAATTAGAATTGGTCTTTTGTAATATTCTTTTTTTTTTTTAGATACTGAATTTTAGGTCTTCATTAAATTTAAGCCATAACCATTATCATTAGAATTACATAAATGAAGACATGGAATGTATAATTCTGTGTTTCATAGATCTATATAATGTATCAGTTTCCCTTTTTGTATTGAATTACTGAGATGAATAAACTTTATGAAATTTTAATTTACATTTTATACATTTTTATCATACAAATTGTGGGGAAAACAACCTCTACAATCCCCAACCCTTATGAGTAAATAAGGAGTAAGTACCAGAGCCAGGTCGTTGTGAGAGGCCTGCTCCTCCACAGGTGCATGCTGGGAGAGGTAGATGAGGTAGGCGCTGATGGTCTGCGGGTCCGTCTCCATGTGTATAGCCTTGGGAAGCAGAAATTAAAGGTTACATTAGATATCATATAATGTAGTTCAGTTGATTTGATTTAACGTGGAGAGGCGGCGCCCGACCTGCTGCAGGGCGGTGGACGTCATCAGCCGCACGCTGTCAAACATGGGCAGCTTCGGCAGGTCCTGCAGCAGCCACTGGTAGCCCGGCAGCAGCTCGGCGTCGGCAGAGTCCTCCTCCATGGGCTGCTCGCGCTCCTCGCCGTCCTTCAAGCCTCCTTCGCTCAGCACAAGCGACAAACCCTGCGTGTGTGAGTAAGAAAAGAGTGTGTGTGTGTGTGCATGTGTGTGTGATGATGCGGTGACTAAGGGCTGCTCTACCCATGCATTTCAAATCAAGCACTTCCTGAACTTACAATGAGCCCACCACTAGGGGGTACACAACACTGTATGAATCCCCACTGGTTGCCATGGTTTCCCATGACACCCGCAACCATTCAGGCATTCTTCATTCACAATTATGCTACATCATAACATGTAGGAACTTGCTTTGGCACATTGAAGTGCGTATCTCTTTTCACAAATGAATAATTGATACAAATATTGATTACAAAAAATCGTGATTATCATTTTGGCCATAATCATGCAGCCCTACTGTGACTCCTAAGCTTAAAGGTGGGCTACCTTCATGGCGAGTACTCTGGACGCCACCTGGGAGGAGCTGAGGCGCCGCAGGAAGTAGTCCAGCACCTCGCAGGTCGTCTGCTCGTCCGCTTTGGGACCCAGCAGCAGATCCTGCAGCCGGCCTAGCAGCTGCCTCTGCTTCTGCTGTCTCTGAATAGAGAGAACAGACACAAAAAAAGCTTACAAAACAGTTTCTCACATACACAAAACATTAACCCGCCATGTGACGCCGTCGTACTTGTCTCTTCTTGGCCCTCTGCTCTTTGCTCTCTGCCTCGTCGTCGTCGTCCACCGGCAGTGTGTCGTCGGCGGCATCGTGCAGCAGGAACTCGCACAAACACTGGACGGGAAGCACATCCAAGGAGCCCTCGCTGGACTGCACCAGGTCAGCCAACCACGGCATGGACTGGGAGGAAGCCTGTCACAGGGGAGACCCACTTAAGTGAAACCTTGCTCCCTTCAAAAGCCCGCCCGGCGACAGGTGACGGCGTCGCTCCTCACCTGTCGCTGGATGATGTTGAGCAGGAAGTCGGGGTTGCGGCTGCGGCAGAGGAGGTGGCCGAGCCGCAGGGACTGGTTCAGGCTCTTCACCTGCTCCTGGACCTGCGGGGGAGGCCGGCGCGGAGGACCCCTGAACACACACACACACACACAGAAACCACGTAAATAAATACAATGACAACAAAGTGTGATTTGGTGCTACTGGACTGAAATTGAATTGACCAATGACGGGAGACACCATGTTAAAAAATAATCAAATTAAAAAAAATTTTTCTACCATTATCTTTTTCCTTTTTGAATTCTACTTCATGTATTTTTTTCCCTTTCTTATTATCATCATTATTATTTTTCTCTTTTGGGGTCTTCTGTACCCATTTTGGTATTTGTTTGTTTTTGCTTCTTGTGTCCATGTCTGTAAGTCTGTAAATGCATGTTTAAAAATGCATGTTTAAAAATCTCAAATTAAAGAAAGGTGATCACAAAAAAAGCAATGTATAAAATATATTTTTGAGGAAATAAATGGCTCTTCCTGCTGGTTGTTCCCGCTGACCAATATGGTTGCCACGAGGACACTCTGGAAGGACATCTTCCAGGTTTCAAAAGTTCACGTTTGGAGCCGTGTCGTGTCACGCGGCTCCTCTAGAGGGCGCCTCGGCTCTGCTCTCTTACTGCGGGTCCAGGCTGGTGAGCTGGGACAGCAGCAGGCTGTTGCTCTCGGTGATGGTCTGTTTGGTGGATGCGGCCGCCAGGTGGCTCTCGAAGGCCAGGATTTCCTGTTTCTCACGCTGGGAGATCTGCAGCTCGCGGTTGATCATCTCTGTCTTCTTCTCCTCGTCGGTGATGGTGCACGGCGGGTAGGTGTAGTTGCTACGGAGACGGAGATGGCACATGATCTCTAGCCTTCCATCGCTTTAATGATTTGATCCAAAGAGAAGAAGTCTCACTTACTTGGTCATCACCATCTCCATGAGCATTTTTAGCGTAGGATAACCGTCCCATGCGGCCAAACCTGTTGGAAAAGTAATTATCAAAAAACACGAGCGCATAAACATTTTTAAACACCTGACGAGAGCTGGATGATATGGACCAAAACTCACATCCCGTTATATCTAGGTTGAATATCGATATATGATATATATTACATATTTTTCCACAAAGTGAGCTAAATGTTCAGTCAAAGTCAAGTTTGACATGTCACACACAGTTCAATTGAAACCAGCTATTTCAATGAACATAGGTTGATGAATAGGTTTCTTCATCTGGTTCAAACTCAGCTGTTCAAATAACAATTTAATAATAACAAATACTTTATAACAGCAGTAACCTTTTTGAAATTATAAAGCTCCATGTAAGGTGCACATTAAAATAGCCCCTAAAATAAAATTGGCCAATCATTTAAAAAAATATATATATAAGAAAAGTCCAATATCTGCCAATCTTTTTGGTTTAGTTTGACAACTGAATGGCTTGTCAAAATCAAATTACAGATTTTTTTTATAATCAATATAAACAATATGTTCTCATTCCATATCTCGTTTAAAAAAAAATTGATATATTTTTCATATCAATGTATCGCCCAGCCCTTTCTTTTGTTACCGATTTTCTGCGGGTTGAAGGCGGCGACCACCAGTAGCAACAGCCAGGCCTTCCAGTACAGCGTGGAAATGGCCAAATTGGGAGGTTGGTACCTGTAAACATTGAACGACCCTCTGTTATTCCGGAGTGTAAACTGTGTGATGTGTCCGAGGTGTCTGTGAGAGGCAGTAAAAGTACCCGGCGGGCAGCTGGATGTTCTCTGGGTGGTGGTACGTGCACAGATTCAACACTGCGTCGATGAGCTGGATCCTCTCCACCTTCAGGACCTCCAGGTCTGTTTTTATGACACATTCTGCATCATTCAAAAANAAAAAAAAAAAAAAAATTTATAGGACATCTCGTTAAACCGAAGCTGAACCCCGACCGTGCAAACATTTGCCGGCGTCACGCACCGTCCGACTGCACGCCGGCCGCCCTCTTCACCAGGTGGTCGGCCAGCTCCATGGCGTCGGCGGGGCCCAGCGGCAGATCGCGTGACAGCCCGATCACCAGGATGCGCATCAACGTGTCCTCCAGCAGCGGCACCTCAGAGCAGAGACGCAGGAAGAAGCTGGAGGAGAAGAGGAAAACATCAGTGGGCAAAGCGGCAAAAAACAGACTGGATCAATGACAAGGACGGCGGGGGGGGGACTCACTTCCTGTCGCTCTCCGGAGGCCAGTTGTCCCACTTGTAATACGTCTCTGGCTGCTCGGTGAACAAAACTTTGTGAAGGCTGCAGACAGCAACATTAGGTGAATTCACAAAAGGATAAGATACATCAAGAGTTTCTATTTTATATAGAGGCGCTTCTCCAAATAAAATCATGGAAAAGTCCATTTCCAGTGGTTCAAGTCCAAAATCCCCAAACCAAGTATTGAGTCCATACATTATAGATGAACATAGTTTTCAGGCAAAAAAGTAGAGGGCTCGTGACACTATGGGAGCTCCCAAAGGAGAGAAAAAATTTATTAGTTAGACTTAAAAAAGACAACATTTCGAGCACAGACTGGCTCTTGCCTCTTTCTCTCCTTTGGGAGCTCCCAGTGTCGCACGTCCTCTACCTTTTTCTAGTTTATCCTCCTTGGACTCAGCACCTAAAAATGTTGGATGTGCGTGTCAGAGGCTAATATTTCCTTATTATATAAATACCTTTTTAAATCTGTCTTTTGTAATATTCACATTTTTGGAGACACTGAATTAAAGGTCTTCATTAAATGTAAGCCATAATCATTGTAATGAATAGAAATGGAATCAATTAAGACATGAAATGTTTCGTTATGTGCGTAATAGATCTATACAATGTATTAGTTTCACTTTATGTATTGAATTACTAACATAAATATATTCTATAATATGAGATCTATAAGAAAAGGACAGGTTTTAATGCGTAAATGTATAAAGTCAACATCAGCCGAAATGTGGTACTTGCAGCTGCACTCTATTATAATAAAGATTTAAGTTTGTAAACATTTCCTGGATCAGATCAATAATAAAGCCAAACAATAAAAAGCTTTCAGACAGACCAGTGGACGTAGTCTTTGGCGCCGACTTTGCTGATGGTGGGAACCACCGTGTGCAGCCACCACACGGCGTCCCGCTGGATAGAGGCGATCTGGTTCTGGAAGGAGCGCAGGACCTCCAGGTCTGAAACACATCAAGTTAGTTTGAGAAGCTGCTCGAGCTCGGGCGACTCGCACCGACAGGCCTCTGACTCACTCTTCTTCTCGCCCTTGTCCCAGGCGATGCCGGCCTCTTTGACCTGCGCGGTGATGCCCAGCATCATGGACACGGTCAGCAGGTCCGTCACCTGGATGACGAATCGCTCCTGCGGGAGAGACGACAGCAGGCGGTGAAGCGTGAATGCAGATGAGGCGGGCGCAACCCTCAAATCCACCGCTTTACCTTGAATTCCATGTCCACGTAGCTGGGCTCCTTCCTCTCCTGCATCAGCCCAAAGCAGAAGGACTGGAAGTTGATCTCGTGCTTGGTCTGCTTAATGATCTCCCTCAGCAGCGCTCGAGAGGCGCGCAGGTAATCGTCCTTGTTGGTCAGCAGGTCCTGGAACACCATGGCCAAGAACTGGGGACACCCGAGAGACCAGATGGGCATTAGAAATAGGGGTGTTCCCATACAACTTTTTCCCTTCCGATACAATTCCAATAATGGAGCCTTGAGCATTGGCTGATATTGATCCAATACGATATCAGCATTAATCATACATACTTCTATGACTTATTTTGTAGTATGGAATGTTAGAAAAGGCCTGATCAAGTGATATTACTCAAACAGAGAACAAGAGTCAGCAACAGTAGCTATGAGAAAAACTGACCCATTTATTATCAACCAATGGCTTACATACATTAGAACCTTAAACATAACAATATTCTACAATTGAATAAAATAAATAAAAAATAAATTAGAAAGCCCTGAAAAATAACCTCAATTAATCCAATAAAACCAAAAAAATAGATTTTAAAAGCGCAAAATAACCACTAGTTTAACACAAACACAAGCATAATCAACTAGAAGTGCTGGAGCGGAATCTGGAACGGACTGCTTGTATCGGAGTGCTTATATAGACGTATATATAATCCGGGACTCGTGTTTTGTGCCGATATCGAACCAATATCCAGTATCAATATCAGATCAGGACACTCCTAATTAGAAAAATGAACCCAATTTTCCTATCATTTACAAAAATAAAACCAGTTTAACCTCTACACATCAGTGGTGCTTTGGTGAAATGTTCACACGTCTTTTCACATAATCTTACTGATTCTCAGAATTAAGTGCAGAGAAGAAGATGATGGTGATCATCACTCCTTCCGGGACTCAAAACATTTGCGTGTACGAGTGATCACAGTCAGCAGACTCTGCAGCTGTAAGCCTCACCTTGGGCGCCTGCTCCGGGCTGTGCTGCAGCACCGTGTGGAGGACCTGCATGTTGTTGGGGTTCCTGGCGTTGGAGAGCTCGTTGAAGATCACCAGCTTCACCATGGTGGCCAGGTTGTCCCTGTGCGCGTTCAGCAGCTCCCTGCAGAGCCCGGACAGAAGAGAAGCTGGCGTCAGAACCCAGAGACAGAGAGAGCACGCTGACTGACAAAGAGAAGGCGAGCAGACAGGCGGCGGCAGGCGGACCTGACGCAGAGCATGTAGTGGTTGAGGAGGACTTTGGGTTTGAGCCGGATCTTGATGAGGTTGGAGATCACCTCCATGTCGTCTGCTGCGTGTGTGTTGCAGTTCATGCACAGAGACATGAGGAGGTCCTGGGCTGGCCGGGTCAACTGGACACACACACACACACACACAAAACACAGCCAGTTAACAATCACAGTGCACATTAACTGTATTTACTAAGGAGTGTTTGAGGCAGCAGCCGTTTTTTCAATCTATTCAGGTCAATTCTATACTATTTTTCCCTCAAAAGAAAAGAAATGTAATGAGTAGAAACAGTTGAAAATGAAAAAAAAAAAACACAGGTTGCCTTAAGTTATTCAAAGTAAAAAGGAACTTTGCAGAGCTCAGTTGTTTTTCCCCCATTGAACAAAAGCTGACTGATGGATCGATGGATTGATTGATTGATCACCTTGGGGTTCTGCAGCCACATCTCCAGCCGCTGCACGGCCATCAGCCGCGCCTCCTTGTAGCCGCAGGTGGCCGTCAGCAGGCGCAGCAGGTTCCGGGACACGTTGTCCATCGGCTGCCGGCGGTTCAGCTGATCGCGGAGGACGTCCAGCACGTAGTCCTCCACGCTCTCCGCCAGCTCCTCGTACCTGCAGAGATGCAACATGTGATTAAACATCTGAATATATAACTTAGCAACTCTATTGTAGGAACCTGAGGCAGGATATTTCTCTGTTTCGTACCTCGGCATCACCTGCCCCTCGTCCTCGGGGCTGAGCTTCTCCTCTGCGATCAGCAGCTCCGTCTGGCTGTCGTCCTCATCTGGGGTTGAGGGGTGAGGGCTGCTGCCTGAACACACACACACACACACACAAAAAAAAGCATGAAGACCTGTTTTTCTCCTATCACTCCGGCGACCAAACCCCCAGCTCATGTACCTGCGCTGAGATCCCCGCCCGAGCGCCCAGTGTCGGCCTGCAGCAGCATGCTCTTCGGAGGCATCTTTGTTCCGAAAGCCGTTTGGATGTTGTCCACAAAGTTCTTGCAGTGAGAGCTGTCCACCCAAATCCTCTCACCAAGGGAGTCCTCAATGTAAACCTGCAGGGCGACACAGACAAGTCAGTCCACGCTGGCCTCAAGGCACAGAAATAGGTTTGTTTTGGGCGGCATTGACTCTCACTTTGACAAAGATCTCCGGCCAGTTCTCGTCCTCCTCGTAAGCAGCCATCAGCAGGTTGCACGCAAGCACTGACACCAAGCTGTTGCCCTTCGCTTTGAAGTTTATGGAGGCATCCCGGCGCAGGAGGCTGCACAAGGCCTGGACACAGTGCAGTTTGAGAGTCAAAGTCCAGCATGTGTGAGGGTCACTCGAGGGAAACGCACAAAGAGAAATGTTGTACGGAGCTCCATACCTCGATGATTCCTTCGGTGGCAAAGACGTTAGGCTTGATCTTGGCCAGGAACATGAGGCTGAGGTACAGCGTGATGTCGGGTTTGGCTCTGTTCAACTTGAGCTGCTTGACGGCTCCACACAGCAGCCCCTCGATGCGGTCGTCGTTTCCCTCCGACTCTGCTGCCTCGATCTCATCCAGCAGCACCGCGGGCGACACTGCCACAAGCAATGAAAGCAAAAAACAATAAGAGGAGCTGCAACTTCCTTTGACGGTTTAAATACTGTGCTGCTTCTTCACCTCACCTTCAATGGGTACCACCGACGGCTCTTTGATGGAGGGGGAAATCGCCCTCTTGTCCACGGCCGCCACATCAGCCAGCCGCCCCAGCGCACTGACCGGCGGGGTGGTGGAGAGCTTCGGCCGCTTGGTGAGGCTGGACAGACCCGACGACGAGGGCAGCGCGGAGGACGCCTCTCTCTTGCGGTCGGCAGGTAAACCCGCCGCCGCCGGCTTCAGGAGCACAGCGGGCGCTTTGGCATCTCCGCCCTGACTCTTTGACCCCAGGGCAATGAAGTCCCCGGGTGGAGGGTGACCTGGAAGACAATACACACACATTTCTTCACTGTTTACAGAAATCTTATCCAGATTGATGTGATACATGTGCAAGAGTCCACCTGTGCTCAATGAAGCTACCATTAAAGGTGCCATCAGCATCCCTGGCTGCGGCTTCATTCATACCTGAGGGCTTGGCGGCGCTGGGGCGCCTCAGCGCCGTCGGCTTGGGACGATTCATGTCGGTTAAACCTCACTGGCGCCTGTCAAAGGTCCGCTAAGGTCACGCAAGGGTCATTTCCGGGTCGTCGAACCCTCCTGTGAAGAACACAAACACAAACAGCGCGTTAGCGAGCGGTACAACAACTAAGCTAGTTAGCATCGCGGCTAAAAACACTAGCTAGTTCGGCCTCGGGTGTCGCTAACTTTACTTTATTACTTTACTTACTTTACTTTACACTAACAGAGCTTTTTTTATTTAAACTTTCATCAAAAACGGTGGTTTTAAGTCGTTACTAACGCAACAGTAACGCGGGATATTCCAGAGAAAGCAGTGAGTGTTGGCTGAGCGGCGGTGCTTCTTCTTCTACGGTGTTAAAGAGGCTCGCTGACAAACACGGGGGCTCCGCGCCGCCCCCTGGTGGTCGGCTGCGTCATTGACCGTCACTGCAGTGGAGCTGGACGGGCGCCTCTCGTTTGTTCTACCTAACAAAGGAATATGTTAACAGGGTTTTAGTTTAACCTGTGCGTTTTCCTTCAGTCTGCTACATCTTCTTTCATAAACAAACTATATTATTAAGGCAGATATTGTGTAATTTATTTTTAACTTTCACTTGTTCAACACAGGATGGCAGCAGTCTCCATCGCTCAGCACCGCAGTTCTGTCAGGACGTGTGTTTCTGCAAACATATTCAAGCCAGTCATCAAAAGCACTATCACACAGAGCCACTAAATCATAAAAGGCGTGTAAGGAAAGAGCCTCTTCTTTAATCAAAGCAACTTTTTAAAACAAATCTACTTTAAAAACTGTCCCCTTCCTTCAAAGGAGGCTCTGACTGTGAGATTTTTTGATTCAAAGAAAGCAGCACAATAAAGTAAGAGGAGCCGCGATGAGCTCTGAGGAGTCGGCTTTCATGCTTTAGAAAAGTCGATGCCTTGAGGGAGGAAAAAGTCGGAGCATCAAAGTGCCACCTTTAATGTCCATATTTAGTCCCACCCATGGTCGGCGGCAGTGATTTGCACATTCCCAAAGGTTGGCGGAACCCAGACCGGGCCGGCCCTCGGAATCAGACACCACGCACTTTTATTCTGAAAGCGTTTGATGAGGCCACGAGAGCCGCCGTGGTTTTTCGGCCTTTTAAACAGGTTTTTTTCACGGCGGCGGCCCGCTGCTGTCACCGCCACTACTACTGTAATTTGGTT
>CAESWR010000130.1:13038-26153 GCA_903171835.1 Mullus surmuletus | reverse complement strand
ATTATTTCCAATCACTCGGCACAGAAAAGCTGTACCTAGTTTGTATCACTCCAACACGGGCGAGGTAGGCTTTCTATCTCATGGTACAGGTCACTAAATTGAGGCTACTCTGGGGTTTTTGACAGTAATTTGAGAAAACAAGGCCTCTCCAATTGCTGCTGTGGTCCTCGGGAAGCATTAAAGTGCATCAAGAAAAAAAAGTTTGAGGGCTCGGGACCGTCTGAGACTGAGAGCACACTGCCATAACAAGGCGATGCGGGCAGTCTGGCTTCCTCAAAGCTCTGACGAGGATCAGAAGCTGTGGTTTGTTCCCGGCGGGATGCAAGCCAGGACTTATTGAACCCCTGCCGGATCACAAGATGGAGTGTCTGATATTGAACGACCCTCCGTGACCTCGCAAACACTAGCGAGGAAGCATCCTCACTCCACACCAGAGTTCTGGCCGGCTCGCTCATTCCGTAACTTCAGCTCAAAGCAGTGATATTTCCCTTTTTTTGGCCTCAGCGAGCTCATTTCTGGGAAATGTCATGCCTACATGAAGCTGTCTTGTCACTTTTTTTTTAAATCCGGGATCAGGTTATCAAGGTGGGCACAGAAGAAACCCCACACACGTACTTAACTCCCTTCATTGGCTCTCTGTACACTATAGAATTGATTTTAAACTTTTGTTTTGTTTTTGAAGCTCTTAATGGTCTCGCCCCGTCTTATCTATCAGAGCTTTTAACGGTTTGTGAGCCTTGTAGAGCTTTGAGGTCGTCCAAGCAACTTTTGTTGGAAGTGTCCAGGTCTCAGTGCAAACACTGAGGTGACCAAGCCTTCTCCGGTGCTGCTCTCAGGCTCCTCTCGGACCTCGGCCTCTTCAAATCTGGGCTGAAAACGTACTTATTTAGGACGACTTTGAATACCCAGCAGCCTGGTGACACTTTTATTTCATTCTGTCTCAGTGTTTTCATTGTTGTTATTGTTTCTCGCTGTTTTAATTCATCCTTTTTTATTTACCATCTATTTAAAAGCACGTTGGTTCACTGAAAACGTTGTTGCAAAGGGCTGAATAAGTAAAGAACATTTACTTTTCATAATAAAGGTCCAGAAAAACCTCAAATCCTCACGTCAACAGGTCCAACTAGATGAAATATGCTTTGTTTTCATTGTGCAGTTTCAGACTAAATGATTCTAAATGATCTTTTATTTTATTTCAGTGCCATAAATCACTGACGATGCTGCAAACACGCAATCAACGGTCAATGGTGACCAGGTCAGCTGTGAGGAGAGTCGAGGCGTTGCTGGGATACGAGGAGGTCCAGCGATGCTAACGTTAGCCGCTAGCTACTAGCTGCTAGCTGCTAGCTGCTAGCTCCGGTTAGCTTCAGGCTGAAGCTCCGGTACCGGAAACAGCAGCTCGTCGGTGTCCGCGGGCAGAGCGGAGTCCTCACCTCCGGTACCTCCGGTTCTGCTCCGGCTCGCCTCCCTCTCGGCTCCGCCCGCTGTGAGGAGACTCGGGCCGCCGAACCTTTGGAAAATGTGCTGCGTTGCTGCTGCTGTCAGTTTGAAGCGCGTGCTGGGTGGGACTGCGTGTGCGCGGTGACGTCACGTGAAGTTACGCTGAAGTTCCGGGTACGTCATCGCGTCGAGATGCCGGAGCGGGAGAGTGCAAAGGTTTGGGAAGCCACACAAATTAGTACAAATAACATGTTTTTTGTGTTGTTTTTTTTCTTCTCATTTAAACACAAATTAGTACAAATAACATGTTTTTTTTTGTTGTTGTTTTTCTTCTCATTTAAACACAAATTAGTACAAATAACATGTTTTTGTTGTTGTTGGTTTTTCTTCTCATTTAAAATGTTGGAGCACGTTTGAAAATACAGTAAATGTTTTACCAATAATTTAGAAAATACCCTCAGATATTTGTATTTCAAGATGAATCCTGCCATTATAAGGAATAAAGAAGCCATCTGAGTTGTGGTTTTTAAATTGTTGATCCTCATACTGTTTTGTATGGAATGAACTCGTGAATATCTTTGGCTGTTGCAGCTTCCTGGATGTGTCTCTTATGAAGTTGTGATAACAGCGCACGATGACCATATTTTCAATACTGAAAACCACTCGGACCGACAATGAGATTCTCAAATGATACTGGAAGTTGACCAAAAGATGCCTTATAATTTCAATGCATTTAAAGCCTGCCTTCTCTGTATGGAAATTGTAATATTACAAAATACTATCTATAACCAAAGACACACATTCAGACAGCGTACTCAAAGGCTAAGCAACGTGATTTATTATGCCTCAAATACTATCTTTTTGACAAGTTTCAATGGTGCAAAAATCACATTCAAATCCCTGGAATGAAATAAAGATAGAAATAGTGTCTCTTCTGTATTAGAAAAATCGGCTTGTAAGAAAACAATAGCTCTCTTTTCAAGTCTTACTGGACAAATAAATAACGAAAAAAGGGGAAAAAAAGCAATAATGTTAGTCCAGCTTTATCAAAAATAGCTCTCTTTTTGAATACTGTTGATAATAAGATATTTTACTTCAACAAATAAAGAATATCCTCATGTCCTAATGCTGGTCAATTCAATGGCCCAAAAAACAGGACGACACGTCCTCAATGTCAAAGAGCTGCACGGACTCGGCGGCATTGTTATGCGGCGTGAGTCGGCAGCAGTGGGCATGATATTGGTTTGGCGCGCCCGCTGGCTGACCATCTGTGTCCTTGACTGATCATTTTGATAAAACCGTAATGCAAATATCAATATACCATATTTCTGCGTTAATGCACGCGGCTCCGTGGCCTCGCGCCTGTCGAATCTGGAACCGCCTGCGGGAGCACAGAGTGTTTGGCTGCGGCCCGCAGACGCTGCCATCGTATACGCGTTTATTTATGCGCATTTCTGACTTGAATTCTAAACACAGAGATCTCATCCACTGTGATTTGGGCTCAAATGGGTCCTAAAACCATCAGCCTGGGGGTTTTTGTGTGTTTTTCTTGGAACCTGCGTTCCCAAAGGCCTCACTTGTTTTTTTTGTTGTTTTTCTTTGACTCGGCAAACAATTATCTCACGATTTCACGGTCTGAGTCGCTTGACAGCCTAATGCTCAGCAAGTGAATTATAGAAATCAGAAAAGGCTCCAGGGTGGGATTGCAAAGCTCTGCGAGTAAAAGATGCGTAAAAAAAACAAAACTTTCATTCTTCAGTCCACCTGTTGTTCTATATTCAGTGGGCGCCTCTGCTGTGAGAAACGCTGTCGTGCTCTTCTCTTTAATTAAAGGTCACACTTTACATGTCCCTGATATTTTCCTGGGATTCCTGAAAATACCAGGAGGACAGTGGTGTGCACGTGGCCCAAGTGATAAAAAACACGTGCTAAAGTGCCCTTTTTGGAGGCAAAAACACGTGATAAAGTGCCCCCATGGGTGGAAAAACACACAAAACTGCCCCCTTGGCTGGTTAAAACATGATAAAATGCCCTCTTTGGTGGCAAACGTGTGCTAGAGTGTCCTCCTGGTTGGCAAAAGACATTAAACTGGCCTCTTTGTTGGGTGGGAAAAAACAAAAAACTGCCCTCTTGGCTGGTTAAAACATGATAAAATGCCCTCTCGGGTGGTGAACTCGCTCTGTAGGTGCCCCTTTTCGCCCCTGCCCTTCAGAAGGTCTATGCACGCCACTGCAGGAGGGACAACCAGCAACCGCGCGGCGTCATGACAAAACCTCCCCGCGGAATCGCCTTCACGCGGAAAGAGTGACTTTGTTTTTGTTAGTTTTTTTCATTTCAATCTGGATTATTCTAATTAACACCAGCTATGATTCGCAAACGCAGACATGTGCACACTCTCTATCTTTTCTCATTTTCCAAATCACTGCTTCTGGCCGAACATTGTTTTATTTTCCTCCTCAAAAGAGGGTGAAAAAAACACAACAACAAAAAACCTCATTGGGTGTTTATGCAGTGAGCCGTGCGCGGAGGTTTTTTGTGACAGGAAATGCTACCGTGGCTTCACAGGGAATATTCTAAGTGATATTTCCTTTGTGAATGACAAACAGCCTGCTTTGCATAATGAATTACAGCAGAAGCACACTAATGGCGACGGCGGCCGTTTCGCAGGTTCAAGGGTTCTTGAGCCGTTTGCAAGAAGAATGAGGCGTGTTTTCATTAATTCTAATGAAGCTGGATGAGAGACGGAGCTGCGAGAGACGCTCCTTGCTGTGTTTTAGCTGCTTTCATGGTTTCACTTCAACTTTATTTCAAACGGTTTGTGTCTGACATTCAGCAGATGAAGGATATCCAAAGAGCGCAGACTCTCAAACACACACTTTTCCAGGCTTGTCTCCGTCTGTCTCAATCGCAGACATTAAAAGGCCATCCCGGATCAAAATAAATAATAAAGAAATGAATAGATAAACAAAATAAAACCTCCTATTTGCCGGATTTGCTCCCATCGCCTCCTTCAGCGTTCACCTTCACATCACCTGCTTTGACTATCAGGGAAGAAGAGGAAAAAGTTGGAGGAAGGATGGCGAGTGGTTGGTGCTTTCATGTGTGTGTGTGTATCACGCCGTTCCAGTCACACACACACACACACTGACAATTATTACCCTTGTGGCCGCTAGAGTGCTGTGCTGCATTACAGATGAAGCTCAAAAGCGACTTTACCGTGACATTTGAAAGTTGCACCGTCCCGGCGGGTCTCGCCACCGGGACGCGGCGTCTCCATTAAGGTGCTTTAAAACGCCGGTGAGGACTCTCGGGGGGGCGGGGGGGGGGGGCAACATGTCAGGAGCGTTTGTTTGCAAGCATCTGTGCCAACGATTCAACTCCTCCACCAGCAAACAACCGTTTAAAGTCGGCCTCATGATTTTATGATGAGTTTGTGTTGTGGGAAATAAATAAAAAAACGGTGAGAAGAATCAGTGTGGAATGAAAAGGCTGTTAATTTGCCGTTGAGCCGCCAGAAGGTGAACATCACTCAGCGATGGCTTCAACAATCCAGGCTTTGTCTCCATTTTTAAAGAAACTAAATCCACCTGCTGGCTTCCCATCCTCCTCCTCCTCCTCCTCCTCCTCCTCCTCCTTCCCTCCGGTTTGTATTTTATTTTTCCAAGAATGGCGCCAAGGACGACAGAAAAACATCAGCCCATCTTCTTGCTGAGAAGAGCGGATCATGTTGTCGTCTTTCTGCGGCGCCTTCCATCTCGCCACAGAAAGACGACAACAAAGACACGGGACGAAAACAACCTTCAGCAGCTGAATCGTCCTGGAACTGACCTTGTGTTTTTTAGGACTTTATGCTTCTTCACTCTCAGCGTTTAGACCTTCAAACATCCACCTCTTAGATGTAAACACTGGAGCCAGTTTAAAACACTGCAGTCCTACGCTAGCTGCTGGCTAGCACTAAATAACCATAGAGGAACTTGAACTTTAGTTAATCTCTCATTAGCTCGCATCCAATATGAACACATGGAGCCCGAGTTCACAACACTGCAAATACTGTCAAAGCATCCTTTTCTTCAGCGAACCTTCAGCAGCAAACGCTTAGATAACATCGAATATTTGAACACACGGTAGAGGAAGATGACCAGACGTCCCTGATATCCGGGGACCGTCCCTGTTTTAAGCGGTCCCTGAAAACGTCCCCAATTTAAGCGCTCTCGAAACCTATTATTCAGCTGACGTTGGTGAGCGAGATAACTGTTAGCGAGTTTAAGTGTGTGCGTCGGTCAACGACGGCTGGAGACAATTTCGTCAGATCGCGACCCAAACAAAGGCGGGTTTCGCCCCCCCGGGGTCGTAGCGGCGTGACGTCAGGTCAGAAGTAGTTTCAGAGACGCAGAGAAGGAGGAAGCTGAGTGCTGGCCTCAGATCTGCATGTTTTAATGTGGCGAAGCTGCAAGGCAGACACAAATGGCAGCTCTTTTATCCCTCCTTTAAAAGTGAAAATCCTCTGCTCTTTTCTTCTACTACTTTTTTCTTTCTTAACGTAATAATAACCCACACAGCAGCTTCCCCCCCAAAGCGGATGCCATTAATACTTCAAGGACAGGTGTAATAAAATTAATACTTTGGAAGGAAGAAACAAACACGGCACGCTGAGGTAATCTTTTAATCCAAACATGATCCGATTAAGCTATTTGTCCGACAGCATAACTTTTCCACGCAAACTTTCCAACTGGCAGCTGAGACGAACCCGAGTCCGACGGCCAGTTTGAGGTGAGAAACGAAGCGGGTCGCGCGGAGCCGCGTCTGCAGAGCGGACGTCCGTCACGTGTGCGTCAGCATGTTCGCGTCATCGCGCATCGAAAGAGTCCCGATCTGCATTGTGTGGTATCGGGGTAATTAAAGCGCTGCCTCGGGAGAACGGGCTTAAAGATGAAATTGGCTGTCCTGAGATAATGAGATAAAGCCGCCTGAAACATTTATAACGAGGCGCCAGCGAGCAGAGCGAGGGAAGGTGGGAAGAGGCCCGTTAATTGAGTTTTCATGTCGGAGCTTCCTGGTTCAGAGACGCTGGTTGAGCTCGTTCCCACGTCAGCGTGAGGGAAGGAAGGAAGGCAGGAAGGAAGGAAGGCAGGAAGGAAGGAAGGAAGCCTCCTGAGGAAGATCAGCAATGACATCACCTTGGAGATCTAAATCAGGTTTGGTGTAAAAGGTTTCCCTCTTATGACACCTGAGGCGGGGAAGATGGATGATGTTGGGAGGCGAGGCGCCCGCTGGTGGCAGTGAAGCGCCAGTGCAGGCAAATGGAAAAGTCGAATTTCTGAAATGAAATCTGGGAACTTTTCCAGCTCGGAGATAAAAACGAATTAAAAGTTACCAAGATGAATTGGAGAAACTGGGACAGTTACGGTTTCATTCATCATTACATGTTTACTTAAATTCAGACAATAATAATGATAAAGTGTAAGAGGCGAGGGCTGAAAAAAGGAAAGGTGTGTGTGTGTGTGTGTGTGTGTGTGTGTGAGAAAATGATCAATCCTTGAGGTCCATAAGGTGACGTGCTGACGAGCGCGCTCTGCTCTTCTTCTTCTTCTCTAAAGGCATATCTGCGCGCAACTTTGCCGCTTTCTGCTTCCTACCCGTCTACCGTAATACCTGTAGTGCATGCGCAACATGCTCCCTCACGCTTTCTGCCTCCTACTCTGCTACCATAATACCTGTTGTCTGCGTGCAACACGCGCCCTCACATTTCCTACCCGACTACCGTAATAACCGTTGTTCGAGTCAACACAGAGCATTTTCTTCTCAATCACAAAACGCTGTTGATTTGGAGACGTTTGCGGGGACATTTTTTTAATGTCTGGTCACTTTAGTTAAAGTTCTTTATCCTCGTTTCTTCTTTATCTTCTATTGTTCCCGCTCAGCGCTAATGACCCCCATTAGCCGTTAGCTTAGTTCATCTCTGTCCACGGGTTGTGGGCGGAGAATCGTTTAATTACGAAACTTTAAAAAAACACACACACACACAAGATGGAATAAAGGCGCCGGAGATATTGATGAGTTTGGCCGGTTAAAGAGAAGAGCAAACTCAGCTGATGAGTTCATTAATTACCATCAGATGGGACGGCCTCTCCACATGTGTGTGTGTGTGTGTGACGTGTACGCCGCTTGGCCTTTAGTGTTATTTAAATTTCTGCTCAAATGTATCACCTGATTAATTCAAATAACTTTGTTAATTTGCGCGGCTGATTATCCGCCGGCTCTGTGATGCAGCACCTCATTAGAGCAGAATGGCCCGGAGGCAGAGCGCGCCGCCGCCCGCCGCACACATCAAATATTCCACAACAATTAATATTGATACTCAGCGGCGTGACGCGCAGCAATACATTTTCAAATTCAATTATTAAATGTACGTTGAAGCGCATTTGACGCTTCCATTCAAGCCGAGCCGAGAGGAAAAGTTCACATATTAAAACCGACGCGCTTGCAGCTGAAACACTAAAGTGCGCTTCACTTATTCTGGAGGGCGGCAGTTGAGGAGCGTAAATAAATATATATATATGTATGTATAAGCCATATTTTTTTCCTCCACTGTTATTTTCTCCTCGAGGTCTCGGGAAGCCGCCTCAGATGGCATCCATTAGTTTTGCGCCGCGTGGCTGAGGAGTCCCGGCGGAGGATTCAGCGCACACCTTCAAATTCCTCCCGCGCGGCGAGCGCACTCAAGGCCCTCTGGGTTTACAGGAAATAAATAAAGAAATAAATAAAACAGAGCGTGGGCGCGCGGACAAAGGTGCATCTTTCACATCACGCAGCCAGAAAACGAGCTCGGCAGCATCGCGCAAATTGCATCACGGAGGTCGGCGGGTCGGACACGACCTCGGTGGGAGAGTCGCTGCGATTTGCAGGTGAGAGCGTTTTTCACATTTTCAAGCATTTTGCAGTAAAATGAACTTTTGGGGGGTTTTTTTTCACTGTCACTGGCTCCGAGCCACAGGTGCAGCTCGCCGCGTCGCCCTCCTCGCCGTCTCACCAGCTTTGACGCTCGCTGCGCTCGTTTCCGCTCCGTCAGGATGCTAATAGGGATGAATAATGAGTCAGACGAAGCTCCTCGTCCCACGTTTTCTCCTCCTTTAGACGCCATCATCACGCCGTCACGGTTACTGGACTCCCATTGGCTGCTTTTCTTTTTTTTATCTCTACTTGTGGACGCGGTCTTAGAAGCTGGACCGCGAACATTAGACTCCGCCTACATCCTACACACCGCACTCACTTTTTCTATTTCTTTTTTCTCATTGTTGTATGTATTTTGTACTTTAAAAAAAAAGTAACTTTACTTTGTTACTCACTGCTTAAAGTAATTAGTTGCACAACTAGTCACATTGCTTTTGGATTACTCCATGACATCCCCTGAGATGTACCATACCTTCATTGTCAATTATACTACGCACATTTCTATCTCGAAAATTCTATCTCATTTCTAGCTGTAATGTGATTACTAATGTTATCAACAGTGATGCGTTACATCACTGCGCTACAGACAAATGTAGCATTTCCCCCAACACGAAAATGTTCCCTAAAAACATCTCAGTGCATCAAAGCTCCTTCTTTACTGAGATGATCACCCCTCCTCCTCCTCGTCCTCTTCCTCCTCCTCATCATCATCGTCCACTAAGTAACTCAGCAACGCCAGCAGCAGCCGTGGAGCGAAAACTCTTCCTCGTGACCTTTGAGCGGCGGCCGGACGTCAGCAGAGATTTAAGGAAAAGGGTGGTTTTTTTTGGAGACAAATAAAAGGAAGCGTGTTGCTGATCGCAGCTTGCTAAAGGGCACGGAGGAAACGCAGACCTGCGGGGGGTGTTTATTCCCTGATGGCCAGCAGGGGGCGAGTCCACTGGCCCTCCAATTAAGCCGACTTTGATTTATTAGCTCCGGAGGCAGATTCCAATAAATCTAGTCAATAAATTCAGCCCGAATTTAAAAAATGATATATTGGAAAAAGTTCTGTTGTGTTGTGATATTCATTTTAGAAAAGTCGGGTTTTGTTTAGTTTTTTTAAATAATTGCTCCATGAGCTGTGGTTTTTCTCCTGCGAGTGATTCTTCACGCTGCTTCCCTTCAATTATTATTCAGCCAAACGAAGCAAACGAGCAAACACAACATGTTTCTTTTATGTATGTGTGTATTATTTTTATTAGCCCCCCCCCGGCCCCGCCCCCCGCCCCCCGCCCCCCCCAGCACAAACACCCACCCTTTTAATTGTCCCCCTTAATATTCATGTGGAATCCGGACAATTAAAGCACCTCGATCCGACTGGAATGCCTCGCGGACCCCGAGCAGCGCCGAGGCGGCTGCATATTTAATGACCCGCGTCTTCAATTGCTCAGCGCGACACTTTCCAAACCCTTTAAGGAGGCGGTGGAACCTGGAGCGTAAAAAAACCTACAGCAAACTCCGAAATAGGGATAATTCCCCGTGATTGACACACTGGAAAGCTCACAAAGCAGAGCAATTACAGGTTTCTGAAGTGCGCTCGCCACAATGGCGGGTCGGATCTCGGGATTCCGTGTAGGATCAAAAACATACGAGATATGCATATTTCAGCGTGAGCGGGGGCGGGGGGGGGCGGTGGGGGGGGCTTGGGCCGCTCGGCGCCGCTAAGAGCCGATTCGCGTCTGCATTCTGGATCTGACGAAGCGATCCCCGTTTGCGCGGCTGCCAAACAGCCACTGAATAAAACAACGCCACTTGGCCGCTTTTAATTCTTCCGGCCCAGATTACAGAGTTTCTCTTGGCCCCGGTGGTCTCTCAGGAGGAGGAGGGGGGGGGGGGAGGCTTGGCAGTGTGTCACCTGCCCCTTGCATGATGGGAAGCAGCTGTGGAATCACGCGCAGCCTCATTGTGTCAGATTTTGGGGTCATTTTCTGAAACAGAAAGGGGACGTGGCTTCAGAAAGGGCCTCGTCTGCTGAGAAGAGGAGGGCTTCGTCACCAGAGGAGCTTTTTAGAAGCCAGAAACTTCCCAAAACAAAGGAGCAGACAACAACTTTTGACTGGCAATGAGCCTTTGCAGGCTCTCCGTTGTCCTGCTAGCTGCTAGCTGTTAGCGCTCAGTAATTGGAATGAAATTGGAAATGAACTTTTGTCTGGTTTGCAAAGTGGCAGAAAGAAAGATTTGTGGAAAAGCGCACTTATAACCTCAGACTTGTTGAAATGGAGCAGAAAACGGCCCATTTAGCTTGAGGTGACGGATTTCTGAAAAGAAATTCGGGGACATTTCCAGCCTGGAGAATAAAGAGGATTAAAAGTTATCAAGATGAAATGAAGAAACAGACAGCACCGTAAGTGTGCTCTGCTCTTCATGTTCTTCTCTAAAGGCAGCGTGTGACTGGCTACAGCTATCCATCATGCTTTCTGCTTCCCATGCAGCTACCGTAATAACTGTAGTCTGTGCGCAACATGCTCCATCACGCTTTCTTCCTTCTACCCGGCTGCCGTAATAACCAGGCAACGTTTTTTTCTCAATCATTCAAAGTGGGGACAAAAGCTGAAAGGGAGGACATTTTCGGGGACAGGTCATCCAAAACAGGGACTGAAATTCCCTCTCATGAGGTTTGTATATATTATAAAGCAATTTTCTCTGTTTCGGGACGTGTGTTCCAGGACAGGAAGAGGTAAAAATAAAAAGTAGGAATGTGAAGTGAAGGGGGTTGGTTTGTACGCGACACTCATGCTGATCTGAAGCGACGCTCATTTTCAAATCCCAGCCTTTATTGAGCCCAGCGCTTTGAGTCGCCGTATTAATCTCACATTTGGCTGCTGCTCAGTGAGCGCTCTGATGAATACATGAGACAAGTCGGGTATTGTTTGTGGCGAGGCATAATGGGCACCATATTTTACAGCGACACGCCGCTGTCTTTGTAGGCGGGCCGCCTTAAATTCATTCATCAATCTGGGCCGCCGCTGCCGCTGCCGCCGCCGCCGCCGCCACTCGACGAGCTCCTGGCATTTTGTCGGAGACGGAGAGCAGGTACGGCGGCAGCTCTGCCTAGCCGTTATTTAGAGACGCCGGGCGAGAAGCAACACAGATGCATCGCACACACCTGAGAAAAGGTCACGGGAGAAAAATGGCACACGGCAGCAAATTGCCTCTCCATCCCCATTACGAGTCTTTTTTAGGGGGGTGTGCTGGGGGGCTGCCGGCCCGATGAGGAGCTCAGGCCTCCACTCCCAAACACGACTCTGCTGCATCCATCTGCTCGGGTGGCTCCGACTTGTCAGCAAGCTATTTGTTTTTTAGCTCGGCTGGGGAATTGGGAATGATACGACACGGCGGAGAGAATCTCCTCACCGCCTGTTTGACTTAGCCTTGCCGATGTCTCACGCTAACGCCTGAGAGTATGACGGGTAAAAACACATGATTCAGGAAATCTGTTAACCTGGGGATTTTTCCTCTGCTTTTGGGGGCTTTGATGAGCAATGGCGGCAAAAACGTTTGGAATTATTCCAGTGGCGTGCATTGACTTTTTGAAGGCCAGGGGCGAGGAGAAAAAAAAGGGCACCTCCAGCGCGCTCTCTGGCACTTAAACACGCGTTTTTCGCCCCCCAAGAGGGCAGTTTATCATGTCTTAACCAGCCAAGAGGACCCTTTAGTGTGTTTTGCCAACCAAGGGGGCTTCCAAAGAGGGCACTTAAGCGCGATGCCCCCCTGTGCACACCACTGAATGATTGCGATAGTGAACGAGAATTCAGGCAAACGGCCAAACAGCTTTGATGTGCAATGCTTCGATGTAGTAAAAAATGTACCGAGTCTCCTCCATACAGAATCTCACCCACAACCCAAAGTACACCATTGTAGCTGGCCAGCTAATGCTAAAGTGAGACAGCAGTATTAGCATGAATACGGAAATCTCTCTTGTCAGGGAAACCATTGCGATTGACTAAATGTGGGCAACTTGCTTCTACCTGAGCCGTTTCTGTTTTTGTTTTTAGCCTGCTAGCTTAGCTTTCAGGCTAAAAACAAACCAGCACTCGAGGTGATTAAGAAAAGTAGCTCAAACCAAACAAACTGATTTGTCGAAAAACTACCAAATTCAGATAATAAAAATGTAATAAATGCCTTAATTGTAAAAAAAATAGTTGATGAGAAATGGCAGGGAAACAGATGTTAGCACAGGCATTGCAGCAAAACATTGATATTTCTTCTCTTACGCACCGATGTGAAGTTCTGCAGAGACGTCCGGCGCGGCGTCCTCGTCTGGCGGCCTCCGCGACAGCAGCGTTAATGTGTGCGAGCGGGCGAAAGAGGCAAAGAGCTGCGAGTGCCGTTAAGCTCGGCCCCTTTAAAGTGTGTAATATGTTTAATGTGCAACAGCCATTAAAAAACCCGAGGCTCTCCATTCCTTCAATGAGCTCTTACCTGCATCCCAGCGCCTGTAAGGCTCGGATTTTAACAACTCAGCACATCGCTGCCCTCTCTCGCTCTCTCTCTCTCTCTCACACACACACACACACACACGCTCTCTCTCTTTCTGTGTTTAAAAAAAAGAAATTCTCCTTCAACGCTCCGCTAAATTGTAGCCGTGTAAGGAGCCATTCCGAGCGTGCAGGCTGCCATCATTCACATTCACAGAGGCATCAGTGTGTGTGTGTGTGTGTGTGTGTGTGTGTGTGTGTGTG
>CAESWR010000129.1:1370664-1383788 GCA_903171835.1 Mullus surmuletus | reverse complement strand
CCCCAAAACTTACAAATATGGATGTAGCGCTGCAATACCACCAGAGACAGTGGGGGCAGTGAAGCCAAGAGAGGAAAATAATCAATTTTTTATGAAGACCACTGATGGATTTTTTGGGGAAAGTTGGATCATCTCCCTTGTTTATATCAAAAAGCACAGTGCTTAAAAAGATGAATGTCGGGGTCCGCTGTTCCACGAATAAAATTACATTCTAAAAGTTGCCATGGCGTGGAAATAAAGCAGCTCTTCATTGAAGCCGTTTTTATGCTGATGGTGAATTAACACATTGGAACATGGCTTCTCACCAACAGCGAATTAAAAAAAAATTTCTTCGAGTTGTTAAATTAATGTGTTAAATTTAATTATGGTGATAGATTTTTGTTGAGCAAACATTACTCACACGACTGGCTGGAATGATGAGTTTACTTAAATTTCTTTTGACAATTATTGGAATGACCTCTGATTTTAGTCCCACCTTTTACAATGATGTTTTGGTTTTTTTTTTTTTTTTTTAAAGTAGGCCCTGCTCTTGGATGGCTTTGTAAGTATTCATAAGCAGAACTGAAGCGACTACAACAAAGGCTCCTTTAGTGTTATTTTACTACCTTTAATACTTCCACTTATATTAAGGTGATCCGTGAGGAAGTGGGGTAGCACTTTGATAATCCTCTGTAAACCTGTTTTAAGGTTTCATAACAAGAAGAAACTTGGGTGGCCTTGATAAATGACATTTGACATTTAGAACTGCTTGTATTCATAACAGTCGTTACTTCAGAGTTCCCTACTGGTGGTTCTTATTTTAATAGGCAGGATTATATGAAGGGCCGTGACGTTTATATTGAATCTGTTGCACCTAATTAGACTGGAATGGTGGATGGAAAGGTCTGCTTATTCACAGGCACAAACCACCCCTCTTGATTCACAAATAGCCTCTCCTCTATGGCCACCGCGGAGCCTTTGTGTTGTTTCAGGTACGGCATCTTCGAATTTCATTCATTTCGGGCGAAACCTCAGAGCGGACGAGAGTACGCTTGTCAGATTATTCAAGTCAAATTTGGCATGAAATGGATTTCTCTGAGACGCTCCAATGTTTTGCACAAAGCTGCCGGGAGTTCGGGTTTCACGGGACTGGGGCTCCAAAAAGTTGACTTTTGTTGTGAGAGCTGAAAACGCCACGAGGGAGCCATCCAAGGCCCGGCGTGAACTGCCACAACAAACGCGGCGGCAGCTATCGGCGCTGACCTTCTCCCGTAACCGGGGCCAGGTTTCTTTGAGGCGTCTTTGTGCGGCGGCAGGGTTCATCTAAGTTCACGGCGAGCTGTTGTGCGAGCGTCATGCCGGCGCTGAATGATTTTCGAATACTCCGCAGGGGCCGACCGTCCTCCTGCCGTTGGCTCCATTACACACAAGGCAGGACGGTTTGTGCGAAGAAAAACGTCAAAAAGCATCATCAGATAACTCGCTGTTTAAAAGCAAAGCGGGCCTTGGGGGAATCGGAGTGACTAGTCCCCACCCACCCAATTTCTCAGCTGGGGGGGGGAACAGAGAGACATACAGTCACAGATGCTCTGTGTGTCTAATACGACGGCATGAATGCGCCTGTATGAAGCACAAGTGACTCATCTTTTTTTCGAACAAATGCCTTCATTTTAATTTCAATTTACTGTCATGACAGCTGCAAGATAAAATATCACCACTGCAGAGATCGCCGAGCCAAAATCCAGAGGACACAAACCCACCTACTGAAGACGTGACTGAATCCCGGGCTGCGCTGCCAAGGGAGGGAGATCCCCTGCTAAACAATATGATATCACTTAATCCCGTTCCTATTCCCCAAGCAGCCAAGCCCACATAGGCTTTCCACTGGGTAGTGATGACTGGGCTCTGCGCTGATGAAAGAGAGGAGAGGCCCATTAAACCTTACGACTCATCGGCTCATCTGAGTAATCTGGAACAGACGTAGAGTTTGGAGGGGGGCTGCGGCTGGGGGGTGGGGGGGTGGGGGGACTGACAGAAACAAGTGACTTCTAACTAATTTCTGGGTTCACTCTCGAGGCGACGCAAGGATGTCGTGAGGGTCGACTGTGAGGTGACGTTTGAAAAAGAACATCTCAACATTTACATTTTTATGTGTGAAATAACGAAAGGCCTCTGGAAGAGACTTTATGAAAGTGTGTGTCATTGTCCTCATATTTATTACTGCCGGCCCCTCGATGAGAGAAAGATTTTGGCCTTTGAGAAAAGCCATAAAAACTTTGATTAATTTCCGGGTGACAACGTGACTGGTCTGTGCAGAGATTTTTCTCAGTTTGTTCTTATGAACCCTTTGTTCTCTATCCATCTATCTATCTGTCTATTGATCAATTGACCTACCACATCTAACTTCCTAACTACCTATCAACCTACAGTATGTACTGACCTACCTACTTACTGACCGACCTAACGATTGACTGACCTATCTATCTACTGACAGACCTACCTAATGACCAACCTACCTATCTAACCTATCTATCTCACTACCCATTGCCCAACCAACCAACCTATCTACCTACACTGGCAAACTATCCACCTTCCTACCTACCTACTGACCAATCTACTTACTGACCTACCTATTGACCATTGTACCCAACTACTGATCTACCTACTTACTAACCGACCATCCTATTGACTGATGGACCTACCTACTGACCTACCAACCCATTGACCGAGGTACCCTCCCACCTACTGACTGACCTACCTACCTACCTACCTACCAACCAACTGACTGACCGAACCACCGACCGGCCGACTGACCATCCTCTCTGACCTATATAACTGCCTATCTAGCTTGCATATGACAATCATTTATCATTGGACATGTGCCCCATAACCCAGTCATGTGATGTTATTTTCCTACATAATAAAAACATGGTGCTCCTCTGTCTTCTGGATGTACATTTGAGTCCCAGTTGGGTCTCAATCAGAAGGCTGTGCACACGACTACCTATTATAATTTTTTTGAGCCATCAAGATATCTATTGAGAATGTTTTTGTGGACTTCACACCTAGGTCTTTGCCATGGTCTATGCTTTGCCACTTAGAGGGCGATGGTCTATGACTTGGACTTTCGTGAACCTCCTCTGAAATGTTACTGCGCGCCACCACGACTACGATCAGTTCACCCAAAGGCATTGCGTTCCCTCCTACACATTTCCAGCCATGTCTCTCAGTGGCCAGACAAGCGCAGACAATTCGGCCTCCTTCCGCCCCAGACGCCTTGCTCCGTCCCTGCTGCCTACTGGCAGTCTGCCGCCGTGTGTAAAGCTACAGCGTAGGTTTCTACGCACAGTCCGACTATAAATCAGCCTTAACAATAGCTCAACTCCCTTCCCTTGCTTAATGAGGGACTGACACAACACTGTGGGTGGAGGAAGTGAAGACTTGAAATAAAAGGAAAGAACAGTGAACCACGGGAAAAGTGTGCTCTAAAGTTAGTGAGCTGAGGTTATTAGCTCTCAGCAAGGAAGACAAATGTGAAGACAGAGTGAGTGCGACAACACCAACAGCTGATCATCCATGTTATTATGTTATTTTGTTGTAGTATTATCAACAAAATAACATAGAAATTCTTAGCCCGGGTTTGCTGTAAGTGAAATGTCATACTTTTAATGAATTGGGTGAACACGCTTTGACATCTTACACTATTTCACTGCTTGCTCGTATCAGCTTTATTAAAATTCCAAATGTGCAGTACAGAACATCTACTGTGGCTCATTTAAAAGTTGAAAGACTTGTCTCAGCCTGCAGTTTCTCTGACTTCCGGACTATATAGGTCAGGGAAACCTGCCAAAAAGCCTTCCTGCATATTGGCCACATGTGTTATGCCACACATCACTGACTGACATTTGATGTTTTGTACCTCTCCACTTCCACTCGGCTCGTTCCTCCCACGTCTCTCTTTGGGCTCTTCTCACCTCTCTGTTCTGCTCTCCTCTCTGTTCCCTGGTTTGTGCTTGGCTTTTCCTCCCCTTCCCTCTCCTCTTCGTCTGGTCCTCCTCCTGGATAGTGATTGTGATGGAGAGGTTAATCCGACCGACATATGGTTGCCATCGGCGGCAGATCTCCCCATAATGGTGGATGGACAGCGCAGGCTAATCACGATCTTTGATCCTCCATGAAACCCTCGCGTGGCTCTGATTTCCCTGCATCGTTGCCACGCTGAAACGAGGAGGCCCCCGCCGCTCTGGAAGTCATTTTGGGCTTATTACTTAAGCCTCAGCGTATCCCCATTGTCTTTGCAAGCATTGGAAATGACTGGAGGCTGTGCTTCTGTGCAGGCAGCGGTGTGGGTATTTCCTCTAACTGTGCTGCTTTGTTGGCCAACTTTGTGCCTTCTCGCCCGCTTTCCACGGCGGCCAGCATTTGATGAGAGCTTTAATTTGATGTCGTTAAGGTTGTATGGTTTCAACTTTGCCATTTCTTTGGCTTATAATAGTCACGGCTTTTTCCCATGCGAACGCGCGCAGCCTGTTGGGTGATGTCCTAAAATGGCCTCCAGATTTATTGGCAAGTTTTTTTCCACATTCGAGCCAAAGCAAGAACATTACTCAGCAGCAATTACTACGGCAGTTGACAGGGCTGCTGCTCACCGCGACCTACGCACATCCAAAGCGTCCAGGTGTGTAGTGATTGACTAATGCAGTGCTTTTTGAACATGCACAATTACAGCTCACGGACCCGGGTTTTGTGACAGTGTCGTCTTGGCAGGGTGAAACTGCACACCAGCGGAGCTCTGGATTGTCACAGAGGCAATCACCGACACCTCAGCGGTAATTAGAGTAAGACTTACAGAGGGCATCAGTCACGTCCCTGTTCTAGTGACTCATGACCCCCTTTAGTAGAGCCTGCATACGCGCACACACACACATACCTCAATGCCGCCTGCAAACACGTGGAACCAGTCAGCGGACACTGAGCTCCGGCTGGTCTTAAGTAAAATGTAGAGGCTTTGAATGGATGATCTGTTTACAGGCAGAAGAAAGGCAGGCGATCAGGTTGCCAGATCTGGAACACATTGATGTTGATGCTACTCGCATTGTCAGATGAAACTGCGGATCTTTTTGATATACAACAGATGATTCACAGGATACATACAACCACTCTGACAGGCAACAGAGAGCGATTCAGATCCGCAAAACGTGAATCAGCTCCGAGGTTGCGCCTGTGCTGCTTGGTGACTGCATCCATGTGTTCCATTTCGCTGCTCGGCTCTGTCGCTGTTTATTTCAAAACGGCACTGCTAATTAAAGGACCAATTTCAATTCAACACTCAGACCGTAAATTGTGCGACAAGTAAAAACCCGGCAGACATAAAACTCTCACTTGTGTTTTGCACGAGGTGAAGTCTTCCAAAATTAAATTAAAAATTTTGACAGTTTACGTCCAAGCCACGACTCCTTTTCATCCAAAGGCCTCCCCATAGGCCAACAACTACTGGCAGATACACTCACCCCCGAGAACTCGCAACAGGAAGTGCACTGCCAGTCGGGGCGGCATGTGTCAGCTTTTTCTATTTCGGCCCACTTTCAGGCACACCTTTGTGTGTTGCTGTGAAGTAAATGGATATTTTCCTCAAGGATACCTCACAGCTCAGTTTGTGTGTTCACCAGGAGCTTTCAGTGCGTGGTTGGAAGACAGACTGCGCTGCAGACAGATCTCTGGTTTAACTCTGGGTTTGCCTTCTCCCCCTGCTCCTGGCCAAAACTATGCAGATGAAAGTTTGGAGTGTAACAAAGTGATTAACTGAGGCTGAGGTTTGCCATATTTCTCCTGCTGGGTGGTAACCTAATGGCCATATTAACATTAATTCAATTTTCTCCCATCCTGTCTTTTCAGAGAGGCGCTTCATTATAGCGGGGACATTCCTGATTTTTACGACACGAGAGTGGGAAAGCAGCCGACTGCACAGTTATAGAGGAAAAACATTTGAAAATGCTACAGCGACACTGCAAAGTTTCCCAGGAAATGGGCGGCTGCTCTGCGACTCTTTGTCTTTTTCTTTTTTTATCAAACAGAAGCTGCGTTTTATTTTAAAGAGCTGTTTGTGCACATTTGCAAAATGAGAAATGCAGACCATATCCTGTTATTGAGGGGCAGGGTGTCTTTATTGCCCGGTGAGGCAGCGGCACATGCAGTGTCCCTCTAACGCATGTCGGGGTAGCTGGTGAAGGGGCAGCATGTTTAGTCATACATTAGGGCGAAGGACACTTAAGTGCTACCTGATGTTAGCGGGAGTGCATGTGGACACAGTGGGGTTTTTTAGGCGTGCCTCAGAAAGTATGCACAATAATTTTGCCATTTACTGCGGTCTTGTGATGGTGCACTGCCGCTGTTATATTGGTTTGGAATGTACCATTCTATTTTGGAGTGAGCCCACTCAGTGGGTTGTGGGCCACTATGGCCACTGGCCCACTCATGACTTTTACAACAAAGCCTGATGATTGGGTCAAAACCACCCGACAAAGTTGCCTTCTTGACGCAGGACATTTTTGAGGCGATTGTGTCAACATTTCAACGCTGCAGCATCCTTTATAAGGAACCGTGACAGACGTTGAATTTCACCACAGTGTTTTCCCAAATTCTATTCAACAAATTGCCCTGATGGGATTTCCGAGGTTTCCAGTTCAATCATGCACCGGCGAGTAGAGATTGATTCAAATAATATAGAGAGAATTAAATTTCTCCTCCTGATTGCAATTTGACTGCAATTTGTCATAGATCTGAGGAATGTGTATGTCTTAAGAGCAATCCTCGCTCTGTGGCCGCCTGTCCCATTCATCTGTGCGGATGGTGCTTGTAATTACAGAGCGGAGCAGTTGTGTTTAAATTGCAATACAGTTTGCAGTTTTTCACATAAACTGTCAGAAGCTTGAGTCCGAAACGAAGCAAAATAAGCAATATTTCTGTGGAGAGCCCCTGCCAATAGGCTTGCACAAAATAACAACTCCCCATCCAGGCCAACTGCTGTGGCTGCCCCTGTTTATTTTTCTGGACAGAGTTCATCGATGGAATTTCAGAATTAACTGACAGACTTAAAAATATTTATTGAAAGGGCACCGTTGCAAAATGAACATCAGAATAAAAACAAGGAATCAAAAAGCATCCATCATCACTGTCGGGGCGAGTATATTAGCGTGGTGCGGCTGTCATTCCATTTCCACTCGCGCGCTAGATTAAATAAAGAACGAGCTGAAAAAATCCCTCCGCACTCAAGAGTCTCCCGGCCTCTTGCACTCAATTTGACTGACCACTTGTCAAACTGAGAATGAAAAAAGGTAATCACGACTGGCCACAGAATTCTGAGTGGTAATTAATGCTTATAAATCATATTAGCCCATATTTTATCTCAGATCACTGCAGTCTAATTAGTATAATAGTCCAGGAACACAAACATATTGTTGATATTAGAGTTATTAGTTGCCATCAGATGAGTCCGACTGTAATTCGGTGCAGTTGGAACCATGCATGGATGTTGCTCCATCACGCAGCGTCAGTAATAGTAGCTGCAGTAGTTGTACTAGTGGTATAGTTAAGCCTTAAACCTCAAAAGCATTTCATATGTGAGCTGGCTTTGATTTGGAGCTCCAATGGGGGAATAATGGGAGGCAGACAAGCTGGGGAGTGCAGCCACACAAAGGCACCGTGCCTCTCTAAGGGGTCTGGCTGCCTGGCTGTCTCAGGGCCCTGGGCTGAGGTTGAGACCGAGGCTGTGAGGCTGGGGTTTCACGGAAGACAGAGCAGCATGGGGGTTTGTAGTAATGAAAGGCCTGGATGGATGAGGAGAGTCAGAGGCGTGTCATCCTCTCCTGCAGCCCTGACCCTCACCTCGGAGATTAGTTCATCACAGGGCAGCATTGGCGGGAGCTTTGGAGGGGAGGCACGAGCAGGAGGGTTGGAGCGGTGGGTGAAAAAGGAGGGGATGGGCCGGGGCTGGATGGGACACGGGGCGGGGTGGGGTGACTCGGGCTTGTGGTGGCTCCTTTCTAAACAGTGCTCCTAAAGATAGATCCTTCCACTATTTGAGCGTTCAGTCATGAAAGGATGAAAGGGTTTCTTTTTAAATCAACTTGAGCAAAACAAATCTTGAATTTGGTGCAAGATTAAAGTTTGATGTATGAAGAAAAAAAAAGGAGGGGTGGTGGGGACATACGGAATTTTCCACTTCTTCTGCAACCAACAACATCACTAAGAACTCGCTGCTCTACCAAACAGGAGCTCAAAGCTTAGAAGAATCAAATAATAGACGCCGTGGTTTGAGAGAGATGACGCAGCCCGACACAGTTGCAATAAAGTTAGAACGTCAACTATGGCTGATTTATTTGAAGTGGAAGGGAAGTGTTTAATATGAGACACATGGTTTCAATAGATAGCGAGTTCCATGCCATGAACTGCAGGAGACGTAAAACTGACTATACGGGGTTCGGCCAGTGATAAGTGCATGATATAAGACAGACGTAGAGGGATGTTTTATATCACGAGTCCATTCTCGATCCTACTGTCTCTTTTGATTTGAGTGTACTGACAGTCTCCTTTAAATTGGTTCAGGGTTCCAGACTCGGGAACAATTTGTTTATATTGCGGGACAGGACGTACTTAAGTTCTCCAAGGACCATCGTGATTTGTGTATTTTGATTTTCATATTCCATCGGTTTGTTTTACCAATGGCTTTGTCATGAAACTTAAAGATCTTCTACCTTCACTCAACTCAACTTAACTTGGCCTAACCATGAAGGTCTCGTCCAAGCACATGTTCTATGGTATGCAACAATAGATAATGTTAGATTAGAAATGGAGTTTGCTCTTACAAAAACGCTGTCGGGCGGAAAACTATAGTAAACATTGGCGAGCTTCTGAGGGGATCCATTGTAGATACCAGTGTGTCATGGAATACCTAATGCTAGTTTTAGACAATAACTGAAATAAAGGTGCAAAGCGACGGTGTAAAGCTGAATTTGGTTCACCAAAGGGTCACGGGTGTCACCAGAGAAAAGGTTTGAAACCTTTTTCTCTACCAATCAGAGCTACATACAATGTGTTGCTTACCCTTTACTTTATTTTTAGCTTTCAATTTAATCAATTAAATTTCAATCTAAATACTTCCTGCCGTATCCTCTCCTACAGTCGCCAGTCAGTGTTGCCCATAGATGAATTTATGAAATGAAGAAACGGCAAATTGTGTGTGATCAGCACCTAATATAAAATACTGCAATAATTAAAAGATGACAGTCCAGCAGAGGAAGTCATTAAAATGACATTAACCATGAATAAATAAGGTACATGTTTGCAGAGGGAGAAAAAAAGCAGCACAAAAAGAACATTTGGATACATGTGTTCCATCTCTGCACGCTGGCTATAAAATATTGTGCATTTAATTTTAAAGTCATGTGTTCCCATTACTCTGAGGTTATATTTGTCCGGTTATTTGTACCTTTTAATAATGTCTTTTTGGCAGTGGATGACCACGTCAGATTTAATTCCGTTTAAATGGTCTTTAAAGGATAATTATATAGCTTTTATATTATCTTTCAATACAGTCACAGAAGAATAAGAGTTCGGCATGTTGTTATAGTTTGCACAATGTCATGGTTTTCCTTGACAAAATTAATACTGTTCATGAGCTCTTACTTTACATGACCCCCCCCCCACCCCCGCGCCGCCTGCATTTACACAGTTACACACATTCACACCTGGTAGCTGCAAAAATATCCAAAGTCATCAACTACCGGCCACAGAGCAGCACTGCTGGACGAGGGGTTAAATACCTCGTACCAGGCAGCTTGACAGCCTTTCAGCAACTTTCTGGTCACAACTTCGCATGTCTAACCTTTAGTTTGCAGCTCGCAGTTTAAATGGCCAGTGTCCCGTGACGCCGTCTGCGTGCAGGCCAGCTGCTAAATCAAACACTTCTCTCACTGCTCCATGTTATGCTGTGGCACCGAGGGCTTCATTTCGCAGAATTCTAATGGATGTTTTCTTTTCTGCTTGTTTATGGGCATGTGCGCTTTTTGTGAGTTGCAAGAAATAAAAATCAAAGAGGGCGAAAGGGGAGGGGGTGTTGGGGGGGGTGTGGGACAGAGTGGGAGTCCTGAGATGAAATGCTGACATGGACTTTCCTTATGGTGTAGGAACGGCCCGTGAGTTGGGCAGGCGTTGTTGAGACTACAGAGGAACGCTTTCCTCGTTTGTGCTTTGGAGGAACTGACTGATCACTGGCCAGTCTGCTCGCTTTCGAAAGACAGTTGTCTCTGTAGTTTCCTGAGCCGGACCAAAGCCCTTTGTGACTAAACAAATGGAATAAATTACCCAACTGGAGTGAATTATAGATTTTCCCCCTAGAAGTTGCTGGCATTTATTATATTACAAATGCCTTTATGTTAGGAACAGAAATTAAATAGGGAAGTCATAAAAGTGCACTCCCAGACTTATGGCAACAGCCACCATCACTCTGTTAAACAGAAACGCTCCTCTGGAAGGGTCAAGCATTTATACTTCTGTATATGTTTATATCATTTTTAACATCTTGGTTATTGGTTCAACCTGGTGATCCCACAGACGCTTCGCCTTCGACCACAGACGACATTTCCTACAGTGTCAAACGGGCTCCAGGCGCAAGCCTTTGAGCTTGGCTGCTACATCTGCTCTACATATTCATCCCGGGGCCTCTTTAATTCTTGCCCCCGCGCCCACACACACACTCTCTCACACACAAACAAAAAACACACGCCGACCTACACATCAATGAACATGCACGGGTTTTTGTGCTGTGATTAAGGAAGTGCTAAAAAAAGACCCTAATCATCACTTTGAACTTGAAGTAGAATGATAGTAAAAAACTATTACAGGAATAGCTCACCCAAACATGTAAATTCATTAATTATTCACCACTATGATGTTGGCGGGGTAGCTGACATTGTTGAATCCACAAAACAGGAATCAAGAAAAGTGTTACCACTTGATTCTATTATGCTGGATTTGCCGGCAATAGTTTTCAACCACAGTGGCAGGGTGGTAATGGTAATACGTGAATTTTCTTTTTTGGATGAGCCACACGCATTTAAAATCAAATCAAAGCCTTTAAAATGTGATTCATGGATATATCAATAACTCTCAAGTATATAACTCTGCTATTCATTAATCTTGCAACACATTACACATTATACTTGCTTTGATTAATTCAGTGAATTTGACTTACGCACGCTGCCTTGGTGCCACACAGATAAAGAATGACTAAGGTTCAATATGTGGCCTCTTTGATGTGGCAAACCAGCATGTTTGCATTTCCGACTCATCAGATACGGAAGCTTGATCGGTGGCCCTGCACCCCAAACTACTCATGTTACATAACGTGTGAACAATGTGACTGAGGTCTGGTTAGATCTAGGCACAAAATATTACTAACAGGTAAATTCAAGTTGCTGTATCCCAGGCAGGGTGTTACGGCTTCACCTCACGGCCCTGCCTCCCCCTCCCCCTCCTCCTCCCCCTCCCCCTCCCCCTCCCCCACTGCTCGTTGCCTGCGCGCACTCCACCACAGGTGAAACTGGTTGCTGATTGATTGCTGCAACCAGCCCTCAGCCAGACCCAACACACCTGATTCCACTCTTCTCATCTACTCCTCTGCCTATATAAACCTTGGTTCTTCAGTCGTTCACTGCCAGATCTCCCCAAAGATTCACCTGTAAGTACCGGTTGCTGAGGTCTGGCCAGTTTGTGAGCGATTCCATTCGGACACCTGAATTATTTTCCTCTTGCCAACAAGCAATAAATTCTGCCCGTCATCATAACTCTTCTCCAGCTTCCTCATGTTGTGCGTTTGAGCCCTGACTCTACCAAGCCTTAACACAAAGACCACCGTTATCACTAAGAGACTCTCTTGGGACCACTGCTTTTTTTCTAGAGAGAAAAACTCCACTATCCTATTCTATCCTGTCCTAAGGGTAATACTGAAATGAAATTGTTCGTTTAGCCATGTTTTTGTGGCAATAGCAATCTCTACTAATGGCAACATCTACTTGCCGCAGCAGATACAGGAAATGACTCCCTAGTGGTCCACTTCTGAACCATCCCCGGTTGGGGTTTGGAAAACATTGCAAAGCGGGTTTCATTTATTACACGCTAAAGGTTACATAACTTTTGTTGTCACGGTTACAATAATAATTCACTGTTGGACATTTGGAAAAGTCCAGTGTTCATTCAGGCCACCCACTCAACCTGCGCATATTTCGTTACTATATATATATAAAGATCACTGCATGTTCTTTTATGCGCTGGTCAAACTTCCGGCCCCTACTGGTGGGTAGTGGTGAAACTGGCATTTGTGGTGTTCGTACACCAAAGTATTCCACATACTAGGAAAGAAACTGGTTTGCTAATGTTGGTTTGAGAGTCTCATTACAAATTCCCCCAATGAAGTTTCGCCTGGGTCCTAAACTTACACAGAAGGGGATACACAGCCTCTGTGGCTGAGCTGAATTTGTGTTTCCCCTTACCTTTACCTAAAACCAACTCCAGCCCACCATCTAGCCATAATCTAAACCCCAGATCTAACCTCAACCATGGATACACACACCACAGGAAACACTTGGTTCAACAGGGAAACAATTTGTGCACGATCGACCTCAGGTTCTGAGTCACACCGCTGATAAGACAATGAAGTCATGAAACGCCTCCACCACCAGAATCAACAGGCATGATAGCTCCTCAACGCTTTCAGCAGATGCTAGTGGTTGTTGCAGTGCAGAAGCAGCAGTCTGAGAAAAAGCAGTGCAGCAGCAGAATGGCAGAACCCTGACAGCTTAAATAGGCCGCCTTACTGCAAAGGCTGAGTTGGCCGCGTCAGTTTGTCATGTGTGACTGTAGCGTTGCAGAGCTGTTGGCCTGGACTCGTGGGCTTCACCCCATTTACAGAAAAGCCCCTGTAAAGCAGGCTTAGCTGCCTTTACGTCAGATCACCTTACAGCTTTTGTGTTTTGGACTGAAATCATTTCATTTCGGTGGGATTTCTGCAATCGGATTTCATGGGAAAGTAGAGTCTGACACGCAAGCTTTTGCCACTGGCCGAATGTAGTCTTTCTTTGGACCCTTTG
>CAESWR010000129.1:1321204-1342584 GCA_903171835.1 Mullus surmuletus | reverse complement strand
GGTTTTCAGAGGAGAAAGGGAAGCCGAGCGCGAGGAAGCAGCATCTGGTTCGGCATCGAGGGTGTGAGCAGAACCAGCAGCGGCGCAGCATACATGAATACATTTCATCTGGTCATTACCGCGCCAAGCTGCAGCCCCCAGCCAGTTTCCAGCCCCCTGTCACTTGCCGGTGTCTGACACTGATGAAAAACGCAGCGTGCTTCGATCACCGCAACATTACCATTCTGTTTTCTCTATATGTTGAGATCAGATGACTCCTCCCGAGTGTTGATCTAGTATGATAAATGTAGTGCCGTGTAACCTGTAATTCACTCCCAAATTTGTGTGCGTGCATGTGTTAGTCTGTGTTTGACTCCAAGATGAGAGGGAGCAAAAGCGCAGCGATACCCCGGCTACACGTAGCAACGGTGGCGTGGAACCCTTTGTGATGGTGGCATATGGCGTGCAGATAGGCGACACAACCCTCGTCATGGCTGGTGCCTTTAAATATAAACTATTAGAGTTTGTGGAAAGTCGGGGTGGACTCCAAACTATTTCCAATTCATTATGACCTAATATTCATCTACAGCCCTGTCAAAATCAATAAAACACCACTCACACCACATTTAGCGAGCCTGCGTGATATGGAAAAAGCAATTCATGGCGTCATTACATCACGACTCCCTGTATCTGGGCCTTCCCCGCTTTTAATTAACCAATGTGCTAATGGCCCCGCGCAACGCAGCTGCATATATCATTGAATGATATTAAAAAATATGAGGACGTCACCCCAATCATAGCCTCTTTGATGGCTCCGAAAAAAAAAAAAAAAAGTTTAGGAGCGTTATGGCCACTTTCATTAATCCCAAAGTCCGTCACAAATGGATAGCAAAGATTCCACCCATTGGAACGGATTGGATGTTTGATACGCGACCGGACAGAGATTCTGTGTCCAGTGGTCGGAGCTAAAAGGATCTTCCCCCCAAAAAACTACAACCGTGCTACAACCCAAATCAGCCAAAGCAGACAAGCAGCCCAACCCATAATATTGAAAACATAACATCCTTGGTGGAGGTAATTATATCCATTTGGCTGCGTTGCTTAATAAATGACACATGGTTTGCCGGGTTTTGTTCCATGCACAAGGATCCATTAGACTTTAAGAATTAATGGCAGCTATGAGTGTGTAACCGCTGCACGGTGTGGATGTGTGTTATACCGCCGTCATATCATAGACAAAACTACACTGAAGCACAAATAAAAGCTCAAAGCGGTTACTCTTAACCTCAAGTCCAATTATTTTTATCCCCTGACCTGATAATGACGAGATGCATTTCCAGCATCTTAATCGCGCTGTTTACCAACTCCTGCACTGGAGACCCTGTGCGTGATATGCGATGCCAGACCCCCGGCCATTAACTCGTGCCCCCCTTTCATCTTCCCGTCCTTTCTTTTCGCTCTCTGCCCCTGAAGGGTTGTGCTCACGCATGCCACCCTCATAATCAGCCATTCTGATATTCAAATGAGCGCCCGAAAGAGAGTGATTTGCACACGTGCAGTCGACGACCAGAATACATCAAGGGACAGCTGGCAAGGGGGGTTCGGCCTCCCTCTTTTTTTTCTTCTTTTCGTTGCTAAAAAGAGGAGGTTTACGGTGGCCGAGGGGCTGCAGACACAGAAACACGGCAAACACAGAAACGCGGCAAACACAGAAACGCTGCAAATTCACCAAACACGTCCCCCCTTTCCATCCCGTTTGTCATTCTATCAATGAACGTGGTATTACTGCTTAAATTTGCACATATTGAGTAAAATTGTGGGTGAGGAAGCACGCATTGTTTAATAATTTTATGCTTTAAGAATAATCAAAAGGGCCCAGAGTTGATCTCCCATCTTCTGCGCTTTTATCAGCACAAACAATGTCCCCATATGATAAAATCCTTTCTTTTTACAACTTGATTACTGTTAATAAAGTCTGAGTAAAAAAAACAACAACTGATGATTGTAGACCTTTCCAACACTGCACAACAGGAAACAGGAACAACATCTAGATTGGTAGTTTTCCTTTAATGCTGTTAAAGATTATAGCCAAGTGTTTTCTAAATGACATAAGGGAAAATGTAAATTTTTATTCCACTTCTTCCAAGTCTTAAGTGTTAATTAATTTCGAGAAAAAACATCGTGCTTGCAGATGTTTTTTCAGGATTGGTCCACAGGGTTGGTCCATCCCTCAGTTTGGTGCCCCGAGCGGTTTGCAGCGTTTCTCTCTTGCAGCGTTTCTGTGTTTTTCAGCGCGTTTGCAGCCCGCTGCCACTTTGCAGATTTAAGGCTAATGGTGAACACGAGGAAGACATAGCGCCGAGGAGCCGAACAAGGGCAGCTGCAGAACCGTTAAAAAGTCGGCCAAATTACCCCGCTGTCTGCGCAGGAAGGAAACCGGGCTTTATACACTCCTCAATAACTTCCTGTTAAACATCCGCCAATCACAAACTCGCGAAAGGAGCGCGAAAGGAGTGTTTCCCCGAGACCCGGTGTCATCCAAACAGCGGCTGTGTATTTATGTGACTCCTCTCGCAGGGAGCTGCCGGCATCTGCTTGTGCGCGCTCGCGACGCTCGGGCCGCGGATGTGTGTATCGCGCAGAGGAGGATGTTATCAACATGGCAGTGATGAGAGATGAATGGCGTCCCGCAGGGCCGGCTTAAGCCCCTGCACATGTGCGCGGCACAACCGCCCCACTAAAAATATAACTCCCGGATACTTTTCCAACTTCTCGCTCTGTCCATAAATCAGCGGCCGGACAGCGAGGCCTGGACTTGGCAGCGAATCAGACGTGCCCCTGGTGACTAGGCCTGTCCGTCATGCTGCCACCGCCGCCTCCAGCTTCTTAATTAATGTGCCAATTGAACGCTGCATATCATAATGAACACACAGACCCCCTCTTTCCCGGCCTTCCTGGGCTTGTTATTTTTGGTCGGCGTTACGGATACGTCCCCGTAAACGTTGGGATATTTATAGGTAATGGATCTATTAAAATGCATGAGAACGAATTAAAAAACAAATACATGCAAAGGTGCTCGAACGGGCCCTGGAATGTTTGGGAAAGGGATTTTCAGTTTGATGTGTTTTCACAGCGCGGCCCTTCGAATTTATCACTCTCACTTTTGTTGGTGTTGCTCCACCGCCTCGTTTCATCATTAGGAACACACAGGCCGTTTCTGCTGCGGGGATTTTTCATTTTTCACGATGATTCCCACCGGCCGCCGCCGCGAAATGGGCTTTAAAGAGTTAAGCGACCTGTCCGCCGGGCCTTTTCAAAGACCAGGAATAAAACGTTCACTTTCCCCCAACCAGGCGATGACATGTGGGTCTTTTTCCCACCAATGGCCACACAGAAGACCCTCACTGGGGGCTGTAACTTCTGCGGCCCATTGCTCAGCCTCAGATAGTAGTTTTTCTCCGAGCAACTGCATCACCCTGACAGCCCCTGGTAGAGGTTAATGCCTCTCCATTAGTAACTCTTTGCTGTGCGTAATGCCACCTCCCTCGGTCATAAAGACTTCATAAATCTCACACTTCGATCCTCGGCGTTTCTCAGCGCACGAGACAGGCTGATTTATGGTTACAACTTCTCGCCGGCTTCTCATCCTTTATCCTCTTTTATTGCCCCTCCTTTCCCCTGCTGCTGAAGGAACTATTCCCTTACCTTGCTTTTTTTCGCTGCTGCTCTCCAGGTGTCTGGACTCTGACTTAGCACCGCTGCAAGCCAAACAACACACACACACACACACTCGCAATCGCACAGGAAAAAGGATCGACTTCAAGGGAAGACTAATAGGATGTGACATCATTTATAGCGGTGCGGCGGGGTAACGTGTGACATGTCTGCGTTCCACGGCGGGATGTTTTTCGGCGAGGGAGGGCATTTTTCAAACCTGTCACGCAGCGCTAAGGTCTGAAATAAAGTGGCCTTACAAGCCGGGCCGCGGCAAGAAAAGCAGAGATGCAACAAACGAGCAGGGGGCCGAGGGATTTGGGCGCCTGTGAGGGATTTATTCCTGACTGGCTGCTTTCAGAGGTGGCTTCCCCTCTCACAAATCACGCATTTTGATCAGATCGACCCTGGCCTTGGCCGGGAGAGCGAGCAACTAGATTAATTGGGGCGGATTTCTCTCTGAATTATGATCCCGGCCTCCTCGTGGTGAGGTAACTGTGAGCACTTGATGCACTTTCCAGATTATTTAAGAGGAGCAGCTAAAAAGGGGGTAACGTTCTGCACGCCGCCGGGTATTTAAGAGCTTTTAATCTGCAAATCTGAGATACCTGTTGAAATCATACACCTCTCCAACACTTAGACAGCCAAAGACTCCAGCGCTCAGGCGGATACTTAGTATATTTTCTTGTCTGAGGCCACATGCTATTTCCCGAGCTTCGTGGTTCTTGTTGCACTGGGAAGACCTTCAACAAGTCGACTTTGAACCCCAATCCAATTTCTCCGTGCAGTTCAAAACCCATAAAGAGCAAAGTTTTAAGGAGTCTTTGTTTCGGTCATTGAAGAAAGGAAACAGTCTTTCATGGATATGTTTGTACTCAAAATACTGGATCCTTTGTTTTCAGTTCTTTCATTTATTATGGCTTCACCTCTCCGTGCAGTCGGGTAAAGACTTCGGCCCCCGGGTTCGCCTCCGCCCGAGCGTGTGTCTTTTATCGGCGTTGTGTGACACAGAGGAAGCGAGGAGCTTCGGTGTTTTAACAGTCTTCGGCGCAGCTGCCGAGGAAAGACGAGGGTAACTCCAATAATCTTTGGCAGGCGGGAGCCGGGGCCGCTCGTCAACAGCGTCCCTCAAATGCGCGCGTAAAAACAAACAGCACGCGAGTGTGCGAACGGGGGCCTCCGATTTGCAGAAATGTATGTTCACACACACATACGCGCATACTGTGTACATTCATGCAAACTCCAAACAGGCCTTGAATATGTCAGCCTTTATCCCAGTCTACCGCGCACATGTGTGTATTATGACAGGCCCAACCGCCCCGTGTCCCCCTTTTTTCTCCGACTCCCTCTCTGTTGCTGCTTTCGGTGCCGACTGCGGGGGTCTAATCCTGTTAGGACCTGTCAGGACCAATACTAAGACAGTTCAAACCGCCGCCGCTGCCCGCTTCCGCCGCCACGCCAAGATCGCGGGGTGTTGACACGCCGGGGAGAGAGCGGCTGTGTTTGCGTCTCGGGCTTTAGGTTACTATCAAGCCGTGCTGAGGCGAGGCCGTGTGAGGGGCAGAGGTGCCAGCTCGCCGCGTATCGAAGACGTCGCGCAGACCCCCTTACACGTGCATCCGCTTAAGCCGATCTGGTGGCAGTTAAGCGCTGGCGTCGAGCGCGGCGGCAAATCTGGAAAAGGTGTTATGATGCAGAATGAATCAAGAATCTTATTCAGCCGTAATCGTCAAATGCACAAAAATAAAAGTCAGATAAACTCGCCCGCAACTGTTCATGAACGCACGAATATCCAGCAAACTGCTTCACATGCAACTTGTTAGTAGCGGGAATTAAACAGAGGTTTCAAGTTAATGCGTTCTGTCAGTAAAATGCTTCTGCATGTCAAACTTTATAAAAGTGGCTCGGATGAAATCGATGCAAACGTTTATTAGTGGCCTCATTGCGCGATGAAGTCTCTCGGGCTCCAAATGGTCGTTATTCATGTCATTGGTCCTCTTATTACTAATATTAAAAAACAGCTCCTCTCTGGGTGCTTCCTCTCTCTCACACACCAGGTGCCTGGTGAGTGACTTTTTAAACCCAGGAACTCTTGTGTACTATGATGCACCACTGCCTTTTTTCTTTTTTTACATAATAGTCCAACCAAGACCAAAAATGTGACAGCTTCAGTGCAGAGCTTGCAAGAATTCGGGTGTTTGTGACATTCTCACAGACAGATCAAACCTCAAAACTCTGCACTGCAAGTGTCAGCGTCTTTATTTTTTATACGGCACAGGAATTTAAGAAACTAGTCGATGTCTGTATTTTCCCTCTAATTGTAAACACAAGACATCGGCAGAAACTGGATGCAAACTGTGCTAAAAAGGGGTGTGAATTTGAATGGGACGTGGAAATGTGGACCGGCCTGCTGCAGGACAGTGTGATATCGCCGCGGCGTATGGTTTTGATTTCAAAGCTTGAAAAGGAAAAAAAAACAGCATAAAATGTGTCGCTTCCAATAGTGTCGACAAGCCCTGACCATCCGATGCATGCTTCTCAGCAGAGTGTGATATTGCTTCCATGCCTGATAGAGGACTGTGGAAGTGTGTTCTGCATGTATGACTATGGAATTCAAATATGTGTAGATGTCAAGCTTTTTGTATTAAAAATCAAGTAATAAATTAACCCATTTCACTTTTTTTATTCAATTATTGAACGACATCGGCAGTCGATTTTTATATATTTTCGGTCATTTAGATATTCCGCTTATTCCGAGCTTCATGCACTCAAACTGTTTCTTCCCATATGTTGCATTAAAAACAGAGATTCTATTCAAATTTAATTTTGAACTTGCCTCTAATGCTCTGAAGCTTGAGCTTAGTGGTCAAACTTTACCGCAGTGTGTAGCAGCAGCCCTGTTTGGACTAACTTAACAAACCTCATTATTAGACAAGAGGATCTCTTTATGACAGCTACTTCTAACTAATGGCTCGCTTCTCAGACTGCCGGGATGCATAATGCTTTAAACAGCTCTAAAGCAGCGCCGCCCGAGCTCGCTGAGCAGTTGAGCAGACGCGAAACACACAATGCGCGGACGTCAGCGTGCCGCGTCCGTGTGCCGCTCTAAGTATACGGCTTCGCCCTGCCATTACTGGCTCTGCGGGACGTAGTATGTTGACCCGCGGGACGAGAGTTCACACCAACACACACGCTGCGACACAAAAACACAGACTGTGGTTTCTCCTGCGGCCGCTCAGCTCATTCAGGCTCTGACCACCATCAACAGCCCCCCTGCCTCACTGGTTCCTCGTCCCCCGGGATGGCGCAGCGTCGCTGGGCACTCACATCCTCGGTTTGTGGGCCCAGAGCCAAGAGGCTGTGTGTGTGTGTGTGTGAGTGTGTGTGTGTGGCAGGGGTGGGGGCGTGAAAGGCGACGGGAGAAATACGAGAAGAGGATTTATTAAGAAGGAGAGGAAAAAAATGGTTGTGAAGAGGCAGGGGGGAAGGGGTAAAAGGTGGCGGGGGCTGCATATCACATAGTTTATCATATACAAAAGTCCCAAGTGTGCCTGTCATCCTGGAGGCCGAGGCCCGGCTGAGGGATGAAGAGTAAACATCTGTGTGTTGATGGAGATGAGGCGATGGTGACATAGGCTACACTATGGCCATTGTGCGAGACCGTCGGAGGGTGGTGGCGCTCTTTGGGAGTAAATTTTGATTAAAAGCATTGGCTAAAATGGTACCGTGTGATTGCTTTTGAATGCATGTTGTTTTTTGAACTACTTTCTGGAACATCGAAACCGGGCGAAACTGATGGTGAGGATCTCACACAACTTCATGTCGAAAAATCCGAACTATCCCTCTAAAATCACGACGCTGATGTTCTCTGACAAAAAAGGAAATCTTCGGCGAGGAGTTTATTTGCACTGATCGCTCTGCTTTAGCCACCGTGAAATGTTTGGAAACCTCTTGTCTGAAAATTATTACTCTAGCAAAAATGCGTTTGATTCAGCCTCATCCACTGTTGATCTGGGCTCCCATCGAGGAAAAGAAAAAGCTGTGTCATCAGGAGGGGTGGTGTGTGTGTGTGTGTGTGTGAGAGACAGAGGGGGGGTGTAAAGTGGGAAAACTGGCCGGTTCCCAGGCTTGCCTTCAAGGCCCGTTAAAGCCCGATTTCTTGGACGCACGCTGGCTCATCTCGGGGTGTGAGAGCGGGCAAAGGACAGAGGGGCGAGTAAGGGACGCCTGATGAGGGGGGAAAAAAAAAAAAGGTGGCGGGACATCAAGAGAGGTCATCTGCGAGGGAACTGGAGAACAGGAACCTTGCTCGGCATCGAGTCAGGCTTCCCCCAGCATCCTCTCCTCGGCGGAGGCACTGCCAGCCCCACATAAACACGGTGATCCTGTGGAAAGTTTCACTCCTCTCTGGAGGGTCCCCCCTTCTCTCCGCGCTCGTTTTATTTCGGTCGATCTGGCCCTCCACTCTCTTGTCTTGTTTTAGGAAAATTCCGCTGGTGGTAATGGTGTGCGCCCCTGCAGCCCTGAAGTCTTCCATGTGACCGTCGACGGAGGCAAATTCCACTTTGTGTTTGTTTTAGGCAAACAGATCAGTTGCCACTTCATCCATCTAGTTTACCTCTCTGTCCTGGAGGTTGACGTTCGCCCCAGACTCTTGCGTGGGCAAAAAATGGGCTCCGAGAAAGTTGGCCACACCTCGGCGCGAAAAAAGAAAAAGGAAGAAAGAAGGAAAGAAAAAAGGGGAAAAGAAAAACCTCCCACCCCCATTGTCACCTCCTCCCCGGGCTGCGTTTTATTTTCAACATGGTGTGACAGACTTTGATATCAGGCTCGGGGCCAAGAGGGAATTGGAGAAGGAGACAGGCAGAGACATTTGCTTGGGCTTGTTAAAAGTCACCAATTAGGAAAAGGGCCTCACACATAGACGCTCGGGGCCTTGCCAGAGTCCAATCTCTAGTAAGGACAACATCGCCATCTGCAGGAGAGCAGCAACATCGATCCTAATGGAGAGAAAAAGCTGTTGCACCTCAGAGCTACACAACAACACCAGTCGTACCCAGGGAGGTGTAGAACTCTTCTGACACCACCAAACTTCACTTTCGTCCCATTGTAGCAGAGAAAAGGTCGGCTTTTCCACGGCCTCGTCCGCTGCAGGTGGCGCCCTGTATCCGTTCGAAGCTCCGGACCGCAACCGGAGCTGGATGAGTGCCGTGTTTGTTTGGCCCACGGTGTTGACGCCCACCCACAGGTGCCAAAGGTACGGCGAGCACCGTGCCAGCTGTTTGCAAGCCGCAGCAGCAGCAGCAGCAGCAGCAGCAGCAGCTCCGGTGCTGCTTTCCTTCACCCTGCCTGACTGGCTGATCTCACAGGAAGCGAGGAAGTGGTTGAGTTACCCAGCAGAAAATTTGAGGTTTATAAAAGTGTAGTTTCCTTTAACTCAGCAGCTAGCCCGAGTGGGGTACGCTTTCCCGAAGTGTAATTCCTTTCGTTCTCATTAGTCAGTGTAGGCTTTCCTCTCAAGAATCTGTCAGGGACGGTCGAGAAAAATATGAAACACTCCCGTTTTTAGTGCTTTTACGTGTCAAAAGACACAAAAGGCAGGTGTTCCGGATCTGTGGGGGTTTGATTACCTTGTAAAGTTAAATTCATTACACCATTAATCTGTTGTTACCTGTGTCGCACCAGGGAACCACCCACAGCGACCACAAGTAGGGAACACATGCTGCCTCGGGACCAATAATCCGCTGCCCAGGCAAAGCAATATCAGTCATCGCTGTGGCAAGCTAGCAAACAGCACACATAGCTCAACTGCGAGGGGGGAAATAGTTTTGCGTGTCTCGTGATGGCATAAAGGTGCGTTTTATTTGAGATGTGAAATCAGTCAGGCATGTCCAGCATTCAGATTCCATGACTTACCTTTGCATGTTCATTCCTTTGCCAATACGAGAGCCGGTGAAGGTAGAGGGGCTGGCGGCTCTGCTCGGCTTACTGCTGCCAGTACAACGGGGCTCAGTTCACGCTCAGCTGTGGCATATTTGGAAAACTTCAAGCAAAGCGGCGAGAAGAAGAAGAGGAAGAGGGAGGCAAAAAAAAGAGCTTTTAAATCAGTTCCACTCTCCAGTAAATTACAACCCTGCATTTTTAATTTCCTCTCTTCATACAATGTTATTCATTGGCATCCAAGCCAAACACGGGCCCCTGCAGCCTGCGCTGCTCCGCCGGACAAACTGTCCTCTCATGCCGTCGCTACCTGTCAGGAGCACATGGGCGTGACTGAAATAACGCACTCCTTGATGTCGGGCCGAGAGTTGTGAGGGGTGAGGGGTGAAGGGTGGGGGGGGGGGGGAGGGGGGGGAAAGAAGAACAACAAGAGTCATAATCGATTTAGTGTACCTGCCTTACGTTTGGGTCACCATGACTAGCTTTGGTACAAATCAAAATGATCATTTGTCCAGTTGGTCCAGGTGAGCACGGGGTTAGACTTTGAGAAGACCCAGATGTGTCGTATCAAATTCGACAGAAGTCTTAAAACATCCTAACAATACAATCTGGATGGTGCTATGTCGAATCCTGAATTCGTGGACTTTGCATACCAACATTTCATGGTAATAATACTGCAATTACACGCTGAGGAGAGAATGTGAATAACCAAACATGCGTAGTCCATGCCTCAGGAAACTGTCTAAGCTCCTCTAACCACTAGAAAGAAACAGAGTTGGCTGCTGAAATAACATTAAGAGCCTGTTACTATAATAGCAAAGCCTCATTTGTTAGCATTACATATCTAAATACCATCTGAAAACCATGTCTCATTCTGATTTAGCTGGGTCATGTAACACTGTAGCGTTATCGTATATCTGCTGTTTGGGAGTAAGCAACGTTCCAGCGAGGCGGTTTAAATTTCATGTTGCGCCGAGCAGACGTGTTATCAGGTCAACAAAACTTTAGCTTTAAGTCGGTCCGAGCTGCAAAATTGATAGCCATGTGTTACGGAGGAACGGCGTGATTTAAAAGGTGTTTTGCCATCACGGTATATCTGCTTTTGTCATCAGGTCTGAATACCTCAGGCCTGTTTGACAGAGATGTCGAAAAGGTTTCAAACATGAAAGGGGATATGAGATCTCATTTAGTGCGCCAGACTAACTTTAGCCAAGTTTCTGCTAATTCAGCCTTTTCTACTCTACACAAGGGGATAGGATAAGGCACCTGGCTTTTGCTTCGGCAGGCCTTGCATGTCTGTGTAATCCAGAGAGACACCAAGGGCAGGGCTCGAACCTCTCGTTAGATAAACCCCAGCGCACAACATAATCATGTCATTACCCTTAGGCCACGCTGCCACATTGTTGTTGCGGGTGGGAGACACTGGATTTGATTTCTGCAGACTTAGCTGACCCCTGCTTCACGGCCCACCAGAACAGGAGAGCTACAGAATGCTGTCGTCCACGCTGGCACTCTGCCTAGCCAAACATTTTAACTCTCATAGACAAAAACAAAACTGTTTCGCCTTGCCCCCCCACCCACCCACACAACCCACCCCCCATTCCACCCAGTTCTAAAATATTTTTTTTTTATCAAGCACTGAGGGGACATGCTTCCACTGATTTCTTTTTTTTTTGGTCTTGACATTTTGTGCTGCTGTTGCAAAATACTGCCAAAATTCCTCCACACACCCCCGCCTTCTTTCTGCTCCAGTGTTGATTATTTTGCTTTTTGTCTTTTCTTTCCTCCTAAATGTGTTATTCATCCTGTTCCGTGTGTCTCCAGGCACACTTCAGAACTGAATATAAAATAAACAGTCGCTTTTTCACCCCCTGTCGCTAGGCCTTGACTGCATATACCTGGAACAATAAACAGCAGGGTTTCTGGGGATTGTTTATACTCATCTCTATCCATTTGAGGACAGAAGCACAACAGGAAGTAGACTGTGTGTATGGATTTGCTAGGGCAGACGCCTACTGGGAAGCATAGGGTTGGTGGACGCTACTAGACCATGATAGAGCAGAGGCTGCTGGCAGGTCGTGTGCACTCTGTCTGGCAGAGCTGGCATTTACCTTGGAGTGACACCAACCATCTGCATGCTATAAGGACGAAATTGCCAGCTTGATGTCCAGCAAGCGAGACAAAACCGTTCCCCATACGTGAGTGTGTGTTTGTCTGTGCAGCCATACACACTCTGTATATACACAAAGTCAAAGGACAGAGACGGAGCAGACAGAAACTGCTGGGGTGTTCGTTTTCTCTCATTTATATGTAGTTTCGATCAATTTACCCTTCAATGGTTTCTTTTTTATGTGAATGAAAAACATTATATTTGTTTGCCTTTACTGCACTCCAATAAACATCATCCCATAATGCAACAAGCAGCTGTTCTGTATAACACTAAACAGAAATCATCAACAGACGGAATGGTGCAAATGGTACCAATATCTGGCTATTTCCCTTTAGAGACTGGTCAGAAAACAAATCTGGCCCAAAATGTAAGAAGACTACTGATCCTCATCTGCTAAATGGGTAAATGATGAAGTCTTCTGGCATAGTTATTTATCATGTATCTTGGGTATGTTGGTGCTTTGGGCCTCGTCGGTGGACATCTTGAAATACTCAGTCCAAGCTCTTTCAGTCCTGAAAACTTCATCCGTTTCCATTAAGCCTTTTGAAAATGCCGATCAAGACCCAACAAAGCCTCTCAGACAAGTGGCGCAGCAACTAAGATGAATACCCCTTTCACACTGGACAAAAAAAACCCACACCCAAACACCCACCAACATCTGGGTTTCGTCTTCAGCAGGAAAGGGTACCATCGACAATAATTCCCGGGTCAAATGACTCAGCGGTAGTCATGGGTGTTTAGCAGCTCCAGCTCCCATCGGCTTTGTTGTTGACTAATTGATATGTGTGGATTACACACATCAATTAGTGTGGTTTAATGAGTTCCTTTTGACCAAATAATTCTAAATATGCCTCTACAACTCGGGTTGTTGAGGGTAAATGGCTAAAATAGATTTGATTTCATGGAGACCAGGATTTGTATTAAGTAAATACATCAGCAGATATACACATTTGGAAATTCTTACCCTGTGAAAGGACACATGAGCAAAAGACACAGAGGATCATTTTTCAGTAGTTAATACTACAGAGTGTCTAACTATTGTGAATTCACCGCATCTAACTGGGAGAAAAGGGCCGGCCCACAACTGTTATGATTTAGTCAGGGGTGCCGTGAAAGATTCATAAATAATCTCCAGAGTGTCTCAAGACACAACATGCTGGACAGACGCCTTTAATTCGACTGACAAGAAAATTAAACGCTTTCATTACCCTAAAGTCATCCAGGGGAAACAAACTTTAACAACTGAGACAATCACAGAATGAATGTCTTTTGGCCAATCCCCAGTCAGCTTTGGGCTTTGATTGGTTTTCCAGAAGGATGTGGGACTCACAAGTGTGGCAGCTGCTTAAAATAAAGTGACAATTTTTAATGGGGTTTCAAACCTCAGCGAGTCACTGCATCCTGCCAAGTCGCTAGTGATGGCATTCGTCCAAACCCCGGTTTTATCGAACAGGACATGGAGGAGTGAGCTTGTTCTCCCAGCTCAGTGCCATTAGGAAGGAAAAATCAACCATTTTCTGGAGTTTCATTTCCCAGCAGCAGTAGCTTTTATATAAGCCATATGTGTACATACGCCATGCTTTGCCTTGAAAAATTATGCTTTTTTTTTTAAGGTGAATGCTCCCCTGGCAAAATGTTGGCATCAGAAAATCCTGTAGAATTGAGTTAAACCTAATGGGGTCAGGTAAATTTGGGAAGCCTGCGCAAAGCGATTTTGAAGATAATGATGATGATGATTATTATGATGATGATGATGATGATGATAAAAACCTAATGAAAAAGTTCTTCGATTCAGAGAAGTGAAAATTGGACCCTAGTGTATTTTTAGCAAATATTGCCTCATCTCTTTTGACTATGTGTGTGTTTCCAGCACACACTTTATGGTAACTGTCGACTTAAAGAGGTGTTCCCTCGCACATATAAAGAAAGAGAGACAGCGAGAGAGAAGAGATTAACAGGAAATGCAATTACTGTACGAATGGGTACCGCATTCCTCGCCAGTATGGACAATTTCACAGCAATTTTACAGTGTCAACAGGTCGTAAGTAATCATAACGAGCACCTTATTGTTTTCATACTGAGCATGGCGCCTCTTTTGTGGTTTTATTCCTTGGCTATTCGATCCTTTTAATCAGTTATATGTTATTTCAACTCTTTACGTTAGCTGCCGTTTGTGTCAAAAGAGAGAGCACAATGCGTCCATGGTAGTGGAACTTTGTGGAAGTAGGAGAAGCAGGAGACCTTTACCTTTTTCCATGCAGGATGATGCATGTATGTTGCAAATGCAAACATCCGATACTGCACCACTTACATGATGTCGATGCTATCACTGGCAAATGTACTTTGGTCAGGTCTAGAACAATGGCAACATGAGAACCACGAGGAGATGACGAAGAAAAATTATCTTAAGTGGAATGGCTCGGAGGATTCTTTCTCGCTCTTGCGATATTGAACATCAGATTTAACCCCCAAGCAACCAAACACTAAAAGTGGTGAGAAAAAACAGTAAACCTTGAAAGCAGGCAGGTTCAGAGGAGAATGAGACGGTTGATGTGATAAGTCAGCAAAACTATAGCCTCAAAGTACACGCATGATACCCGACTGACATAATACCACCTTGAAATACACATCAGTTAAAGACGGTCCATGCAATTTGGACAAAAGATTTGAGATTTGTATCTTGATACATGGCAGGAAGAGAGTCAAACACACACACAGTCTATTCCAAAAACCAAGAAGAGCAAACTCTGTGGATGTTATAAGTAAACAAGCACAAATCTAGTTTATGGGTCTCTCTACTGACCATATGAAATACATGAATGCCGGAATCACTTAGAAACCACAGCATGCAAATCTCAGTCCACTGAAAGTTCAAATGTAACATTTCAAAAAAAGAAGGATATCGGTTGAAATTGCCAGCAGTGTTACCAGAGGGTTTATACTTACAAACAAAGACCACAGTTTGAGGGGTTAAAAGCCCTTTAGACAGTTCACAGTTATCACGGTGTTGATGCTCCCTTAAAGAGAATTGTGGTTTAAACAATCGCGCGTTGAGCAACGGAGCTTCCTGTGGGGGGGGGGCAGAAAGAAAGATAGCGGTGCCTCTCAAAGTTAGATAAACCAATCGATAAGAACATCCCCTAAAAATCTCAAACACAACAGCAGCAGCTACTTAGCCAACCCAGCAGCAGATGCTCAGCTTTACACAGCAGCCAACACTTAGCTTAGCACCTAGCTTAGCCAATCAGCAGACACTTAGCTTGGCACAGAATATAGCATAGCCCAGCAGCCAGTATTTGAGCTCAGCGCCGTATGGGAGGGACGCTCGAGCCGGCACGGCCCCGGATACTTAGCTTAGCGCAGTAGCAGATAGTTAGCTTAACGACGGCGAAGACATTTAGCACAGCAAAGCAAAAGACTTAGCTGAGAGCGTGGCGAGATGTTGAACAGAAATCCAGAGAGCAGGCAGAGTGGTCCTGGTCTGACAGCAAATGAATTTCCCCGACATCTGAACTGATGCCTTTTCATCCGACACATGAGTCCTGGAATCCATGTACTCATGACCGTTGCCTCCTTAATCAAGTAATTCAAGACTGGAAGCTACAAGTTTAATGCAAGCTCAGTAAGCAAAATAATGGCACTGGTAGCGTTTAAGAAGTTTCGTCCAGCGTTGTGGTCGGCCTCGATGACCGCTGTGGTCCAGGTAACCTGATGCCGCTCACATGAACTACTGAACTCAACGTCGGAACTTTGGAGAGCTGCCACTGCAAGGTTACTAGAAAGCTGAAGAATGGCATGAAGAACCCTGCAGCCACTTTTAAAAGACATAGGAGAGTATCTGCGTGTTATCTCTGACAGTGTTGAGTGTTGTGTGTTGGCTGCTGCATCTGTCCTAAGACTGGTATGGTTAGAAATTTTTGATACCAGTACAGATACAAGTACCCTTAAAATGATACCAATACAAGTTGAGTACTTCATTTGATCCTTTTTAGTACTTCTTTTGAAAGTGCTCAAATTACACTTGCGTTGATTGGCTGCAAGTAAAACCATGGAAACAGTGTTTTTTCTAGATCTGGGTACAAAAACAACCAATTGCAGGTATCATTTCACAGGCGTAATTTCAGTTCTACTTGATACTGGGTTGTTTCGGTTGATGGAATACCGATACCCAGCCCCGGTGTTGGCTGCTGCAAGTGGACTGTGCATTCCTGTCCAACTGAATTGCCTTTGGGACAAATAAAGTTGTATTGAATTGAAATAAATTAACACCTAGAGGCATTGGGACAGGCAGGCAAGCAACTCCCAAGAGCCCCAAGCTGGGACCACTGGCATTAGTCAATATCTATTACAACATGGAGCCCCTGAAGTCAGAGTGACAAGAATCCATACAGAATCAATGTAAGAGGCTCACAGCACACGTCTGTCGCCCCGTTTGAAATCTAAAATGTTCAAATTAACAGGCTTGAGACAATATGCTCGACAATATGATGCCTCAGCGCTCTCAGAGTGTCCAAAAAACCATTGCTGATAACACTGACGGTATTTTAAAGTTTGGAAAAAGGGTATATTCAAATGATTTATTGTTTTTTACTATGACTAACATTACATTCTCACTGACTTTTCCATTTTCAAATAAATGTAATAATGTAAGCATGTGAGTTTGCTGATGTGTGTGCATTCCTCACAGCATGGCCCTGAATCTACATTGTGTTTTGGGTGGGTTTTTTATTGCAAAGGAAAAGATATATAGAAACAGAGGTGACGTTTCTGTCTCCAACTAGCAGAAACTTCATTAAAAGGCGCGCACGCTCTCGCACACACGCTGACAACACACAAGCGGCGGCTGTGTGAATGGAGTCCAGGTTGTCTCTGCATACCTCGCCTCGTGCCAGAATGATTAAACAAATACCCCCTTTGTGCGCGGCAGCCTTGATTAAGCTAAGACGTATGTACCCCTCTGAAAAAAGACATCGGGAAAGTGCCTTTGGTGGTGCCAAAATTCACTTGCCTGTTAAAACATCACTGCTGTCAAAGTTGTTTTTGCCCTCTCACGTGGAAAATAAATTTATCAAGCCTCTCCGGAGGGCTTTTTTCCCCCCACTTTTAGAGAATGAGCATGATTATTTATGTGAAAAATAAACATTGAAACTTTATCTGCGTTAGTGGTCACAGAATGCTGACACCAATAAAATATCCTTAAGAGGTTATTTATTGTGTCAAGATGGAAGTGGAAACAGGCCTGTTGTGGTTTACTTAATAGACTGTGGGATCTTCAATTTTAACTTGATACAAATCCAGCTCTGTTCTTTCAGATCAGATTAATTCTATATGTTAGAAATTTAATTTGGAATATTCTCAGTGCGTTCTTTATTGTTGCTATTCTTACGCTGTAATTACACGTTAATTATTTACTTACTTACTTACTACAGTTAAACATGAGACTCTGGCATTTACTGATTATTCATGTTTAAAGAAAGCGTGGTTATGCAATAGATGTATCAACACAACGTTTATTTATTTGTACATTTCAATCTCTTTAAGGATCAATATGTACCACCAAACTTAAAAAAAACAAACTAATTCTAAACTATAGCAACGCATTTGTAACAGTATTTGTCTGTGTATGAGAACAAATGTGACATTTACGGATGAAAATGTTCCCTTTACTTTGCATTCCCATTTTTATTCATGGTCTCAGTTAACATTAACAAACTGTCGATAATCATTTGCTGAGAGTGAAATAGACAAATGTGATGAACAATCCTGCTCTCTAGTGGTGACACTGTGATTTGCAGCGTTTCAAGTATGAAGTCATTCCCTCAATTACAGCACATTGTTAGAGAAATGGAATAAAGTGGTGGTAAACTGCAGCTCTGTTTGAAATTATGGGAGCAATTGTAAAGAATGATAACAATCTCCACCTCCTCTGAACTTCCTCTCTCGGGCTCCGTGTGTCTTGGAGACGACAGGCCACTGAATAATAAATGATTCTTTGATTTGCTATTCTTTTCTCCGCAGAATACATGATGCCGACGCTTCCTGCAGAACTCTGCATTATTGAAGTGAGGTGTGTTTTAAAAACCGTGTTCCTCTCGCTGCTCCGGATATTTGAGCAGAAACAGCTGAGCACCTTCATATTCATCCAGGCATTTCTACAAATGGAACGCTGTTGTGAATGTATGATTGATGAGACGAGCGCCGTCCCTGTAGGTGTTTCTTCTCCCTCCTTCTGACTGGTGACAGATCCCCTTTGAATCAGCAGCCATCCAGGTTTGACTGGTTTTTTTGGGTGGTTTTTTTGGTTTAGTTTTGTCTCTTTTGGAGTCATGACGTGCTCCGCTTGGACAGTAGAGGTCCTCTTCTGCTCAAAAGAGGATCTCAGCGACGATGAAGCAGGCGGTGAGGGGTCCGCAAAGTCGTAATGATGTAGACATTCACCTCACATAATACTCTGGTTTGAGACGGCCCACTGTCTCTGCGCTGTCAGGAAAATTCCGTCAAGGCACTACATCAAAGCAACCCAACGCAATTACTGGACATCCACAGGTTTTCCATCCTATCAAATCACTGCAGAAGACTCGCCTCCCGCGGCTGCAGCCCCCCCCACCCCCATGTCCATACCGGTGCGGCCCTTCACACTTAAACTCCACCTTGCTCAGAACATTGTTTAATCAAGTTTGAATTCTGCACATTCCATTCGTTTGTCAAGACAAAAGGAAGTGTCTGCACAAATCAGTTACAGAGATGCCAATCAAAGCATGAAATGAGGGCTTTTGGCTGCCACTCGAATGGGATCGGGACCACCGCCGTGGCAAAGGGGGGGATGTGGCGTATCTGCAGTGGATGTGGCCGTCTGAGTGAATCAGTGCGACGCCACAAGAGGGAAAGTGTTTGGTGAAATATAGAGTTTGTGAGAAAGAAAGAAATAGCGTTGCAGCCCCTCTGTTTGACCTCCACGCAGTCTGCTTGTGAAGGTGTGTGTGTGTGTGTGAGTTAATTAAACCCAGCGGGATCAATTTGCCATCCCGGCTTCGTGCATTGTGATCAAATGGAAAGGCCTTGTGTGGGCAGATCTCAAAGTCTGTGGGAGTTTTTTTTGAGTGGAAACTGCATTAGTTAAGCATTGGTAGCTACAAAGTTGTTATTATTATCATTATTGTTATTATTATTTGAATCCACTTCCAATAAATGGAAAAAATGTGCCTTAATCCCCTAAAATATTCTCCTGTTACTCTTGTTTTGAGTTTCAAATGCCCACACGTTTAGCTGTGTTGCTCATTTCATAAATCCACGATCCTTGCAAGTTGTACCTCGTTGTAAAGGCGACTAATCCGGGTTTCCAACGGTATAAAACACACCAATTGGTATTATTAAAAACGAGAAATGAATGACTGAAATGCGTTTCTGAACTTTTTCGGGAGGAGTTCATATTTTCTATTTTGAGTCTTATTATAACTACTTTTTCCTCAGTTTCCACAGATCAAAAGTTCATAATCAGTTTACTTCCTTGTTGTCAAACCACCGATCTGGTGTCTGTAATCAACACATATGACAAAACCCTTAATACCAAACGAAAAAATGTATTTCTTCGCAGTAGAAATGGAGAGCAATTCTCAGGCTTAGTAAGAGCCAATCAATGAGAATAATCAATTCCACAAAGAGTGAGAGCAGCACATAATCGCGTCCACTTATCTCGGCATGTTGAGAGAAATAAGACATCCAAAAGAATCCAATACCTCGAGCACCTTTGCAACATTTACTTCATTTCACTTTTTTTTTTTAATCTTTTGGCCTCAGATTGATCCGAGGCGCTCGAGAACCTTCACCAGCTGGGGGTGTAAAACCACGGTTTGCGCATTTTCTTTTTCTTTAATTATAATTTCTTATTATTGATTCGATGTTGATTGACCTTATTTTGTTGACAGCAGACGTGTGCAGCCCTGCGCGGAAACTCGCCGTGACATTTTTTTTCTCTCCATGAATTATTAAGATCAATTCAGAACTAGACGGAAGTACAGCAAATATTATTGTGACAACAGGCTGAAATGCGTGATAAGCTCCTCATGTCTCATTATACAACGGTCGCTCTTCTTCTGCAGAGGAAAAAGCGCTAAATGAGGACAGAGGTGAACATTTTTAAGGCGGCTCTGTGGCGACGGAGGGTCAACACTACGTCATTTCTTTTTCTTTGCAGAGGATCATCTTCAGCACTCTTTGTCCGTCCTATCTTTTCCTTTTTTGGGTGTGTGTGTGTGTGGGGTCATTCCTGGAGGTCTGTCTTCCTCTGCTGGCTTTCCAACAGAGATCACAAAATGGGATTCAAAAAATTATACACAATCAATTTTTTACAATTAAAAAAAATAATCTGTTCAAGGACTAAAGGATTGCAGGTAAAGACGTCCGAGGGCTCTTGATAAATATTAATAGTTGATAAATCAATTTGGGTGGAATTAAGACCCTTAAAAAGTATTAAGGTCTTATCACCACTTTATGAGGTCTTACATTTTTTAAAGGCATTTTTCTGCATTAACTGTCAAAAGAGTCCAAAAAAACATTGTAAAAGTGTGTGAGTTTATTACAAAACAAACATGAACTGGTAAAATAAAAACTAGACTATTATTGGGTGCGTTGTTAATAGTCTCTGAGAGCGGTAGTAGAACGATAGTGTTTACTTCATCGTAAACTAAAACTGTATAAAAACTGCACCTGTCAAACGATACCTGCAATCGGTTGTTTTTGTACCCAGATCTAGAAAAAAAAGACGTAGAAGTACTCAATTGGTATCTGTATCATTTTAAGGGTACAGTTATAAACAATAAACAATACTTTAAACTGTACCTTGCCCTACTATATTCCCTGAAAGAGTAATGAGAAACAAACAAGTACAGAATGTGATGTAAAATAGTCATCAGTTGCCCCCAAAAACCCCGTGATTGACCAACTTTTCCCGCCTGATTATCCAAAAGAAAATTGATTAGCAAAAGAGCTCTAGGTGTCAGCTGGTGTATAATCAAGGCTACTGTGTGCAATCAACAAGAGTAAGTTGATTTGAGATCTATAACTGCATATGCATATTAATATCTAACTGTAAATGTATATTGCTATAAAACTGATCATCTGATGTTAAAAGTTGCATGTTGGTGGCGCTGTGAATTGGAACTCGCTGCTACCATTTGTATGTTGTTGTTGTTGTTGCTGTTGTGTGGTTGTGTGTTTTATGTAACTGTGTGCTGCGCTGACAAGATAATTGTGTTGCGTGTGGACTCCAGGAAGAGTAACAATGGCCGTAGCCAAAGCTAATGGAGATCCGAATAAAGGATAGAGGACAAAAGGCTGAGAAGCCTACTTTGGTGCGGGACAAACACGTGCGTGTGCAGATGCATATTCACCGCCCGCGCTCAGGTGGGTCTCGCGGCCCCCCGACGCCACCACGAGTGTTTTGATGAGCGTTCTGCATCCAAACGCCTTTGGTCTGACACTCCAGCTGAGGACACGCCAAGGCCTCGGAAGGTCGAGTGTGTATCATTAAGGTCGCAGAGGAAGCGTCCAAAGACTCTATTCTTTCCTGTTTGTCGGG
>CAESWR010000129.1:1303396-1314019 GCA_903171835.1 Mullus surmuletus | reverse complement strand
CAGATTAAAAGGACTATTTAAAAAATGAGCACAGCCTGGCACAATATTGCATCAAATCTCCACGAGCTTATGTAAGAGAGGATGAAGCCCGAGCACACACACACACACACACACACACGCACAGACCAATCTTTTTAATGGATAAAATATTAGCAGTAATTTTGTAATTGATGATCACCTTTATTTCCATATGAGAAGCATTAGGGCTGAGGTGAGAGAAGGAAGGAGTCGGATTGGATAATTTCAGTTTATTTATGACTGTGAGATCAAGAGCTGATTTTTAGTCAAATGTTATCAAAGTGATAGAAAAATCAAATTTTGTTTCCATAATTTATAGCAAATAAGATTTCATTCTAGATCTGGCGTCAGAGTTAAATTCACCCCTATCTGAGAAAGTGCTGGATGAGCTGGATCAAGGGCTTGGGGGGCTTGGGGATTGGGGTTTACATAGTAACAACAAAAAGACGAGGGCCATGTTCAGAAAGTGCAGGTTCAAAGAGTCCATCCCATAACAACTTCTAAGAAAATTCTTAGACTGATGACATTTCCCCCCCGAGGTTAAGAACTGATCGGAAAGATAAAAGTAATTCCCTATTAGCCCCTCGGCTCCTGAGGTGAAGGAACAGTGTAGACTTAAGAGTTTGTCAAGCAGAAGAAATCTGACAGAAAGTCAGAGCGCTTGAAACACTGTACAATCAAGAGCAGTTCCTTATTGGATGGGCTTTTTCGTGGAACTCTGGTGACATGTGCTTATACCTGGTTCACACGTAATTGCTCGCAAAAGGTTTTTCGCAGACATACGCTAAAGAGCTTCACTGCTGACGAGACAGGACAGTTGGAATTTAACCCTGTTATGAGGTAACCAAATTAGCACTATGGGAGTAAAGACAAGAAAACACATGTAACAACTAGCATGTGGCAAGTCTGCACTAAAGTCTGTCTTTTAAAACATTTAGAACAACTTACAATTTATTCAGCACGAGCTGTGCATCGCAGTGAATATTGCAGTGCTCGTTTCTGCAGGGCGCATGCCTTCTTCGTTATGGATGGAGGAGATGCACGTTCCTGGAAGCTCTGATGTGCAGTTCAAAGTCGCATCTCTGCATCGTAGTCTCCTTTCGGTGAGAGGAATCACGATGCACATCAACCATCAAAGTATGCCACATTCGCCCAAGCAGCCCTGGACCCGCTTTGGAAATGTGGAGATGTTAGCGTGGCAGTTTGACCCCCGGCAGTTGGCATCCAAACCCCCCTGGAAGCGTCCCTAGATGTCCATAGAATGAAGAGCCTGCCACCGCACTGGAACTCCCCTCCGATGAGTACCAAAACCTCCAGATTTACAAAGAGGCACTATGTTGATAGACTGACCACAGATGAGGGATGTAATGAATTATCCCATCAAACTTAATAAAGTGATAAACAGTCATATAGCTTGAATTACATCTGTGTAGCCTGGCTCCGACTGAGGTTACATCAGTTTACTCATCGTAGCTTATCTTTTTTTTTTGTCTTATCTGATCCTATCCTATCCTCGCCTAGCCTAGCCTTGCCTATCTTAGACTATCCTATCATATCTTAGCCCATCCTATCCTGGACTATCCTATCTTAGCCTATCCTAGCCTCGTCTATCCTATCTTAGACCATCCTATCATATCTTAGCCTATCCTATCCTAGACTATCCTATCTTACCGTAACCTATCCTAGTTTAGCCTATCCTATTTTAGACTATCCTATCGTATCGTATCCTAGCCTAGCCTAGTCTATCCTATCCTATCTTAGACTGTGCTATCCTATCTTGGCCTAGCCTATCCTATGCTATTATTATCCAACCCACCTACCTACGTATTATCTTATCCTATCTTAGACTACCCTATCCTATCTTTTCTTATCTTTTTCTTATCTCATCTTAATGCTTTTCTCTTGTTGACATTCTTCAAATGAGATTGAGTTATGTATAACCCAGTACAGCACAGTACATCACTGCAGATTGAGAGTTCCAGTAAGCAGAGGTTCAAAACAAAAGGGGGGCGCATAACAATTCATGAATGCATGAATCAATGCTCTGCTGAATCCAATCTTTGTTGTGAACGACAGAGAACACAGAGGAAGAGAGTCCAAGACAGAGAATGTGAGAGCAATTTTTTGTATACAGGCCATCATGAATCTCAATGAATCCCATGTCAACATCTGTCTGACTAAAAAGCATGTGATCGTCTGTGTCAAAAGCCCTTTATGCTCACAAACTTTACGTTGAAGAGAGGCGATGTGTAGCGTGCTCTGGCTGTCAGAAGCAAATGAGATAGAGGGAACATGCGGGAACATAAACGAAATGGGACATAAGAGGCTATAAGTGATGCAATTAGTGAAGGTTGAGGATTTTTCTGTAACAGTGACGAGCAACTGAAACACAGTTACTGACAATTTACGGCTTTCTGCACTCTCATTATCTTCCTTTGCCTCCTTTCACTGAACCATGGATATTTTTCTCTGTGCAGCATCTTTACCTCATGTGGGGTCATGGCCCTGCTGCTATATCTCTCTGCTTTGCTTTGAGATGTGATGTCTTTTTCTCATTCCTACCTGCAGCAGTCCTGTCCATCTTGGGCAACGCGGCCGTCCTGATCGGCGCAGCCCGTCGCCCCGCTCTGCTCAAGGCGCCCGAGCTCCTGACAGTCAACTTGGCCATCACAGACATCGGCATGGCCCTCACCATGTACCCTCTGTCCATATGCTCTGCCTTTAATCACGCCTGGATCGGAGGCGACACCTCCTGCCTCTACTACGGCCTGATGGGCATGATCTTCAGCATAGCCAGCATCATGACTCTGGCCGTCATCGGGATGATCCGGTTCATGGTGACGGGAAATCCTCCGAAGAAAGGTAGTGTCAGCTGGTTCCGAGATTCAGGGGTCATAACAGCTCCAGAATAACACATTAGCAAAAACACTCCAGCAAAACCTCAACTGACAATGTTTTTATTGCCGTCATCTTGGCAACAGTGTTGAAAGTGCAACTCCATCAGTTGGGTCCACAATCAAAACAGCTGGAGAAAATGAGAAACTGTGAAATAGTTCACAACCATGTCGCTTGTTGTGTCCCAATTCAAGTCTGATTCTTTAGAAGCAAAGGTTTAGTGTAGGAGAGAGGCTAAGAGTTTGAAATGAGCGTTTTTGGGAAGCACACACATGCAAAAAAAAGAGTTAAATTTATCTTTAACTTGCAGATAATCTAAAATGGCTGTGTTTTGGTTTTGTTTTGCAAAGATTTTTTTTGCAAGCAGCACTGCAGTACTTCTAAAGGCCAGCAGGAGGGCAGTTTAGGAGGTTTTGCCCAAAATAGAGTAAAAATCCTAACCATTTTGTTAATCAATTATCCAAATTAATATGCAATTACAGAGTGTACTTTCTCACTAAGCTCTCAATTCCCTTCAAACCTTCCTCACCCCGCGAGTCGTGATCCTGGTGGCATTTCGGTTCACCTGTGCCTGCCCTCAAGGTGTGCATGCTGATGTGCAATGTGTGTGACATTACTGGAGTGACGAAAGATCAACAAACTGGAGAGACACCTCCAACCTTAGCGCCCTCACATCGTGACAAGACAAAAGACTTTTGTCAGTGCAAAGAAGTGGCTTTTAAGAAACTGTGTTTACATTTTTTTGGTGCCTCCACCGGGATTCACCAAAAATCTGTTTCATGTCTTGAGATGAAAAAGTTTGAGAGCCCGTTCCCCCGAGGGGGTCACGTCAACTTCCTTGCACTTTCTAAACCTAATCCCAAACTCTGACTGCAGTACAAACATCTCCAGTTATCACAAACCTTACTGGTATTTAGACATGACTAACTGATGATGGATGAAGGATGTTCCTTGACTGATCTTAACACCTTATTTTTAATTTATCTAATAGTATAATCTTACTCCCAGTCGAATGTGGTAAACCTCACTTTTGGCTGTGGGGGGGTGGGGGGGGCTGTCTTCTCCCATCCCTCCACTAACTGCATCCTTGTTGCCAGGTAGTTATAGTTTTATAGAGCGCACTCAGGATGGTCTGCTGAATAATGTAAAGACACCAGGCAATATCACTGAGTACATGTGGCATGTTTATTGAGTGGCTTCCAGAGGGAAATCACACTGCTGTCAAATTAAGAATTCTGGCCTTCCGTCTCCTGCCAGGAAAGTACTCCATAAAACTGTGGAGTCATTTAACGAAGAGATTTGTATAATGAGATTGGTCATTACACAATATACACATACTGCATGTTTTTTGGGGTGAATAAGATGCAGGATTTTTGTTCTTTAGTAAAAAAGTGTACAGTGTTAAATCCTCAGAATTTTTTTTTTGCACTGTGTTTCTGTCCAAATGATGCCACTGGCAATAAAAGCGTGGAAGAGAATTAACAGACGACAACTGCACGTGATGAGTCTTGCACATTAGCATTGCAAAATAATAAATCATTATGCTGCATGTGATTAGTGCATCAAGGTTGAGGCACACTGGAGCTACGCTTTAAAGTAAAGTGACATCTAAACATCCGCAGTGGATTAAAATGCAGATATTTATATCGTCAGATGTGCGAACATCAGCTCCAGATCTCATTTTGTCCCATTATTCACAAAATCTTTGCTTCTTTTCGAGTGTAATTTCATACAGATGACCTCTGTATGAGCAGTACGAGAGAATGAAATGCCAAACTGCTAAAATAAAATTCAACACAAAGGGGACTGGGAAGAACACTTCTGGAGGAAAATTACGTATAGATTGATTTAAATTACACTCACTTTGGTCGAGCAGAATGGTAATTGGGCACAGGTTGCATGTTAATGCCAGTAAATAGATACAGAGGCTTTGAAACTGCTGTTATTGACACAAAAATATCAGCGGATATCGGCTGTAAACCTCACAAGAACACATATTTTGATAGGCTCATCAAAAAACAAAAACAAACAATTTAAGAGCTTAATCATCTGCATATATTACATGTAGTGCGCTGACAATGAGGGCTTGGTCACATTTGTGGTGTTGGAGAGAAACTTGAAAGCATTTGCTTCCTCCTGCTTGTGTGCAGAGGGTTTGATTATTTATTCAACAGATCGTAAGTACAAACATGTTTTTGTTTGCTGACGGAGGGGATTTGTTCTCGGGGAATCCTCATCGTGTACATCACAGCCTTTTCCGCTAAATTAAACAGTGAGTCATTTGCATCTTTATCACTTGCACGCCGGTGAGAGAAAGAAGGGACGTGCACACCAATGGGGAAGTGATTATATTGTTACATTTCTTCCTGTGCAGGTTTTAAGTTCCAGAGGCGAACCATCACCATGGTGATCAGCGGCATCTGGCTTTATGCCGGCCTGTGGGCAATGTTGCCCTTGCTGGGGTGGGGCAGCTACGGACCGGAGCCCTTCGGACTCGCCTGCTCCATAGATTGGACCGGCTATGGGCAGTCCCTCAACCACTCCACCTTCATCATCATCCTCTCCATACTCTGCACCTTCCTCCCCTGCCTTATCATCCTTGGCACCTACTTTGGGATTGCCTGGAAGCTGCACAGGGCGTACCAATCCATCCAGAGCAGTGATTTTCAATACGGCAACATTGAGAAGAAAATCACTCTCGTAAGTATAAAATGAGCAATGCAGCATCGACTCTGTTGCTTTGTCTCTGTGTTGCGATGATTCATCGGGAGAAGTAATCACTCACACCTGCCAATCAGATATGACTGGCAGCCCTTGGAGTATAACTGTAATTAAAAGCCATTGATTCCTGTGCGAGTGTTTACCTTTGCTTTTACTTTAATTATTCCACACCCTAAATATAGTGTGCAGGGTTCCTGCCAGTGGCACAGCATCATAGATGATAGAGAGAAAGAACTGGAGTAATTAATTATGCATAAATTGTGGACTGCTAGGTCAATTAAATGTTTAAAAGAAAAAAACAAACTCACAGTCAGCAATGTATTTGCCCTGTTGCAAAGAAATCTTTATTATAGAAAAATCCTGAACTGTTTTAAAGTTTCTCTGCCCTTTCTTATCAGTTCAGAAATTCAATCATACAAACTAATTAACTTATGAACTCACAGGCCAACATGGCATATTGTTTGCAGCAGCCACCAGCAATATATTATCACATGATATGCACCTGTGTTACACAGCTTGGTTTAGAAACAGTACAAAAGAAGCACATAACTATGGTCTTTTCATGAAGTTATCATATATCATATAACATCAAGATATCGGGCAACAGTATAAAGTCATAAAAGACAGACATGTACAGGAGATTACTGGACAGCAACGTATTTCGTCGTCATGATCATTGCGACAAGAGTCCTTGTGGTGGGAACACAGGAAATAATAACTTCCCATCCCTCATGCTTTTTCCAAGAGCTTCGATAACACTTCAGAAAAAAGGGTTCCTCAAGAGAAGAGGTCAGGATCATTCCATATATTTCTCACTGTCACAGGTGAAATTGTAGAGTAAAGTATCTCATTGACTCGACGGTGTTGGATGGTTGTTCGTAGAAAACGACTCACCGTGAAGAACAGTGCAGGTACAGTATGTCCTCCCAAGGAAATTATATCACAGCTCCAGCAATAAGTATTGTGACATCTTGTGAAAGCAAGCTGCTTCCCTCTCCATCTGCAGTCTTAACGCTGAGCTTTTAGTAAGTATGCAATGATGATTTCCCTTTCTGAACAAATAAAAAGTATACAAAATGCAAAATACAGATCTAATGTGGTAGTGTAGGTAGGTAGGTCAGAAGGGAGGTAGGTAGGTAGGTAGGAAGGTAGGTATATGTGGGAACAAATAACATCCTTGGCAGACGCAGCCTCAATATAACTTACACAAAAACATAATTGATCTTCAGCCCACATATTGTCATTAATGCGCATGGTCAATGCAAAGTGCAGATGGCGTATTCTGTGCTGTCACTCAGAGAAAGACTTCTGTCTGTGCTGAGGCTAATCAGTGTTGATGGCGATCACAGAGGGGAAGAATGGTTTCCTCTCACCGCCCTGATTGTAGCAGAGCCCGGGGACCCACCGTCTGGAACCACTGGCTTGTTTGGCTGGTAGCCTGTGCAGGGGGGGTCGTAGCCCATCCATTATGCAGCACCTCTGTCTCCACCACCAACTCCGGGGATCGGTCCGCGGCGCACGGCTAGCCTTCATTACAGTATGACTTACTAGCGTAAGAGTCAATGGTTCAGATTCTGCTACCCCGATAGATCATGGGCCGCCACAAGGGACTGGTGTAGACTTGACATCATCACAAGCTATAGGACCTCAGCGTCCATATGTCCATGTGCCTCATTCCACCTCATCACCCAGTGTGGAACTGGTGCTCATCATGGTCTTGGTCTTCCTAAGAACACAACCATCGGCTCACCTTTGAAACCCCTCCTGTCTCTCACCAATAAACTGGGTCAAGGGGGTAAAATACAGAGTACATTGCAGTGTCATTGTAACCCCCAACCACCTATGACCCCAACCGACCTCTCAGAGTCAAGACGCCTGAGCCGCACTGATTGTGGTGTGATTGGCAGGCTGTTGGGAGGATGCACAGACTTTGCATGCATCTGCTTCCAACAAGCTGTAATCACATAATCCATCATAGGAAGCGTTGCCTGTCATGCAGGGGGACTGTCATTTGTAATGTGTGGGGGGAAATGTGAGTGTGCGAGACCACTTGCAGTAAGACCACTTACAGTAAGAGTGGTCTAATCATGTATCACTGGTAGTGGCAACAAGCACTGGGACATACTGGGACATCTGTGGCCTGAGTATGAAAAAAACCCAAATATACCAGTTTGGATTGATGGCTAAAATCTATTTATCCAACAAACTTTGCATAAGCACTTGTTCCATATTATATATATATAATCCATATTACTGTTATTACTAGATTACTAGATTTGTGGGTACTCGCAACCAATTAAAAGGGTTTTGAGCAGAAATTACAAATGAGAAAAAGGCCTGGCGTGATGCAGTGAGTATGACAGTGCAGGAAATTGAGGTGGGATTGACAAAGATCTGAAGGGAAAGAATCCCACTGATTTGTGAATGCTGTCTGACAGAGTGCACAAGGTCAGCGACTGGTCGACACTCTGGGGTTTTTCCGCATCTGGGTTTCTGTGAACACAACAGATTTGTTTGTGTTGTGGCAGATGCCCCGTGGACATGGCTGGAGCGCGTGTGGACATGTGTGTGCGTGCATGAATGTGTGTGTCCCAAAGGAATGCACTTTTCAAACAGTAGTTTCCAGTTAATTACAGGTCAGCCCGAGTGGTTCCATCAGCGCAGCCTGATTGGCCGCCTTTTTACTGGTGGGGAGGCGGATCGCTCGTTAAAAACCCATTCGTTTTACCCCTCTCGGACATTTGCATGGAAATAACTCATATTATCTTTTTTTGATCACCTAATATTCACACATGACAAGGGGAGGAAATTGACAATGCGTAACTGTGCAGTCAAATGCAAAAAAGAGGAACATGGACTCTTTCTTGACTTGTCTCGGGTTGAAGAGTCACATCTTTCATTTCCAATTGGATGAAATAAAGCCCGTTTCCCAAAGTTGAGGTTGTAGCCATGGTAACGCAATGCTGACCAAAGGCACATGTCATGCTGTTCTGTTACAATAGTCCCACATATTAACACAAGGTTAATTTAACGGATACGCCTATGCACGCGGTACGATCTTACAATAGATGTCTGGAGATTTGAACCATTTGAATAATTAAACACATTTATCTAATCAGTGACTGGAATCAAGCGTGAGCTGGTGCATTTCGTGACATTTATGTGGACATTCAGGCTGAACGATGCAGTACACTTTCTGAGTATATTTTTAGTTTTAATGATCTTGATGATAGAAATGAATAGTTTGTCATTTTAGCTGGTAACATCGAATTAATGAATGAATCCTCAACAGAAGTCTTTTTTTTAAGGTTACCAACATTTTGAATTTTGTTGATGGGCGTCATTTGTATTGATTATTTTATTTTTAAATATTCCCTTTGTACCCCTATGTAGTTTTAATGTGTGTTGTGGAGTGACACCTAAATAACGTTAATCTACCTATCTGCCATTTTTCTCATGCTCCTCTCATGTCAGATGGCCGTGATGATCAGCTCGGGCTTCCTGGTGGCCTGGACCCCCTACGTGGCGGTCAGCTTCTGGAGCATGTGTCACTCCCAGAGGCAGGACCACCTGGCTCCGTTCGTAACGCTGCTGCCCTGCCTCTTCGCCAAGAGCTCCACCGCGTACAACCCCTTCATATACTTCTTATTCCAGCGCGCCTCCCGCCGCAAGCGGCCGGGCCTCCAGGGACTGATGTTTTGTTTCTCCCCCCGAGCCGAGTCTCCCACCAACGGGGCGGAGCTGGAGCCCGAGTTAGCCAAAGACCCCGAGAGGAAGATTTTCAGAGATGGGATGGATGAGGCCAGTGTCGCTCACATGGGAGATCCTGGCAGACGCTGTCAGGAACCAATATTGGGTTAAGGCTGCTTGCTTTTTTCGTTTTTTTACCCCTTTTTTTTTTATGTCTTTGAAATAGTTCTTTGAATTTTGGCCCATTCTCTGTCCTTCCAAGAGTTAAATCAGACAATATCTTGGTATGCGTATTAGCTACACACAAAGAGAGCTTGTAGCCAAACACGTGTGGGCGCGCGGAGGAACAGCTGGCCCTGTTTTGTCCAAAGTTGATAACCTCCAAAGGTCAGTAATTAACGCTCAATCTGATTTGCGGAATCCCCGCCGACAGCACGGAGCAAGAGGTGCAAATTGGGGCTCGACAATCAGCCTCTCGAATCTTCTCAGGGAGGCTTAAAAATCCTGGACGCCACAGATGTCAGTTTTCCTTTTTGAGGCGTCTTTCGAGTAAACACAGAGCCCTGCTGGTGAAAGATCATGAGAGATGTCATGGAAAAAAAAACCGCCGCCCCCAGGCTTCCTCCTCTCTCCGTGCCGGGGAACGCGGCCGGCTACTGACTTGATCCAAAACATACGGATGCGCCACACGCGGGTGAGATAACGCCGAGGTTGGACGACGTCACTCACCATCCTGCAGGAAAACTGTTCAATTCGAAGCAGCTGTCGGACTTAACTGCTTTTTAGCGGTGCGTCGAAGGGCGGGCGGGGGTTGGGGGGGTCCTCAGAATGTTGTTTGTCCAGTGACGGATAAAGTGAAGCTCACCGAAGTGGAAGAAGGGCTCCAAATACAGTGTGTTGAGTCAGTGGTGTTGTGTGGGTTCGGGTTAGTCATCCTCAATCCTGGTTACCTGTGAAACGTATTAACTGATGAGTAACAGCAACACGAATTTCATTAACATTTTTCTGCAAAGCAACACGAATGGCTGAGTGAAAAGACACAAAAACTTGCATCATAAAAACTACATTTTCAGCAAACATTAAAGCGATACTCCACTTTCTTTGCTCAAGCATACATTCCTTACACCGATCAATAACAGCTCTCTGGGACCCTTAACGCAAGGAGAGCAGAGAGCTGAACTTCACGCAGTCCTTTTGAAGAAAAAGGAGTTCCCCTTTGATACGCACTCGTACACATAACTGAAAGAGATTGCAGACATTCCAGATGTCAAGGACTGCTTCAGCTTTGACAAAAAAAAA
>CAESWR010000129.1:1271084-1285229 GCA_903171835.1 Mullus surmuletus | reverse complement strand
CAGCTGCATTTACTACGGCCTGGTGGGCTTTTTCTTCGGCATCGCCAGCATCATGAGCTTGACTATCCTGGCAGTAGTTCGGTTTATCGTGTCCCTTGACCTGCAGTCCCCCAGTGAGTATCATCAGGGCAAATACACTGGCTACGTTTACATGCAGTCAAAAAGCCTTTTCTAACCGGAATTTTAGCAAAAACCCAGTTGCACGCGGCCATGTAAACACCAATAACCCAATTGAATAACTGGAAAATGCTCATATTAAAATCCCAAATATGACCCCTGGGTTACTCCTTTCCAACCCAACTATTTGATGATGTCTCCTCCTATCAGGATCTCCCCATCAAAAGGAACATGAATTTGTGGTTTGCACATGTTCTATCAGCAAGGAATCTTGGTCTTTGGAGTCCAGGAACTCCTTGTAAACATGGCCAAAGGCGAGAGCAACACCACGCCACACTTTTGGAGTGAGGAGGAAACCAATCACTTCATCAGTGTGATGAAAGACACAAACATCCTGGCATTTGGAGACGCTAGAAAGTAGCGGGATAGACAGATCCACAAAAAGGGGAGCGCAAAGTTACGCCAAGCAGTGTTTGTACCAGAAGTTGTCGGTGTGGCACTGCTTGATCGGGATTTCCCAATTGATTACAATGACAATGTATACAGGAATAACTCTGTTTGCTCACGCATGGAAACAACTTATTCCCAATGTTTCACTAACCGGAATATGGACCTTAACCCCAATATTGACTGCATGTAAACACAGTCAGTAACTAATTTTACTATTTCTTGAAGACTTCGATTGGGAAACGATTGGGAAACTATAGTTGCCATGTGTGTTTTTGGCAGCAAACTGACCCCTGTGATATTCTTATATTTCACAATCACCATTAGCTCCGGATTCATAGCGCGTAATCTTTTAGAAATGTCAGGCTACATAACTGATCTGCTGGCGTCTACGCAGATTTACAGCACGTGAGGAGATTTTCTAAAACACGCACTTGATCATTTCCTTACAGCTTGTAAAGATATTCACCCAATCTATTGTTAGACAGGAACTTGCTGTCAGGAAAAGGTCGAGTATCCCAAGTGGCATTTGCATAAAGTGTAGTAAACGAACCAATGACCTCACCACAAGACATGCATGCATAGAAATACACTTGACAGATCTTACACGCCTTACTAAGGTAACTGCACATTTGGGTTCATGTGTCGCCAGTCCAGCTTCGACTAATTCCCAGCTTCGACCACATACCTGTCAGAGTGTAAAATAAATTGGACCGGCCCCGCTGGTCAAACATTGCGCACTTCACACCAGTACTGAGAAGTCGTAACCGCGATGACAAAATAAATAATAAAATCCCATTACACAGAGAAAAGGCCCATGTATTCTTAGCGTACTCTACTACTAGAATGGTCCTCAGGTGCAAATAAAGTCAATTTATCTGATGTTAAATTTCATCAAGTTGTAAAGACGACAATTTTCTGCTCATAAAATGCAGGGCGCTTTATTCAGACTTAAATAAAGTGCAGTAAAGTAGGTAAAGGACACTCACGCAAGTCACAGAGTGTTTGCCAAGAGCTCATTAACCTGCTATGTGTGGTCAAATGGCCTGCAAAGGTGGCCGGAGTGAGTGTATGCACACGCACCCTATATCTGCCCATGTCTATATGTAATGATACTTACGGCCTTACGCAAACATGGCAGACATGGCTCAATTAATGTGCTCAAGTGCCCTAATTAGTGCTCAGGAACAGCGGTGTCAGCATGGGGAGCAGAAGACCAGCCCCCACCCCCCCACCCCCCGGGGAGATGGGCTGAAAACAACAATAGCATCAACTTTATCAACAGCTCTGTGGACCAGATCTCATTACTGCTTGACATTCATGGTCTTGTCGATTGCCGCAAATTAGCGGCAGAGGTCATTAACCTTTTCTTGATGTCAAAGTGTGAAGGAAGGTATTAGAAAAACTTGACCTTTCCTAAAGTGAAAAAAATAAAATAATTCTGTGTGGCGTTTGAGGATATTACATCAAAATGTCTTATGTATTGATTTTGAAAATATAGTTACTACCAATACTAGAAAAATTATTTTCCAGAAACATATCTGCACTACTCAGCTACATATATAGATATTTTCTGAAGCATCTCCTCACCTTTTTTAATGACATAATATTCTTTTTTTTTTTTTTTAAATAGCCACCCACGCTGACCGCAGGTTCCGCTTTGAGCTTTTATCCTTTAAAGGGACTTTGTCCCTCGCATGTGTGACTAACTGCTTCCTCACTGGGGATTTGTTGTGTCTTTCTAAATGTGTTAAATGCTTTAAAAGCTCGGTCCAGAGGTCAAATACCCAGAGATAATTGTTATGGCATGGTACTATAGAATTAACACTAAATTGAATTAGAGGTCCAGAATGAGGCCTCTTGCTTATTCTTACCTCATGCTAAATGGGGTTTGTCACCTTGTCAAGATCTCGTCAGTAAGACGTCTATGTTCATTCAAACGTCTCCCCTGTGTTTCCTCTCCGTGCGCAGGGGAGAAAATCAGCAAGCGGAAGGTGAAGATGCTGTGCTTGGGAACGTGGCTGTACGCGCTGCTCTGGGCGCTGTTCCCCATCCTGGGCTGGGGTCAGTACGGCCCGGAGCCCTTCGGACTGTCCTGCTCCCTGGCCTGGGGGAAGATGAAGGACAAGGACTTCTCTTTCGTCATTTCCGTGTTCTCCTTCAACCTGGCCATGCCTTGTGTCATCATCATCAGTTGCTACTTTGGCATCGCCATCAAGCTCTATTACACCTACAAAAAGACCATGAACAACGGAAGCCGAGTCCCCAACATCGTCAAGCTTAATCGGAGGCTGCTAACGGTAAGCCCCCCTCCCCCACACACATACACACACACTCTCTCAGATGTGTGTACTGCACAGACTGTTGCTTTAATACGACATGTCAGAGTAACAGTCTGTCCTTGGGGGTGTTTAGAGTGTACTGAATAGAATACCTAAGCAGAAAAAAGATCTGTTTCTAAGAGATGCTTATGAGAACATGTTTTAAAAAAATAAACGTTACACATTGAATTGGTTAACAGACAAATGGTTGTTTAAGGGATGCTGAATATGAAAGGACGTGAATATGATTTTTTTTCAATAGATCCAGTTTGAATCCTTTTTTAAAATAATTTCATACTATAGAAATTCCAGTGTGATCATTTTCGCAGCTCTATTCCTGCCTAACACTAGCCTTCTAAACTGCTCCGGCTGTGTACTTGTACATAACATTGATATAATCACTTGTAATCCGCTAGCATGGAGGCCTCGATGAAAATCAGCAAGTAACGCACACAAAACACATTTTACTCCATTTACAGATCTGCCCTTGAAAATAGTCTCTGCGGTTTAACATTTTAGCAAGTTTATTTTGTAATTACCGCAGTAGCATCGTCTGAGAACTTTTATTTTTCCATTCTTGTTGCAGATCGCTATCCTGATCAGTTTCGGCTTCATCGCCTGCTGGACTCCGTACGGTCTGGTCAGCCTGTGGTCTATTTTCCGTGACAGCGAAAGCATCCCGCAATACGTCACTCTGTTGCCGTGCATGTTTGCGAAAAGCTCAACGGTGTACAATCCCCTCATCTACTACATCTTCAGTCAGAGCTTCAAAAGGGAGGTGAGGAAGATGCGCTGCCTCGGCTCCAATAACCACGTCTCCAACAGCATCGACAACAACGTTTGCGTGCTCACGACAGACGTGAAGCACAGCACTGCCGGTCAGTTCACGTTCAAGGAAATCATGGAGTTGAAGTCGGTGACTTTGGGTTGAGAGACTTGGGTCGTGTCTTGGGACGTTTCCGAGGAGGAAGGACTCTGGGGTCCGATAATGTGTCATCTCACAACGTGTTTGCGATCAAAAGATATGCTTTGTGTTCCTCCAGCACAAGAGGTGTTGCTCTGTATCATAAGAAGCAGGGTAGCCGCGCACTGCTTAGTGTGTGGCCGGCGTGAGAGTGAGGGCATGTTTGCACAAAATGTTTCAATGCTGTGAAATTTCAGACAAGTAAGCTACAGATGAGTGGCGCTTACACCTGGCTAACCCACCCCGGACCACCGTAAACCCGGACTGCAGGCTGCACTGTCATATAAGCCCCACACGTGAGTGACAGTAGGACATTTAACACTTTACAAAGCCAAAGTTTTTGCAGCAGTAAACTACCAAAATCTCATTAGCACAAAAAAAATCAGTCTATGAGAGATGCTCGATCGTCTGAATCATGACTTTTTATTTTATTTATATCTCCACCTAATCAGTATTTTCAAGGGCAATATTTTCAGCAGCAAATTCAGAAGCAATGTGTCTAGATATTGTACATGTTTGATGTTTTTGTAAGTGACACCTGAAGGTAAAACAATGTTCTGTCCGCTACTCTGATGGTTTACAAATGTAAGGCTTTGACGACGCCAGGTCCGACTCATGTCAAATCGCACATCATGACTTTGCACCGCCTTAAATGTTTGCATCTCTTGCGTCCTCTGGCAGGAATGTGATATTTTATCCGAAGGAGACCTCAGTGGATCCTCGCGATCCAGCGCGCTTGTTTAGGTTACGTAAGGAAGAGCGTGACCGTTAAAGGCGATGACGTCCGCCCAAACGCTTCGCTGTTGTTTGAACTGGACAAAGCCAACCCGGTTCGGAGTTCCCGCCTCCAGTTCCCATGCCTATCTATGGAGCGAGAAAACCCTCTGGGCAAAAAAAAAAAAAAAGTATTTCTTCAGAGGCTTTCCAGTTTCGCATGGGGCTTGATTTTTCTAAGACGTCAATGGACACAAAATCTCATCACTCGGCCACTTGCTCTTTCGTCGCAAAGCTTTCAACTGAATCACATTGTCCCCATTAGCACAACGAGTTGACTCACTTGCCACGGAACCACGGACTTAGAACTAAACACGGAAGGGAAGTCGCGGAGGTGCTCTGAATTATCGAAACCTCCATGGCAACGGAGCAAACAGCCTACTAACAAGCACCCTGTGATACGGCTGGAAGCACCAGAACAAGGCTTTTTAGTCGACATTATTTTGTCAACAGTGGGATTCAAAGTCACAAAGGAATGAACTGTATCAGCTTGTGGCCACAGATGGTCCTTGTTAGCAGAATTATCTTTTTTTTTCTTTGTGATGTGGCTCCCTAATTGGATTTGAGTCAATCTTAGAATACAAAATTATTCTTGAAATGTTTCAGTTTGTAAAATTGTGAACAGTGGTAGCTCCATGATGTTTGGCTACTTGTTATTCTTGCTGCAGTAGAATATTATTGTGTGTAACCTGGCTTTCAAAAAGATGTCTGTCATGTTCATGGACGTGGGTACGAGATGTCTGGTTTTGGCGCGGGACTTCATGTATGAATTTACCAGATTTCCTTTGCAAGCGTCCACATATATTTATTTTTTAATTTTATTTCTTTTTTTGAATTTGCAGTGTTGTGTAATTTTTGTTACCTGGGCAAAGGTTATGTTTTGATTGTTTTTTTTTGTGTCCGTTTTCAAGATTACGCAAAAAAAAAGAATAAATCAGTTTTTTCTGAAACTTGAGCAAGCGGGGTACGGTACAAGGACGAACCCAGAGTTTTGGACTGTATCCAGAAATTATGACTTTAATAGAGGATTATTTTGATGTTGCCTGAGGTATGTGCTTCTGGTTTTATAATTGCAACTTATTACTGCTGTTGACAGTGTTCATTTTCATTTGTGAATACAGAGCTACAAAGATTGAGCATATTTGTGTCCACAATCCATCGGTCATCTTCGAGAATAAACAACGAGTGAAACCAGTGAAGTAGTGGGCAATGAATGCAATAATACAGTTTTCTGAGTTATAACTGCCAGTTAGGGCAATGTCGTCGCCTTTCCAGACTTTGATATCAACAAAACGACACAATTACAAACACAAATCACTTCCAAAGTTGACACACTTTATTTTAGACTGCAAAGTGCTACGTCTGACTGAGAATCACAGGTAGAAAAATACTGTATTAGATCATTTTGCACACGAAAAAGGCTAAATGAGATGGTTCAAGATGCTACTATGTACGATCTGTCTTTTACACCCCATTGTAAGTATCTACAAATGAAACGCAGGCAAAAGGCAAAACATCAGTATTCATGCAATGATGAGCTGATCACATGTAAGTTTTTGTTTGTCAAATCCTGATCAAAATAGTCAATGATTTGTACATGATTCGTGTGAGCTTTTTAAACTGCAGGTTTTGACCACCCGAGTAGAGACGTGGCTTCAAACCCTCTTGGTTTTGAATGACAGCCCTCAACAGAGAAAAGGAAACAGTGTGTGTGATCCTATTCTTGTGAAGTTACGGGGCTGAAGATGGCCAGCAGTGAGGAGTCAATTAGTGCTGAACAACTCTATTGGTGAACTGAATCTAATATACAGAGGATGCAAACAAAACGTTACCAGGATGCCCCAAAATAGCCGCGACTGGCTGCTGCACTGTGAGGGGCAACATGTTTTCTTTTTTTAACACTCACGTTATGGGTGTGATTCTGAGAGGTCTTCACTCATTTCTTGGCAAAGCATGAATGAACGGTTCTTTGCTGTTGTTCGCGTGTATTGGTTTCTCCCCTCCCCCCTCACATGGCCTGCCGGATGTTTTCCAGGCTCTTCTCGATGCTGTCGATCACCTCCACGGCGGCCTGTGGGATCCGGGTTCCTGGCCCAAAGATAGCGCACACGCCGCTGTGGTACAGGAACTCGTAGTCCTGCATGCATAAAGAGGCGGGTTATTGCTTATACGAGTGGAGGCTAATAAGGGATCCACTTCTCACAATATTAAGTGGGTACGCATCGGGTCCCGGTGCCATTATGCCGTTAATTATGTAAAAGATGCTTCAAATTGAAGTAATGCCGGAAGGGCTGGGTTGATTTGCGCTTTGAGGACCGACACAAATGCTGACAGAGGGCAAAGCTGTGCTGCATGTAATCAAGAAAATTACAGTTGGGAAATTATAATTATTAAACAAAGACGTAAGGATGCACTGGTTTGCTGTCCAAATTAGAGCGTTTCACAGTGTGCTTTTTCATCTAATGCCACGTGACTTCCTTTCACGCACCTCCGGGGACTCCTCAAGCGAAGCAGGATGAGCCCAAGGATCGATTTCTGCCTCTATGGATTTGCAGATTATGTGGTGGCAACCACTTGACTGCTAAAGCCTGACAACCAAACATCTCGACATCAAGGTCGGTATTACGAACACATGCAGCTAATAATAAGTCAAGAGGCCTGTTCTGTGTTCAGCCACATTCTTTCTGTCCCCAGACGCTGTACATTAGACTACTCGTGATATTTCCAGAAGCCTTTCCGTGGCTCATTAAGAGATGAAATATGCAGGCTCTGCTCATTTTAATGAATAGAACCGCCTCACACATACACCCTTTATTACATTTTCCGAAACACAGATAATCATCTTTGAACAGCACTCGACTCATTAATGTGCAGACTTAGGATTCAAGCATGCACACATCCAATTTGCAGTCGAAGAAAGCAAAGCTTGTGCTAATGAAGGCCACAATGAGGAAAACAACGACCCTTGTTGACATCAGGTTTTCAATTTAGTCGCAAAGTTCCCAGTTTACTCCGACCGGGACTAAGGAGGCGCGGCGACACCTACGATTCAAGAGCAGCGTGAGCGGTTTACCTGTGGCGGGATGACGCCTCCGCAGATGACCAGGATGTCGGGCCTGTTGAGCTTCCGCAGCTCTTTGATGAGCTCGGGGACCAGGGTTTTGTGTCCTGCGGCGAGCGTGCTGACCCCGACACAGTGCACGTCTGCGTCGACCGCCTGCTGGGCGACCTCCAGGGGAGTCTATCAGCCCCAACCAATGCCAGATGTGGGGAAAACAAAAGAGAGCGCACACAAAACGTGACCACCAGATGGAAAAAATGAGCTCCCACGATGCTTTCATGACTTCAAAACAATCTTATCTCCATTCAAATTTCTTGTAGTTACGTTTTTTTTTTAACCTATTATCATTATTGTCACAACCACTTTGTTCACACCAATATTGTTGCTCCTGACTGTCTGATAATTGTATTATTAGTTCATATTATTATAACAAGTTCTTTGACTATCATTATTTATCACCAGAAAAAACACACACACCAACAGACACTTATACAAGACCTGTATCGTCATTATCACTGCATTGTTATCGTCATTTGTCTCATTGCACAATGAAAAAATAAACACGATTCTCGTTTGACTCCACTTTTGCGACTTTGATGTGCTGCTTTTAAAAAGGTCTCTGGTGTTTTCCCGTGTTTGCGTGCTGCGACCGGAGAGGCTCCCACGGCTCATCATTCGCGAGCGCTACACTAGGAAACGATGACACTTATTTCATCACGCATTTCATTATTGACGCGCTCTCGGCCAGAGGCGACGCCGACCGCGGGCGCCGTGCGATCCCAGAGGGGTTGACAAGATGTCTTCAGGTCGTCGGCGGAGTAATGGGATTCATGGATTTGCCCTCCGGCGTTCGACTCCATCTCAGTGAATCACTGGAGGTTGCAAACTCTTGAACTTCAAAATGCCATCGTCCCGGGTGTGTGTGCGTTATCTGCGGCGTGTTATTACCTCAAATATGAATGAGTGTGGAGCGTTATGCAGAGAGCCGAGACTCTCCCGTAGCGGCGGGAGGCACTCTGATGTCAAATGGGTTTGATTACCTCGACCCCGGGGGATTTGTTTTCTCTCACGACTGCTGGCTTCACGCGCTCGCAGGATTCAGTAAAAATACTACCCACCCCATTTTCCTGGAACTTTTATTTAAGAAGAGGGTGGAGTGAACGAAGAAGCCACTCTTCTTATTTCCAACCCTTTCGCCATACCGCACAAAACCAATTTTTGTTTTACTTACAGAGGTTCGTGACTTTGGAATTCACATCTAGCAAAAACATATCCATCTTTCATTCATTTTAAGTGCAGACTGAAGTCCTACTTAATACATTTGGGGGTTTTTTTACCTCTCCAACACTTTCTGTACTGTTGTTCTAATCTATCTATGTAATTGTCTCTGTATTATGGCGCCAATAAATAAACATAAACACATGCTTAGACCTTTGCGCAATTGAAAATCATCAAGATCCAAGATGTAATTATGTTCTTCAAGAGCTAATATATTGACTTGGCTCTCAATGTGTGTTTCAAAGCATCCAAAGATCACAATGGAGTACTGTTAGGAGCATTACTACTGTCAGCCATTGTTGCTAAGTAGGTACCCTGCATAAGTCATATGTGTATTTTATAATAACTCTTTTTTTTCTCCCAGTTTACAAAACTAATTAATTAATCAGGTCCTTCAATATTAAAATGTGTATTTCTACAGTGGTGGGTTGGGGAAGTCAGTATCCATCCACAATAATTTAAAACAACCTCAATTCACACAATTACAATTTATCTTACACTGCTGTGCTTTCCCACAACATTTGATTTTAGTTATTTCGCTGGTGTGAAATAGTCGATCACTTTTGCCTGAAATGAAATGCTAATTGTGGAAACAATTACTGGACTGTCGGCGGCACTGTGGCTTTGGCAGAGACTCATCAGCCTGCAGGTTCAATTTAAAGGCGCTGAGGAGGCGCAGGAGGGTGCGTCCGCGCTCAGGCACTGACCTGGAAGAGTGGGCCGATGTCCACGTCAAAGCCCAGGTCGGCGAACCCCGTGGCGATGACCTTTGCCCCTCTGTCGTGGCCGTCCTGGCCCATCTTCGCCACCAGCAATCGAGGGTTTCTGCCTTCATGCTTGTTGAACTCTGCAACTCTTGAGGTTTAGAGAGGAGAGTTAAGTGACATCTTCTGTATGCGGACATGATGCTGTCCTTAGGGGCGTAAGAAAACAGCGATACACCAAAATATCACGACACTTCACAACAGTATTTCATATTTCATCAGCTGTTTGCTTGGTGACAGTCTGGTGACTACGGTGCAACACAAATGCTGTTCCCACTTTTTTTGGTTTTCTTTCATTCTCTATATTTTCTTAACATTGATTGTATTTTAGTGTATGCACTTTTTACTTATTGAGATACATGTTATAGGAATTTCATTTGTTCGTGCACATGCTTAATTAAGTCTAGTCAAGTTTATTTATGGAGCACCTTTAAAATGACACAGTCAATCAAAGTGCTGTACACAGGATACACACAAATGAAGTAAATAAATAGATAGATTGCAATAAAAACAATAAGATTAAAGCAGAGTTTTATTTTGGAAAAACCGCAATATATCGCCTTGCTCATAGTATCCTAATATATCGCAATATATTGCATCACTTCCCCTGTATCTGGATATGTATCGTATCGCCAGATTCTTGCCAATACACACCCCTACTGTCCTTATTTGGTACCTGCTGTTGGCCAAGGCGATCTCCTCGTTCTCGCCGTACTCGCTGCGGTAAGCGCCGCTCACCATCCTGGTGCTGGCCTTGTGCTCGCCGAACACGTTCTTCATGGCGTCGGTTATTTCGCCGACGGAGCATCTGAGGTAGAGGGCAGACATGTTGTCACCTTGCTGTGACAAATAATGAAAGGCGGGCTAATTGCAGCCCTTTGGAATAACGCTAACAAGGAAAAAAAAGAACATAATTTACGTGTTCACATTTGAAATGACACATTTAGAATGCCACCTGGTGCTGCTTGAGCATCCACAGCACATACACACACAGCCACGGATTTGAGGGGCTAATGTTGATCGTTAAGACTGCAAGGGATGTTGGAAGATGACAAGGAGATGGGATGTTTTGTAATCCCTGTCATGCCGAGCGGGCGCCTCTCAGGAAAATAGGCGGCGAGCGGCACACGGGGCTCTTTATGTGACAAAATGGTGCGCTCAAGTGCTCACAGTTCATTACAGAAAATTCTGTCAGATCGTTTTTCTTCTTCAAAACGGGCTTCAGTCTGCGCGAGCCGTCTCGTCACGGCGTGTGGGCTTCATATACATGTCAGAAAAGTACCGTCGGCGCCAGACGCATGAAACGCGACTGGGTTTCATATAGGATCTGCTTGTCATAACAATAAGTGATCCACCAGACAGAGATTAAATAACCTTGGCAGCGCTTAAGATTCAGACCAACAGTTTCACATAATGAAAAATCCAGACACAAACACAAGCCAATAGCTGGTTTTAAAATCTCCCCAAGAGATTTAAGAATGAAATACAAATTAAGAAAAATCAGATTTTTGTGGCAATGTCTTCAAACACACAGAAAAAAAAGAAAACTATTTACAAAGTCTGTACTGCCTCTCATGAGCCAACTTTGACTGTGGGAAGAATTGCCACATGACAGCCTGAAGCACCAACCACAAGCAGTGTGCTCCGAGTTCAAGATTATATATCTTATCTTGTGAGAAGGACTTTTTTAAAGCCGTTACATAAATAATTATACTAAGAGAGTCTTTATCTGATCTGCCTACTGTATGTGTTATCTCGCCGGCAGGTTTTGCTATTCTTGCCGCTGCATCTCAGTCACAAAAAATGTAATGCTAGGGGGAAAACTGCAGAGAAAACTTGTTACCTGGCTCGGGCCGCCTCCACCGCCAAGGCTAAGAGGTTGCCCTCCCTGGTGCGAGCACACGCCTCGATGGCGGCCAGGCACTTCTGCGCTGCTTCAGGGTCGCGGCTCTCTCTCACCTGCGGCAGAGAGAACAATCTACATGGAGACGCCATACAGTACCGGGGAATTATTCAATTCATGTCGCACTTTGCAGACGAAATGCTCTTAATGCGACACCTTCCGAGTCAAATTCATTTTCTGAAGGTTTTCTAACAGACAGACGTGTCCCCGTAGCATGAGTATGAGGCCCAATAATGGAAAAATTGTGACGTGGAAATGACTGGCCACTCCCCCTGGGTGTAGTGGAGGCTGCTTTCGACCAGTACAGCGCAGGTCCCCAAATAGATGAGGCCGCCCCCCTTCCCCCGTTGAATCACAGAGCGGCCGCCATTGTTTATTCCGCAAACCATCGCTAACACACATAGCAGAGGTAGGAAAGAAGCTAAGGCGTTGCCGTGTTGTTGGCTGCATCAACGTACACCAAAGTATGTTTTTTACTTCCTTCAGCTGAACCTCTTATGACCCAATGGCTGGATTTTATTTCTGCTGGAAATGCTCAGACAGAACTTGGCGTGGAGTGGGTGTCTCCAGACACAGCTCATTGACATTTAAAGGTACAGGCACAGAAACAGCCTGAAACAGAGCGACTTTTAGACTGGCTGAAATTAAGTACAGAAGCTGAAAAAACGTTTAAAATAATGTTTTTGGACCTCTGGCAACTAAATGAAATTGTATAAAATACCTCATAGTAGGTCGCCTTTAAGAGTAAAAAAATAACCAAAAGATGGATTTTTAATTTTTAATAATTAATTATTTTTTTACGGGTACACAAACGTTTGCATTAAAGTGTAAATAGTGGCACTGAAACCACTGTTGTGCTTATGCAAAGACACACGGTTGCCCAAACACCAATTGCCATCATCATATCAGTTGAGTTGATTGAGACTGGCATGTTGTGAATGTGAGGGTTGCATCTTTTCAAAATCCAGCCCACGTATAAACCAACGATGTCCTGCTCTTAATCAATTTCTTAATGCCAGCTTCTGCGGTGAATTTGAACGGGGGTCAAAGGGTCACGATTTGAGCATTCACCCGAGGCAATGTGGCCTCTGACAGCTACCCTGAATGTAACAAACGCTTCAGTGCCCAGCGACCTTCCGGCAGAGGCTTTGGGTCCCGAGGTGCGCAACTGGCTGATGACAGCAGGTACAGCAGATGTCAGTTTGCATACGGCGCTCTGGATGTCTGCCTGCCGGGTGACTTCACACAATCTTTACACGTGTACGCCACGCATTCACAAAGAAAATAAAAGCAGGTGAATAACAGAGCTTGAGGAAAACCCACATTTGTATCCGATGTGGTATAAATGTGTGTGGTTTGTGTAGAAAAGAGCCGACCGCACAAACTGTTTCATCTGCACTTGAAATACATTTTTACTTAATTCTATATTTTACTGATCATTTCTTTATTTGCATTTCAATAAGAGACTACCAAATTATGTTTAAAATCAGGTAATTAGGGTTAGGGTTAGGGTTAGTAGTCATGATCGACACACTTGGTGGATTTGGTGAGAAAAAAAATTCTATATAATATATAGGCCTAATTTAAAAATATTCCATGTAGTAGTCTGACATGTGGAACAGTGCTTTGCCTGGCCACGTTGGTCTTTTTTTTGGATAAATGAAATAAGAGGGAAAAACAAACACAACCGGACCTACCTTTTTTAATTTTTCTATCTGTTTCTGGCGTACAATGGTGTTATCTATGGCCAGGACCTCCACAGTCTCCTCCTTCTCCAGGCGGTACTTGTTCACCCCAACGATGACCTCTGATCCTGAGGTAGAAGCAGAGTGACATGCGTCAGCGGGGGGTCAATTCAAATAATCCCAAATATCAAAACTCTCATTAGTTAGCCTTAATTTGCCTCTTTCTTGCCATTTCCTGCTTACAAACTCACCGTGGGAAATCAGAAACCCTTTAACATCCTTAACCAATCCTTGTAAATTAATTCCAAACAAATGATAATAAACAGATATCCTCCAAGATATTGGCTTTTAAAATTACATTTTTGTCATAATATCCTCACTAAAAAAGTCTTAGTAAAGAATGAATCCAAGGAAAGAAGCAGCCCCCTTCGTGACTTGCCAAGGCATGCACAGAATAACACTTTCCTGGAGAGAACAATTCTTAAAACCCGCGCAAAATGATGGATGATTCTTTATTCGCGGGGTGCAGAGGTAGGAGCAAACAGGGACGCTGTTTATCTTGAGCTCAAAATGAGAAAATAACTCATTGTGTCATAGCCCTTCTACGAACACAAACCAGAATTCAAGTGTCAAGTGTCAGCGGCAAAGATCTGTAGCCAAGGCAAGTCAGAGAGCCAATGAATAACAATGAGAGGAAGCATCGGGGGGATTAAGAAGCCAAAGGGACAGTCCACTTTTTTCAAACGGGGGTCTATTAATTCCCTATAACCCCCCCCCCCACCAAGTATGACGTCTAACGCGGTAGACGTGTTCACGCATGCACGGACGTAT
>CAESWR010000129.1:1199937-1212539 GCA_903171835.1 Mullus surmuletus | reverse complement strand
CCCCCCCCCCCCCCCCTTTGCAGACATTTGCAGACAGTTGCCTATGACAACAGTGAGATATGCTCTTATATCAGCAGGGAAGTTCAGCTGTGAAGGGCATGAGCATCAAGGACATACGACTGGTTAGTGATCTGTTGAGATCCACAGAAAACAGAACGAATTATGCATTAGGTGTCTCGTTTCATAGAATTTTCTTTTTTCTTCTGTTTGAAGGTCATACTTACTTTGTTGTGTTTTTCCTGTGGATTGGATTTTTATTCCAGCACTTCGGTCACGGTTTGCTTTATGAGAGATTGGCAGGTGTAATTCAATTATTGACAGGTCTATATTTCATGCAGTTGCTGGTTTGTTTTCAGACTTTCTTCCCCCCCCCTCCAGATAGCGCCATCTTTAAATGTTTTTTGCGGCATCTTTCTGTTCTTCAGAAGGAGCCCAGCAGTGATGTGAGCAGTCCCAGTAGCCCGCGGTTGGGTCCCCCCTCCAAGCGGACTCGGCGGCAGACCGCCTCTGAGCCCAGCTCCAGCGATACCTCCCCGTCACCTCAGGCTAAGGGCCAGAGGGTCAGCTGGGGCATTCCCACCTACCGTACCAGGTCAGCTGCTGGCACGTGTGCGGTTCCTTCTGAATGCTTAATGTTATGTGGCAAATTGAATCACAAGTGCACTTTCGTAATGCTGTTGGATGACCTATAGTTACTCTAAAGAAGACTGAGGAACACAAATAATACACATTTTCATTCTGTTGTTTGTAATTCCAGGTTGTCGTCTCGTATAATGCAGAATGGCCATGGTAATGCTCAAGTATTTTTCTCCAGTTTGTCCTCCTTTTTGTTCACGTTAGAATATAGAATTCAGCTCTAATTTGATCATGTCGATGCTTCAGCCCATATGAAGGAAAGCGGAGGGGGAGATCACTCTCACATGAACGGCCATGTGGAGCTGAAGAGGAGCTGCCGGGTGAGGAAGAGCCAATTCGAACACCTCAATCAGAGCCTGCTGTTTGACCAGCTGGTCAACAGGTGAGATGAACACCATGCTTCTGACACCTGTCTTTGTAGTTCTGTCATAGTAATTTCGCCCATGCTTACAAGTTTCTGTTTACACATTTTCCTTCCTGTGTTTGGGCATACGGCCCGTTTGATTTAAAGTGAAAGATTGAATGAGCAAATGAAATTGACTTGTATATTCTTGCATCCATCTTGGGTGAATTCTGAAGATATTTTGCTGCGTTTATAAGATCTTTTCTGCACATGATGCCCTCCTGTTCATTTCGTATGGACATTAAAAACTCTTTTTAACCCCTGTTGCTGTTCTGATGTTAAATCCGTGTCTGTCTGTTTGTGATGTGTGTAGCACTGCTGAGGCTGTCCTTCAGGAGATGGACAACATCAGCAGCATCCGGCAGAGCCGTGAAGTGGAGCGGCTGCGCATGTGGACGGGCGACACAGAGGAGGTGAGTGCGGCCCCTCCCGTCGTAGTAGCAGGCGTCTTGCACTTGGAAAGAACCACAGCCGCCAGATGACCTAACGTGAACCTAAGTGACAGCGCGGCGACTCTCTGTTCTTTCAGGAAAACATGGACATGTATTCGCGGGTGAAGCGCAGGAAATCTATGCGCAGGAGCACATTCAGCATGCCTCCGCACCACAAAGTCATGAGCAAAACGGAGGAGGAGGAAGAGGAGGGGACGGAAGGTCAGTTTTGTGACGTTTTTGATAAATCGGTCAATAACATTTTCCAGACTAGATCATCCTCACTGTGCCCTGCTACATGCAGAATCTCACGGGGAGGAAGAAGAGGATGCAGAAGACGACGACGACGACGAAGACGATGAAGGGGATGAAGCGGAAGAGGCAGGAGAGGAGAATGACAGACCGTACAACCTGAGGCAGCGCAAGACAGTGCAAAGATACGAGGCACCACCTATTGGTAATTCTCTCCAATCAAACCTTTGACAATGAGCGTGGCAGTGTCAGATCTCTGTGTGAATATTTCCAGTTCTGTTTTGTGAAACGTGGTTGTTCCTGTGTGTTCATCTTCTCAGAACCTGTGAACAGAAAGCAGAGCAACCCCTCACTGTTTGACACCCACAGATCCCCAGCAAGAAGAAGCCATATACGGTTGGTACAACTTTGCCAGCATCTCAGTTAAATAACAGCCGATTTAACATGTTACTCATTAGTGCTGCATTTCATTTGTGCAAAAACTAATGAACTCTGAGTCGCTGCCATCATTAAGGAACGCTGCAGTGTGATCCCAAAACTCATTGTCTCTCCCCTTCCCAGAATTAAGAAACACGCCATTCACAGCAGCGATACAACCTCGTCCTCTGATGAGGAACGCTTTGAGAGGAGGAAAAGCAAGAGCATGACTCGGGCAAGGAACAGGTGACTGATGCACTTTTTTTTCCTCCCAACATCTCGCGTACCTTTCATCTTCATCCGTTTTTTTCCTTTGAAGTCAGCGTTGTGTAGAAACATCGATACACCAAGCTGTTCTTTGTTATGGTCAATATTTTCTCTTGTTCAATAAAATTCTGTCACACAGATCACTAGCAAATCCTTTTTCTGTGCTCTAGATGTTTGCCCATGAATTTGACCGCAGAGGACCTGGCAATCGGGGTGCTGCGCGATCGTTCGAAAGTGGGTGCCAGCTTGGCTGATGTGGACCCCATGAACCTCGACAGTTCAGTAAGTGGAAAACACTAATAAACAACAATAAGCTGTGGAGTAACACAGTTGTAGTCTCCGAACTTGGAACTGCTTTCGCGTCCCTGAGCCAAGTAATTACTCTTGGCATGGACTCACACTCGCCGTATTGATCCATCTTCTTCCTGCTACGCAAGAAAGACTGTTTTGTGGGGGGAATTTAGAAAAAAATGTGCGTGTTCTCCCCACAGGTGAAATTTGACAGTGTGGGTGGCCTGGGCAATCACATACAGTCCTTGAAGGAGATGGTCGTGTTTCCACTGCTCTACCCAGAGGTCTTTGAGAAATTCAAGATTCAGCCTCCCAGGTGAGTGGAGCCATTGGATGCATCTCGTCATCTTCAGGATTTTTGTGAGATCAATCAACGGGTACAATTTTCAACTCGGAGCACTGACAGGCTCTCTGGTCTACTCAAATAACACATTTCCACTTCCCCCCCCCCTTTTTTCTTTTTCAGAGGGTGTTTGTTCTATGGTCCTCCGGGGACAGGAAAGACCCTGGTGGCGCGGGCACTTGCCAACGAGTGCAGCCAGGGGGACAAAAAGGTTTCCTTCTTCATGAGGAAAGGGGCCGACTGCCTCAGCAAATGGGTTGGGGAATCGGAACGCCAGCTACGCCTGCTCTTTGATCAGGTGAGTTCCCCGTCATCATTGTCTGAAGGTGGTCAGTGGACAATGTTTTAACTAACTGCAGTATACTTTGTTGAAAAAGAAAACTCTGGGTCTGTCTGAGCCTTCATGTTTTGTTTTGTTTGTGTTGATGTCTGGTCAGGCCTACCTGATGAGGCCATCCATCATCTTTTTTGATGAAATTGATGGTTTGGCTCCAGTTCGCTCCAGCAGACAAGACCAGATACACAGGTAAGACAAGTGGTTAAACACTCACTTCAAATAATCCACACTTGAAAGACACGGGCGCTGTAAGCACAGATTTTTCTCTCCACATAATAGGTCTGGCAATGTTATCGCGAAAACTGCAGGTTTTGAACATAAGGATCTTGGAAGATGGAAATAAATAGAGGGTCCGGAGAGCCACACTTGTCTGTTTGAAACTCGCATACCCAAAAACAAAGCAATCATAAAGACAACTATAGGCTGCAGGCTTTTGGATGTTTGCCGGGTCAGGACTTTCGAGCTTCATGCTCTTAAGCTGTACATCAGGGAGCTTCTTGTTGTGTAAATGCAGTTAGTGATCAGAGGGTTTATCCTCAATGAATGTACCATTGTCTCTATATTGAGTTTCATATATAAAATTCTGCTCCACTGCCTTTCTCCCTCTGCCTAGTTCTATTGTGTCCACTCTGCTAGCTTTGATGGATGGCTTGGACAGTCGTGGGGAGATAGTGGTCATTGGTGCTACAAACAGACTTGACTCTATTGACCCGGCACTCAGGAGGCCTGGACGCTTTGACCGGGAGTTTCTGTTCAACCTTCCCGGCAAGAAGGTAAGGCGCTGCGAAATATCAATTTTTATGGATATTTGACACGAATACCGACAAAGTCTATCTCTCGCTGCGCTTGGATATTTCAGTGCTTTTCAATAACCCATGATGTGCAGACCTCAGAGGGCGCATTTCGCTTTGAAGTCCAACACATACAATGGCAGTTCAAGATTTCACATAAAAAATATAACCATCTGTAACCTCCCAGGGCAACCGCAGAAAAACACCATGCTAAATTCTTAACAGAGATCAGTAACTGCTCATGTATAATGCTGTACTTTCATGCACACCCAGCTGGAGACACCACCAAGTGCACAAGTAATTAGTGTTTTACTCAGAACGGTCCTGCAATGAAATTAGCCCATGCAGCCCTCCGGGTATTAGCAGTCTCCTCCTGCGTTTTCCTCGCTGTTGGATGTTTTGATCCAATAAACAACTGACAAAATAGATCCTCATTAGGTTTGCTGAAATTTTAAAATACACTTTAGCAGATTTCTGACTGCCTGTGTCTTGGGACCGGGGAAACAATTTTGGCATAGCTGACTCCTCTCCATGGATCTGGTCCGCTGGGTTGCCATGCGTTTTGTTGTACAAGGTATGCAATTAGCTTATTTGGGGTAAAGCTTGCTCGGTTTAAATACGTGTGGGCCATGGAATAATGAATAAATAGGGAGCAAGTGCCCTTCTTCCAAACACTGTTATAGGAGAGGTGGATTATAGGGGCTTTTAATTATGCTAAGTAGTCTCTGCACTCACCTCTCTTGCATCTCCGGTCTTAACTTTTGCCACTGAGGATCTGAGAGGGATTTTAAGGAAAACACACAAAGAAAGCAAATGACACACACTGCCAACTGAATACGCACATTAGTTGTGCATTCATCATTCTATAAACATCAGAACTGTAACACAACTGTCCCCCTTGTCTACTTTTACTGAATCTCACCAGCTCACATTTTTCGGTTGTGTCTGTCGGCTGTGTGTTCTTGTAGAAGCGATGTGCGTGCCGAGTGCTCCTTCAGGTGTTGAAATACACTGCAGGTTTGCCTTAATATGCGTCTGTATCTGAAATCGCTGAGGAGATTGCATTGTTTGTGCGCCTCCGTCTGCTCGAGTGATTTGTATTCTGGTATTAAAGTGTCGCTTATCTCATTTCTGTTTCATTTTAATTTAGATATTTGCGTAACAGGTTGCGCAAAGTTAATTTCTAAGCTTGCGTTAACTGTGTCACAGAAAAAACACAGCCGTCACCATTTTTCCCATCACATAGCTCAGCTTCCTGTTTCCCCAGTAGACTCTGACCTCTGGTGGCACATGCCGGGCACTACAATACCTGGCCTCAAAGCAGTATCTCTACATCGGTCATATAATGAGAGGGAGCATATTGGCATTCAAGTACAACTGCCCCGCCTGCATTGCACAAGCTGGAAACCTTTATAAAAAGTGGCGTGCTCGCGTCTCTTGAAGGGGGAGATGTGATGAAAGATGATGAAAACTGTTGCTCTTGATTCTCAATAAAAAAGCACTTTGTTCTTAGTGACTGCTCATCAAAGCACAGTCCTGTGGAGACACTGCAACAAACCGATGGGTGTATTGCGCCGAAGTGTTGGCAAGCGCTCCGGTTGAGCTCGCTTACGGACTGGAGTCAGTTTTGATCTTGTCTTGGCCGGCTCTAGAAAGAGAAGGGAACACATGAGACGAGCGTTACGCACGATCTTTATGACGAAACTTTTGAAATGTCATTGTTGTAGCTTCTGTGCTTTATCCTCCTGTCTTTTGTACCACACAGATGATACGATTCTTTTGGCAGTGCCAGCCACTCATATTTTTAACATTTCTTTTTCCATCTTGTTGTTATGATGTTCGCAGGGTCACATCTCTGCATATACTGACTTCGTTCTTGTCTGTTTATCCTTCTCTTTTGTCCCCCCCCCCTATCTGTCGCACATGCTCTGTTCAGGCCAGAAAGCACATCTTGGAGATCCACACACGGGACTGGAATCCCAAATTATCTGAGCCATTTGTAGATGAACTTGCAGAAAAATGTGTCGGTAAGAGTGATTGACCACTAACCATGGTAGATCTATAAAGCATACACAGCATCATTGTTAATCTTCTTGATTGAGCTTGCTGCTGTTTGCCCCTGATATCTTGTGTGTTCATCTTAGTGTGTGCTGATTGCTTCTAGGCTACTGTGGTGCTGACATCAAAGCACTTTGCACAGAGGCGGCCTTGGTGGCGTTGCGCCGCCGCTATCCCCAGATCTACGGCAGCAGCGTCAAACTGAAGCTGGATGTCACCTCGATCGTCTTGGGGCCCGGCGACTTCAGCAAGGCCATGAGGACAATCGTCCCAGCCTCCCAGAGGGCCCTGGCTCCCTCGGGCCGACCCCTGTCCCCCACCCTCAGGCCCCTGCTGGCCAACACTTTCTCCTTGGTGCTGAAAACTCTGCTCCGAGTCTTCCCCCATGCTCAGTGTACTGACAGGGACAACACATGCGGTAGGTCTCCGCTTTTGCTGCTGTTCTACACTTGCTCAGTAATATCTTACAAGTAAAAATGATATAAATCAGAAATATTCGCAATTACACTGAATGACCATGAACAGTTTTTAGGAAGCACACGTTATCTTGTGTACCTGGCAGCTGCAGCCAGTGCAAAGACGGCGGAGACTGAAAGAAGACAGCATCGCAGACATACCCACCATTGCTTTGCTCTTTGTTGCCACCTGTGATATTGTCAGTGCGCGCTCTCTCTCGCTCGGCGAGATTGTAATAATTGATTATCTCTTTGTCTATCTCTCATGTTGTTATCAGAGCGCTTTGTAACACACTCACACACGGTGAATAGAGTACCTGTGGTGAAACATTGCCCCTTGAGTATGCAGAGGGGACGACGCAAACACCCTGCTAGTGCCTCAATAACTCAAACTCCCACCTCAGTCGATGAGGGAATGTTCTCCGCAATTAGCCACAATGCCCAATGTCACACCGGGGATATTGGTTACTGGGGATACACCTCTTGAGCCCAGTAATCACACACATTTCCCGAGGTGCATCCTTTTAAATGTGCCGTATGTATAACCAAAATAAGATAATGGGCCCGGCTCCTTACTCCCACCTTTTAGCGAAATGGCCATATCGACTGCAAGAAAGAGAGTCGCTTTTGCTGAGACAAACCTCTGAGCTGATTTGGCTGCGTAAATTGCGATTTGCAAGCTCATCGGGGGAATTGTTGTTGACCGCTGTATCTTTCTTTCTAATGTTTAGGCGGTGACAATCAACTGCTCGAAGAGGACTTGTACAGCGACAGTGACAATGAGGACAGCTCTGCTTCCATCTACGATGTCCAGCCTGCTGCGTCCCCAAAGAGTCCACTCTCCTCCTCAGCAATGCACAGACCCTTCCTCCATTTCTCCTTGTGAGTTCCCTAAATTTTGCTGTTGTTAGCAGGCCAGAGGCAATTAAAGTTGTGTGTAAAATGAATAGATCTAATATAACAGCTTTGCTTATTTGCAATATGTATAATTAAGGAAGTGCAACATTAGTCAACATATTCTTTTTTTGTTTGTTTGTTTTTTTGCATTTTCTCTAACATGCTTGCCATCACATGTATGGAACACACATTTATCATTTCCAAACATTAAGTTGATAAGAAATGTTGTTTTACACTTTTCCAGCAATTCAATACGCACTGCAATGAAGTTATGTGTTCACCGAAAGGAATTGTACCCACACATGTAAACAGCTACAGGCTAAATGTGGTCAGGAATCCAGCGACGCAACCTCACATGTCATCGCAAAGAAGGAGAAAATTGTATAAATTAGACGCTAGTAGCGTCAGGGTCTTGTGAGATAACCGTTTTAGAAATGAAAGGGGAAACTACTAATGAGGTACACGGACAATTAGCTCAAGGCACGCGTCTAGAGTTTAGATAAAATATTGTGTGGTCAACAAACAATACAGGAAGAGCATTTAATCCCTGCAATTTATATACCGCCATAGACAGATGGAGTTACAAGTTAGATTTATTGCAGGGGGGAAATGGGGTATGAGCAAGATGCAATCACTTCAGTTTTGAAATAGATGCAAAACATTCATAAAAAGAGTGTATACATTGCAGAAGTGAGAGCCCACGCTATAGTCATGCTTCAATATGTCGAGCCCCTTCTGCTTCGTCGTATGTTCCAAATGCAAAAGTTTGCCCAAAACTGTAACAAGCTTCAACTCCTCCTTCGCATCGGATCCGCTTGTGTGCCGCTCGCTCCACAATATGTAAAGGCTGGAGGTCCCTCCATTGGCTGCCAGCTCTCAACTCCTCCCCTCCCTTCTGCTCCCCCAGCTCTGCCCTCCACCAACCCACAGCGTACCGGCCTCGTCTGCTGCTGGCCGGGGCCCCAGGCTCGGGACAGAGCTCCCACATGGCCCCTGCCTTGCTGCACCACCTGGACAAGCTGCCAGTGCACCGCCTGGACTTGCCCACCCTCTACTCCATCAGTGCTAAGACGCCAGAGGAGTCTTGTGCTCAGGTACGTGGAGATACACACTCCATCTGTTATAATGGTTAAAAAAAGAAAAAAAAAACAACCCGGAGTGAACCAACCTCCTAAATTAACGTCTGCTGACTGTTGTTAAAAAAGTACTTACTTCCTTTGTGTTTAGAATTTGCTGAAATCGTCGTCTTATTTCGCTCTCGGTGACAGCAAACTAAAGTGATGTGTGTGTCGCTGACCTGTTTTACGCGTGGTCGCAGGTTTTCCGTGAGGCCTGCCGCAGTGTGCCCAGCATCGTGTTCATGCCGCACATCTCAGAGTGGTGGGAGACGGTGAGCGACACGGTGAAGAGCACCTTCCTCACCCTGCTCCAGGACGTGCCCTCGTCCAGCCCGGTGCTAATCCTCGCCACCGCCGAGTCTCACTACTCGCAGCTGTCCGAGGAGGTAATTACACTGCGTGCACACACACACTTCGGATAGTAGCAGGTGACACGCCCCTTGTGTTATTTCTAGGTTGCTGTGTTTCTTTAATGCAACCCCCAACCCCCCATTATTTATAGGAGAGCGTTTCGAACCCAACGTGTTTAATGTCAAAGTTTTAGGAAAAGCCTGATGGTTTCTTTCTCTCAAAGTGCAGAGTGTTAGTGCAGACATACACGGGGGTGTCGCAGTCAAGGTCACTTGCTCCAGCGTAGTTTTTTATCTACTTTTAGCTCCATATCCTTTTTCTTGCCATTTATCCCTGCTACCCACGTTTTCTCCCTAGGTGTCTCCCGCTCCTGCTTCTTTTTGCTTCCTCTCAGATTTATTATTCTCTTTCTGAAAGCCAAAGCAGTGTCAGACCCCCCGCCGTGGGTGAGGCTGTTGCTTTAAAGTACGAGGAAATGGAGAAAATTGGAGGGGGAAAAGGAGACAGAGAAAAATAAAGAGGGGGGTCTCCTCTAGTCAGCCAACAGAAGGACTTTAATTAGGTCCAGGGGTTGAGAGCTCCGTGACTTCACCCCAGGACACACACACAGCTCACATCAATATGCCTGTGCCGACTGTGCACCCCCCCCCAATGCGCATGTGTGTGTGTTTGAGTGTGTATACGAGTGTGTGTACACATGGGTGGCTGCCTCTGTTTTGGCAGGGCAACAGCAATGGCCATGTTCCAAAGCTAGAGAGGCTCTTGGGATGGTTCTACATCGATGGTCGAGGCACCTGGGCTTCTTCCGGGGGCGAAAGTCCAACTCCGTACATTTCTTTCCATTCAGTTAATTGTCGCAGCATATTAGCTGATACCGTCTATATCTATTTGGAGTCGCAGTTTTTCATTGTGCAGTATTGACCTTTTTCTACCAATCCCTGTATTGATGGCAGTGTTGACCGAACCATGGCCAAATACAAGTATTTATTCACAGTGCAACAGTCTGTGCCTAATTTAAGTAACTAAGAGCACACATGGGTGAAGAAGTATGCATTAGAGAGAGAGTGAACAGATGTTATAGCCCCAGTCTGAGCAGGATCTGGTTTTCTGTTCATTGATACTGTTTTTGGTGTTAGTATCAAGTGCAAGACGCCATTAATGATCAGTGTCACCGCTGCAGGCAGCTCGACAATAAAGTACCATCCTAAAGATTTTACATTGTGTAAAAATACATTTAGGGCCTCTTAAGGTTTGTGGAAGCTTCATTTCATGAGCAAAAATAATGTGCAGGCTGATCTGATATGAGGATTGCATCTTCCAGATGTGCAAAATAACATGTGTTGTCCATTTAGCACGTTCACTATTAATGAATATGCAGCATCGGATGTTTCTGCTTGTGGGCTCAAAATACTGTGAGGAGAAGATGTAAACAGGATAATTTTGTTCACGCAGTCAGATTTACGAAGCCAGTAAATGATCTATGATCTATGACGATCTATCATCTATACAACCCCGTTTGGCAGGCAAGTGCAAACCAGCACTGCTTTGCGCACAAATGGTTGCACCCATTGTGGCGAGGAGAAAATGACCTTTTTTCAATGCGTATTCAACTACACGTTGCTACGTGGTTTAGATTTTTATTCTGAATAAATTCAATGTATCCTATGAAATAAATGGGTTCGTTATTATATGCCCACCCTGCTGGTCCGCAATTTGTATTCCTTCTGTCTCGCAATCGCTCGTGCTATTTTTTCCTTTATTCATCATGGTACTACTTGCCATCTTTTCTTAATTTCATCTGTTCTTCTTCTTCTCTTACCCACAGCATTGACTCTCTCACAGACACGCTCCCATGTCATGTTTCCTCTGGTTATATTCAGATTTCTTTGCTGTAACCCAACATTTGTTTATTGGTCGGTTCCAGTACCGCCTCCAATTCTATCGCATCACATTTCATTTTCGGCTTTCGGTCAGTCTGCTCCCTCCAAATTCTCCATGACTCATGCAAAACTTAGATTAATAGCCTCCTTCTATGGGGTATTTTACACAATTTCATTTAGTTGCCAGAGGTCCAAAAACATAATTTTTAAAAGTTTTTTTCTGCAAATTCAGCTTTGGTACTTAAATTCAGCCAGTCTAAAAGTCGCTCTAGTGAGCTCTCCTGAGAACGGGCTGTTTCTGTACCTTTTAATGTCAATGAGCTGCGTCTGCCGACACCCACTCCACAACAAGTTCTGTTTGAGCATTTTAAGCAAAGCCATTGGGTCATGAGAGGTTCAGCTGAAGCAAGTAAAAACATACTTTGGTGCACGTTGATGCAGCCAACGACAAGGCAACACCTTAGCTTCTTTCCTACCTCTGCCATGTTTGTTAGTGATGGTTTGCAGAATAAACAATGGCGGCCGCTCGGTGATTCAACGGGGGAAGGGGGGGCGGGCTCATCTATCTGGGGACCTGCGCTGTACTGGTCGAACGCAGCCTCCACTACACCCTAGGGGAGTGGCCAGTGACTTCCACGTCACAATTCTCCAATGCTCAGATATGCTTGTTTGTACAGTACTGCCATTAACTTAATCATCCCTGGTAAATCATCCACAAAACACACACAGAATGGACAACTATTAGCACGTGCACACAATTTTGTATTTTTTGGGGGGGGATAAATCAGGCTATCATGCCATCTACATAGCAACACCAAAATGAATTAATTCAAAATCGAACACACTTAATCCTTGCTATGCAGTGTGCGTGAGGCTTTCAAGTGGTTAAGTGAGCCATTGGTATTATAAGCGTGAAATTCTTGCAGGCTGAATTCATTTAACAGCCTTGCAATTGAGAGTAAAAGCTTGCAGAACAAGTTTTCTTTATAAAGTTTGATGAATTGCAAATTGAGAACTTGTGAAGTGCGAATCAATTGGCACAACACATGCAGTATTCACAAGTACATAATAAAATTCATGAAGCTTAGTCGCCGATAGAGAAAATAACAGAACTTGCTTAACCTTTGGAAACACAAGGTTTTGCCAGTGGATAAGAGTTTAAGAGGGCTGTTGTAATATTGTCTCTGAAATTGTGTTATGTTTTTTTGTTGTTTTTTTTTCTGTGCAGAAAAATTGTGGTTCTACTGCTAGTATTGGTTCCAGTGTAAACCCGGCCCTCATCATTAACAGTTCCCCCAGTTGCTTGAAGGCTTTTGACTTGTACAGCGTGTCTGTTGATTCACAAGCTGTGTAAACAAGATAAAGTTTGGAAACGGTATTAATCACACCCCATAGACCATCCAGCCCCATTGTAGCTTGATGGGCTGCACTCCATTACATACTAAATGAATTGAAAGGTGGATGAACAGTGCAGAATTGTAAATTACCCCCACCCCCCCTAAATTTGAATTAGCATTTCTTTGGTCATTGAACATGTAGCCACATACGCCGGAAAATCTGGGAAACTCATGATGGGACAAATGCTGTGCTTAAGTCAACATGGAGCCAGCCTGAGGGTATCATCTGCATGTGTACTTTCCCCAATTGTCTTGTGATGCTAGTTTGTAAGGGGGGG
>CAESWR010000129.1:1155897-1183169 GCA_903171835.1 Mullus surmuletus | reverse complement strand
TTTATTATTCCATAGGCGTTAGACATGTTTTTCGGATTGACTAGTCCAAGGCACCAATTAAGGTGGACTCAGTGCCACGTTTTCTATGATTCTATGACAGCTCAGCATTTAGGTTGCACCACAGATTGAAAATTATGCAAGGCCTCCGGGGATCTCACTGTCATTGTTTGTACCATAGCACGTCAATTATTCAATCTCTAACAAACATTTAGAAGGTAGTAAACGCCAGGCAGCCTAATGGAGTGTGGTCCTGCTCTCGGCCTGGTTCTGATGAGTTGCCGTTGACTGGAACAATCACACAAGCAATATGCATTAGTGCTTGATTAGTTACACTGACTTATCGATTTATTGTCTAGATCCAAATTATCTTTAACATATCATAATCAGCTTTGAAAAGCTAAAATGGTAGCATTACAATTTATAGCCTGGCCAGCAGTATTATGTATTGTAGTTGATGAAGGCATTTTTATTTATTTATGTTGTTTCTTGTCTGTTAATTTAGAGTGTTATTCACCATACTCCCACTACCCACACACTCACTTTTCTCTGAGATTCGTAACCTCTGCAGGATCATTTCTTCCATGTGTATAATATTGATTTCAGTTTTGTATCTGTATTTTTTCCAAGCTCTAGGCAGGAGTGAGTTTTGAGTTGTATACCCTCTTCCCCAGAAAGATATAGTGAAGAATAGTGAATAGTGCAGATTAAGTTTCCCAAACACCATCCAAACTTGCATTGCGCCGCCGAGATGGTCAAATTAAGTGACACGAGTCACATTAAACCACCATAAGAATAGAAATGTGCACAGACGGAGTTTTTAATTACATCAAATTACTCCTAGAATTGCACTTATCCAGGCTAATCACCACATCTCCATTAGAGCCAGAGATGAGATGCATTTTCTCTTGCATATAGCGGCTCCTCTCTGGCGAACCACTCATTAAGACATGTCATGAGAACCACGGGCAGCTATGCAAGTGATTGGCTTTCCAGTGTTCATTGTTATTCATCAAACCATCCTATCTTTGCCATGGCAGTTACTAATAGCCCAGTGTTAATATGACAGCATTAATATGACAAATTTGAGTAAGAGCTTCTAATTGTTCTAATGAGTTTTACTCTTTGTTGTGGCAGCATCACACCTCTCTGGGGTCTTTGTCACGGACAAGTGGCTGTAAATTGCCCTCTCTCTCTCGCTCTCTCTCTCTCTCTCTCTCTCTCTCTCACTGTCAGACCTTCATCTTTTGTTCTGTTTGGATAAGGACTTTTTTTTTCTTTTTAAGAAGAAGAAGAAGAAGAGATGTCTCATTAACAGCATCTGGAGATTAAGAAAGTAATGGCAATCAAGGCGTGTTTGCATCGTTGTGCTGTTAGCTTAGGTTGCTTTCTGCATTATCTTGATCTGTGTGTCCTTTCATTAGTGTATCATCATCTACACAAAGTACTTTTATTAGTGCACCTCTTCCATTAAATCGTTCTGCTTTCTAGATATTCCAGTGCTTGTAAGGAAAAAACGTCTGACAAACAAAACTCTGACTTACAAGGCCAATTTAGTTCAAACAAAAAGGATCAATGGCACAGTTTGATAGTGGCAATGTCACAGACATTGTGCCCAGCGTCGCTTGTTTCAGCCGTGCTGCTCTTAGGCAACTCACAGGGTGCCAACTGTATGTTACATAAATAATGATTCATATGCACTCTGCTAATATTGTCAAACCAGGCAACTGTTTGGCCTCTAATGTGTGAATGTAAAGATCTAATTTAACTGTTACTCCACTGATAACGTTTTTTATTGGCGATAAAAGCTTAAACAGAACACCAGCAAAATGGTAATTAAAAAGGAAAAAAAATAGCACCATAGCCCCAGATTTGAATACAGGGGTAGTATTGGAACATGACTGCATATGAAGCAAGAGGAAATTGCATACAAGTTAATGTCTTTAAAAGGCACTGTGAAAAAAACAAAACAATTTCAGAACGGAACTGACAGATCTAGATCAAGAGCAAGGTACCACTCCTCTGAACTCACCAGCTACACTTCACAAACAAACTTGCTCGAAACAGTTTTCTTGACGAATGCATTTATTTCGTGTACATCCCATGTTTTGTCAAGAAGTTTCAAAACTACTTAGTCTCCGTGAGCTTCAAAAGCTCTCTATTCTGAAAAAGACAACTCCTATCAAGGCAGCTCTATGTTGTAAAGTATTCAGTCCCCACTTCTGAAAACACTTGTCTAGTCAAAGCAATAATATGCCACCAAAACATTGACCTATTCGTTGATGTTGTTCACAATAGCTTATGATTATCACTTGAAGAAAAAATGCAGTAACTTCTTTGAAATGTGGAACCCTAAGAAGGTAGCAACACTCCCCGTACTGCAAAGCCGTGGTCTTTAATTTAATATGACTTCATGCCGAGTCCTGTTATTATACAACGGTGACGACCTGAATCCCTTAACAGAGGAGCAGCATATCTAATTGGCATCTAATCTAATCAGCGCTCTGACAAAGTACATTGGCCATTTATTTCTGTGAATGTGATGTGCCTCCAGATCATGTCTTTTGTCAGATGGTCAGTAGTGCTGTTGGGAAAAATTTGCAATAGATTAAAAGCAGACCTATGGTAAATATTGAAAGCCCATAAGAAATAAAAGGATTAACATTCATTTTTATATGCAAGTAAATAAAAAATGTTTTATTAGTTGTTTACACAGTTAAAAACACATTTCTTTTTAACATGATCCACAAAGTCTAAATATTATGAGCTTATATTATAAGAAAACAGAACCAAGTCAACTCAAAATTAAATTGCAGAGAGGGAGCTAGACCATTAAGTGCTCATTACTGTTGGGAACAAATATCAAATTCGTGATCAAAACAACACCCTTTATTGTTTTTCGTCCTGTCAGGGGAAAGCATCAGTGACTGAGCGGCTGTGATGATGGCAGCTCGTTGCAGCATCTAATGCATGGATCCTAATATGCATGCTGTTGTAGTTAAAAGATGGATAGTACAGATCAGATTTAACGCGCTACAGCTGGTCTCTCTCTCCTGGAATTAAAATTCAGAACTGTCTGTATACTTTTCCACAGTTAGACACTATCGCCCACCTCAGAGGACCATGGAATGTAGGCTAACAGCTTAACATTGTTTAAATCTGTTGTATTGGCCTTTAAATTTAAAATTAGATATTTGTTTTTGATGTCGTACGATGGCTCCATAATTTTCCGTTTATCTAGATTGATGACATGAAATGACGAACATTTTTTAACATTTGCTATTTGAACGATACACAAAAAGTCTTAATTTGTGCCTTAATTGCCTTGATGCACTAAGCTGAAATGTAGACACAGTAACGACTTAAGTTAATTGTGGAATTATTTTTGCTCCCAGAGGCAGCAGCAGGTCTACACTTTAAGATACAAGCAGTAATCTTTGTACATTGGTAATATCCCTGGTGTTGAAGACACTAAGCCAGTGCGAACAAAACCTGCTAGAACAGTGAGCGTGAACGTGTGACTATGTCTGTCTTCCAAAACTGCGAAAAAGACAGGTGCTTTTTGTGGTACTAAATATGAAGGTTTGGTTCGCTTTCCACACAAAAAAGCCTGCTTAGTTTTTGAGAAAATTATGCTTTGGTTTCCTTTAAGCATATTTCTTGAGGTTGACTTATGTACCAAGGTCAGATAGAAACAAACTCTCCTACAATGCAGGGTTTTGTGCACTGGTAGCACAAAATAAGGATGGTGCTGTAGGTATCAACATTAGCGATGCCATTAGTGATGTCTGTTTTAAGCCTTTATAGAGGAAAGAAAGAGAAGGAGGAAGCAAAGGAAGGGAGTGATGCGGCAATTGAGTGAAGTGACTGATCTCCTTCATTTCCAGAAGCAAGGATGGGATCATTTATTGATCTGGACATTTCATTAAGTGTCACGCCAGTTGACAAACGGCTGTCTTCCTTTCATGACCCAAAGACCCTCCGGGCCTGTGTCACCATGACAGCATTTGTGGCTTCCTTTATTTCTCACTGTTTTTCATGTTGTCCCTCTGTTTTTTACTTCCTCTTTTACCATTTCAAGGTATGATCTGACTGATTGTCTTAATATTGATATTTCGAAGTGATTTTTCAAAGAAAAAATGTATAAGGACAAATATGTAATCTATATTACTGCATATAATTGGATCTTTGATGATATTAATAGAGTGTAAAAGCCACATCATTTGGGGTTAAATCACTTGGTAAGGTGCCGTGTTGCTGCTCAAACATTATCAAATGTCTTTGAAATTAATTCTGAGTTTCTAGGTATTTAATAAATGGATGAAAACTGTTATTCTAAGATATATTTCACATTTTGGTCATGGAAAGGTTTCCAACACACTGGTACACATTTTGCTTTTTTAAATCTTCAATTTTCAAAAGTAAAAGGCAATCAGTTGTAATATTTATTTGTTAACCAGTAATTGCCAGACAAATTCCCTCAAATTATTCATGTTGTACCAGTCCTGGCTTTGTTCTGTTTGTGTCTGATATTTTTCAAATTAAACCCCATTTTAATTTTCTCTGTTTTGTTTTCACTAAAGTGAATACCAAATCCTAATTGGTTAAATATTTGTGCACTCACAACCTCCACGATTAGCTATTTTCTATGCCCCAGTATTGTCCATGAATATACCCCAGTACTGGACCAGTGTCCTAAATGGGAATTCACAAGGGATAATTGATGGCAACAATTTCAGCCCCGCCCTGCTTTTGATGGCAACAATTTCAGCCCCACCCTGCTTTTAACTGTTGCATAATTTTGAAATAACAATTTGTGATAAAAAGCAACAATCCATTTGGAAAACTTGTTTAGATCACATTTTCCAAACACCAAACAAAGCTTTAGTAATTGTCCAATGGTTTCCAAGTTGAAGCTAAATGTTTACAATTAGGTTCTTTCAAATTGTAGCAAGTAGACTTATAGTAGAATTTCCAGTGTATTAGATGTTGAACAGGCCTTAATGAAAATATAACATTTACCTCTATGGACTGTCCAGACATGGGGAACTGCGAGTTGTTATGAGAGCAACGCTGAAGTATCATTAAAACAATTGCCATCCTTGGTGTAAATGGAAGTACACTAATTTGTGGGCCAAAAGCTTTTCAAATTGTCAGTAATTTACTGTTGACTCGTACATACTTGGCACCTAATCTGTATTCCGTCTTTGTAAATGAGTGACGTTATTGGTATATAGATTAAAAGTGGGTTTAGATCGGTGGTTACACAAGGTATACGTGGAGACATGGCTAATTCCTTGTGATCAAATCGGCCCAGGCACGCGGCAATGCAAGGTCTGAGCATCATCATCAAGTTCACACACTCATATTAACCAGTTCATCTGAGTTGGATGCAAGATACACAAGTCCATAAAACCAAATGTGGTTTTATGAGCATGTGTATTTTGGGACTATAGCCTACACCACTTTGCATAGAGCTATAGCAATGGCGCGCTTCAAAGTGTCCTTGGATGGCCCTGCTATAAAGTGCATATTGAAGTGTATATGGATTATACTGACAAGACCATTGGGAATTTCACTGTACTATATAATTGGCTATACTGTACATAGACTATACTCATATTGCTATTGCTTATCTGTGTAGTATCTTTGAGAGGGACAAATGTAGATCACCAAATTTTTAAAATCATTGTTGTAATTGTTTTGTTGTAGCTGTTTGTTCTCGGTTTGACACTATTTTCCCAAGCATTTTCCTCCTTTTGATCTGCTTTCATTACCGACTCTGGCTCTCCGCTGGCCAGTTATTTGATTACGCAATACTAGTGAGTATTGAATAAAGAAATCAGTAAATCAGAGACACTGACTCATAATTCCACCTAAAGGCATTACTAGAGTTGCGCATGTTGCTGAATTGTAACGCCATTGTCACCAGACTGATTTATTTATATAGTAATCACTGGTATGACTGTTTGGAAACTTGCTTCCTGGACTCTGTGCTCTCAGAAACCTTATTTATTTGTGGGTGCATATTTGAGTTCACACACGCACACACAGTTAAGGCAAGGACATATAATGGTGGCTTGAAATGTATCTGCCACTCTATGAATCTTGCATGGTTTAGGCACTTTTAATTATTACAAAGTGCTCCGGTTCTACTCTCACTCTTGCTCTCTTTCCTCCCTCCCTCCACCATCAGCATATCTCTCCTCTGTGGTTGGCTGTTCATGCTCTAACAATTTTCATGCATTATTTAAGAGCTGACTATGACGAGTCATTTGCTGCCATTCTGTCTCACCTTTTCCTCCCTCAGGAGCTTGCTTCATAGCTCTGATGGTGATAGCTGACCCCGGGAAGACCTCTTTTCACTGGGTTGTGGACTGTTGTTTTGGTTCGTGTGTGTGTAAATAAAGCTTAGGGAGTGCATATCCGGGAAGGGTTATAGGAAAAGGTAGAGGTCAGTTGAGTGTGCTGCTATACTTTATTGTCTTTTTGTGAATAAATATGTTGAAGTTTGCCTTTACTTGGCTGTGTTTGATAAAAGGCATGAATAATAATAATAAAGAAAAACTAGATACAGAATCTGAAGCATTATTTTCTGTTTGGGGAATTGAAAAGAGCAAAGCTATGACAAATTGCTGGACATCAGAAGGTGACAGATCTAAATGAAATCTAAATCCTTTGCCAAAAAATAAAATAATAGATAAAATAGAAATGGTCAAAGAAGTGCATGCTCACCGAAAAAAGTGTTCAAACCAGCATGAAAAGGCGTTCGAGATGGACTACTATTGTTTAAAAGAAAAAAACCTTAACAATGCCTGTCTTTTGGTCTGGTTTCATTCTTCACTTCATGGTCATCGTCAGTCCTTCACTTAGCCTCCATTCCCTGTGCTGGTCTTGCCCGGCGAGAAATGATGCTCTTCCACCTGCATTAAAGCGTACCCTACAGCTGTGGCCAGATTTGCCTTCCAGATCAGATTAGGAGGCCCCGAAATGCCAAACTGAATCCCACCTTAAAAATCCACACTGCCAGCAGCCCCTGTACCCACTTGAGAGCGGCTCTGTGCCAAATTTTGGGGCGTGATGGCCTGTAAGTGGACATGCTGCAGTAATTAGCGGCATGTCCACAGGATGTCTCATTGTCTCTTTGATCCTCCAGCTCTGGAGGCCTTGCCGACAGGGACAGAAGTCTGGTTTGTCATTAAAGCCTCTCCCTCCCTACTAATCTTATCAGATGTTTGTGGAATATTTGAGTGATGTGCTGGCTTTTGTCTCGTGCAAGTAGGATTCAAGCGGCTCTGAACAATGCCGTAAGATTTTTTCATCCTAAAACAAGCTATTTTTACGTGGCAGTAAGTGTCAATAGCTATAATGTACGATAGCTCAATACATGAGTTCGAATGCGCAATCGATGAAATCGAGGCAAACATACCAGATAGGCACCAAACATCTGCATATTTTCTGAGGTTGTATAACATGTTTTCAATGGGCACTGTTTATTCAACACTGTCTCCTTGAAAGTGCGTATAACACATTCAGCTGTAGGTACAGCGTGTAAACTGTAAATTGCATGCAATTTGCCAGCACCAAGTGTGCTTATATTGCCCTTTAGGTTGTCTCGCAATCTGTTTGTAAACGACAGAAACGCGGCAGTCACTAGAATACTCTGTTGCTAAAGACGAGGAGCCAGAGCCCATCAGCAACCACCGCTTGTCTAATTGTCCCCCTTTCTTTTTGTGTTTTTTACTGAAAGATTAAGCATCGCTTTTCCTCCCTCCTTTGGATGTTCATGCAGTGTGCATAATCGCATCTTCAGAGAGGAAAGATGAGCCCTGACTAAAAGCATTGGTGAGGGAGGAAATTTGACAGGCATCACGCAGGGATATCATGATCTCTTGTCAGTTTTTCCTAGCAGGGGGAGTGCGGTGCAGATACCGATAAGACAATGGAAATATTCCGTAGGCAAAGGCTTCGCTGCTCAACATACAGGGAGTATACAGTGTGCAGTGTGATCTCTAATGAAAAACACAACGCAACACTAACCATTTTTTTAGTCTATAGAGAATCAGGAGGGCATACGTCATTAATTATGCAAAAGAGATTCCACTTCGGCAGATTTATATCATTCCAATGGCCCCTGACAGTATTGTAATGGCAGGGACTTTATGGATTTTAATGAGTCCGCTGTGATCTAGTGGGCCGTCTACACACATGCCTAAACCTCAGTACGTCTTGAATAATTCCCGTATTTCCTTTTGGAGACTTGTTTTATATTGAAAAGAAAAAAATACCTTGTCTGATGGGTTGTCTGATGTTCGTCAGAATTACACAGAATCAAAAGCTGCCAGATGCGATTCAGATGATCCTATGGCCACCAGAGGCGTGTTTTTCCTCCCCCTCCCTCTCCCTTTTTTTCCCGCACAAGCTGCGCCACAATCCATTTTTTTTCCTTCTAGCACTTATTGTTGCTAGGTTACAAAAAGTCTTCTAGCACTTATTTGCTTTAGAAAGGTTAGCTGAAACTATGGAGGGAAATCATGTCCTTGCGTTGGCAGCGGGTCTAGACATGGACGGTGATAAAGCTTCATCAAAAATGATTCCAGGCGCATGATATAAACTGGGCAAGAAAGCCGCCGGGAGAGTTATACTTCCCCCGTTTGTTGACTCTATTGCCAATTTCTGTGAACCTTGCCCCTCACTTGATTTAATTGATTGGTGAGAGTCAAGTTACATTTGACAAGTTGGAACTTTTTTCAAACTGAAATCGCTGCTTGGGCGACACCAAAGGAATTGAGCACCACATCTGACATCTGGGGTCTTAAGAGTTTAGATATACCCACTGTCATTGTTGTGCCACGTATTGTGAGGTTCAAAATCTCCGGAAAACAGACGCAACTGGTCCCTGTGTTTTCTTAAATGGGGTTTTTCTTCCCCTCTATTGTCTGACTTTGTTGTTTTGGCCTGCGTCTCTGTATGCTCGAGAGAAGCAGTAAATGAAGGCAGCCACATTGAAGTCTCTGCATTTAGCTTCTTTTTCTTTCTTTTTTCGCCTGCTTGCTGTGACACTTTTACTGCGCTCACAGAGAGCAAGCTTCAGTTTTCCTCTTCCACTTAAAACCGCGAGCACCATCTGTTATCATTAGTGTCCAGCTTCCATGATATAGTGGGGCTGCTGTCTCGGTCTTCCTCGCACTTTCAAAGTTGTCATCTGCTGCCTGTTTCTCCTTGAGGATGGCCAAATGTCCAGATTCGGATGCTATCAGCGTTTTTTTTTTCCTTTTCCCCCATACTCGCGAGCTGCCACTAAGTGAGGACAAAGATGTGGCCTCTTCACTCTACCCTTTATTTGTTTATAAAGATTGACACTGTTAGAAAATGTAATCTATCTGCAGTTATTGTATCAGATTGCTTTTATTTGTGTTAAATTCATAATAGTAATAGCATAGTAATAATAGCATCTGTCTTTGAGAGTGGAATGCTTTTTACCATGAGAGGAATCATCTCACCACTGTTTGGACAGGCTTTAGGGGAAGCTGGGTAATTAGTTTTCATTAGTTTTTTTCCTAAATGTATTGTGTTTTTAGGTCTGAAGTAAAGTCTTTGCCCATTCTGCTCTTTTCTCTTTCTCTATCATAGATCACATAAAGAGGAAGATGCGCCGCCGGCCGTCATGGGGGCGGGGCATCATCCGCAAGAAGAAGATCTACAAGAAAGGAACTGAGGAGGAAGAGGAGGAGCCCGAGGCGGAGGCAGAGGCGGAAGCGGCCGGGCCCAGCGACTCGTGTTTAACGCAAGATGAGGAGTCCTCCTGCGACACCATGGGTCCCCAGACCAACGGCCACCTCCCCCACGTGTCCTCCACGGAAGAGGAGAGCTCCAATGAGCCGCCAGTTGTACGTCCAGATCCTAGCAACACTACAGAGGAACCAGTGTCGATGGATGAGGAGCCCACGGGTAAAGGGGCTGAGTCTGCAAACACCGAGAAAAGCCTAGAGTCCCTTTGCCTCGTAGACGGTCCTCAGCCCAGTGTGGATAGGGATAGCGAGGCGAAGCAGGGCAGCTTCCGGCCTATGATGGAAACGTCCGAGTCTTCGGATGCCGAGGTCCACCCCAAGATCACCGAGGGTCTCCTGGTATCACAAGCAGTTAACGGAAACGAGTCGATGGATAGCCTGGACTCACAGAGCCTTAAAAGGAGCAGCGAGGCTGAGAAAAGGACTCCTGAGGACGCAGCAGAGGGCTCTGACAAGCCGCAACAGGAAGAGCACAAAGACAAAAACGAGAGGGAACCAACTCAGGAGCCCCCTCCCGAGGACGGGAGGACAACAACGGAAAGTGCTGAGGAAGATCAAGACAAAGAAGGTATAACACGACACTTACATTTGCTTCGACCAGACACACACTATATTTGACATTGAGAGATTTTGCTCACATTTCCCGAATTATGGGTTTTAGAAAATATATATTTATTTTTTCAATTTGCTCGCTGCTCACTGCTCGAAATGTCGAACCAGTGATGTAGCGGTTTGGACAAGCTATCAATCTCGCTGATTGATCGCTCTCATTACAAGCTTAGCCAGACTTTTTGATCGCTGGATGTCAGATTTTTAGAGATTTATTTTATTTTTTTTAAATGGATGTATCATATTTTTCTCAGTTCTTTATGTTGCAAGTTTCAACTGCATCAAGGTAGAAAAGAGGGGCTCAGCTAAGTCTCAGATCAACTATAGTTTTTGGTATAGTGCTAATCATAATCTTTTAATCTTTACAGCTCATGAGCAATTAAGGAAGTTGACGGAATCTTTTTTACACATCCCATCAGTGCTCTTCCCACCAGTTAATGAAGATGATAAATTGCTTTTGATTGTCATCCAACTCGTCTATTGCTTTTAAAACTGCGAAGAGGACATGAATAATGCAAAACATACAGTAAGTCCTACAGAATATAAAACTACTTTCCCCTTGGGCGAGCAGATGGTACATTTCAACCGAGAAACCTCAAGAAGTTGAAAAAGTCCTGTACACCTTTATCGAGTTTGGGATGAACTGTCGAGTGTGCGCGCGCGCGTGTGTGTGTGTGCGCGCTCGCTTGAAGGGCCCGCGGTTTTGGCTTGAGATTAGCAGAAGCTTGCTGGAAGGCTGAAGTAACGCTGCTGCAAGAATACGAAGGAGTCACAGGAGGATGGCACGATCAGACAACAAAGACACAAACAAACACACTCGGGCTCCTTAAACAACAACCAGGCTGCTCCGCCCCCATTCTCATTACAAACTGTGCCAGACTTTGTTTTTTGTTTTTTTTGCTGTTGTTTCCATCAAAGTGTTTGCGCGAACACTGTAATAAATGGTTCGGGGAGAGACCGCTCGTGAAATATTGTGCACTCAGTAGCTGCTAGTAGCTTCAAATAGATTTTTCCTTATGCTGTAGGGTTGCATTCATCTTGTGGCCACGACAGTCGGAATTCATTTTGTCTGAGACAATGCAGTTCGTGCTTTTTACTGGCGCATGAAAAGACCAAAAAAAAAAGAGATCAGAAAACGTTGCTGGTTTCAAAATGGCTCGTATTTGATCGCAGTAACACTGTTTTCCACTCTTATTTTTTCTTCACCGCTGTGCCCGCTGTCCATCAATCAATTGTTGCTGTATGTCTTAATAGGGGATTCCACAGCGAGGAAGAGGAGCCCATCGGAGCAGCTGAAGGGATGCACTGACAGGACAGAGGAAGAGCCGCAACCACCACTTTCTCCTCATCCTCCGCTTGTGGTTGACCATGAGCAACTTCTGGTAAAAGCACACAAACAAAAATGAAAATTTGTGCCTTCTTTTGCTAAATGAGCTGTATGTTAAAGCATGGGTCGAACGTCTAATAGGAGGCAACCTTTTACTTTCAATTCACACAAACTAGAACTCTGGCCTGTCGAGTAGAAAATCTCGGGTGTAATTAGAAGAAAAAAAAAGTTAACGATGCCTGACATCTCCCTTTTTATAGTGTCACCTGCTCAAGTGATGCACAGAACGACACACACCTGAAGGAACATTATACCACTTTTATTTTAAAACAAGCATTCTCCAAGAAAATGTTAAATTCAGGTTAAAACGAGTCCCCATCAGGGGAATTGTAGCTCATTTAAATGACTGCCGCTAGTTTTTACCTCTCAGGTCACTGCATCCACACTTGCTGAAGTGATTGGTTAAGGGAAACCCCCCCCCCCCCCCACCATGACCACTCTAGTGCTAAAATATGATCTCCCCCTCCAAGGCTACCCTATTAAAACCTCAGTCTGTGCCTCATCACCGTCGTGGTCGATTGTACACGCTCATCCATGAAGGATGTAACAGCTGGGGCGGTTCGGTGTTGTGCGCTGACTCTGGATTGCCGAATTAGCGGCGGCGTCTTTATCAAAGCAAAGACGTGCTAACAGGAACAAACCCTTCTAAACCTTTGCAAAAATGACCATGTTGTACTTGCTGCCCCCCCCCCCCATCGCTTAGGAATTAATACGGACATTCTGCGAAAATATCTGAGAAAATCAATTCAGGGCCGTGGAGCTACGGAGAAATCTCAGCTCTTGCATTACATCTCGAAAACAGTCCAAGAGTTTTGGCAAATAACATATTTGCTTGTTCGATTTATTCCAAGTGAACAGGGGCACAGTGCAGCCATTGAAAATCTGCGCTTGGATCTTAAAATTGTTTTGCATGCAAGATTGTCTGAGAAAATTGCAGTGCCAGGGGCCATTTCAAAAGAAGCATCGGAGAAGATTCCAAACACAAGAAATGAAAAGACTTATTTTGTAGGCGACAAAAGGCATTTTGTGGTATTGTCCAGCTATTGTCTCCAACTGTACTACAATACATCCGGCCTTTGGACGGTGGTTCATTTGTGTTGTTAAGGACGGGTGGATTATTCATGTTGTAGAATGTCTGAACAAGTCCTGTGATAGTGAGCTGTCACACTTAGCAGATGACTAAATACACATATTTTTGAAAATTGGCACGGAAAATTCAAACAGTGTTACAAGTTATTATGTCCCTAGTGTGGCTCATTTTGTAAGTTCTTCCACTTATGGAATTTTTAATTACTTTTTGGTGTGGAAACCATTAATTTGTACAGTGGCAAGCAGCACAAAAACACACAGCCTTCTCAGAACTGCGCTAGAAATGGCACCGCTGATCGATCACACTCGGCTTAGGCCTGCTCCTTTTGAGGGGCTACCCGTTCATGTTATCTTTAGTAGGCCAGCTAGACGTATTCTCCCTTCGTTTTTTTTTTCTTCTCTTTTTTTGGCATGTGCTGCCAAAAGCGCTTTATGTTGCTCATCTCAGAAGCCTTCTGCACTTGGCATTAATCCATCCCTTTGCCCTCCATCCTTTCTATAGCTTCCAAACACAAATGGCTACACAGCGCTAGTCTAAATCAGTAGAAGGCTGCCATTATCAGAATGAGGGCCAGTAGCCAGTGGAAACATTGGCGGTTTCTTTTTTGTGTGTGTGGAATTGAATTTAAGTAATGAGGGATGGGCAAAATCATTCATGGGTGACCAGCTTTAAGCTTCGTCTAGATCCATAGGTCTGCTCTGTCCTTCTCAAACGGATAGCTCTAACCTCTGAGGCGTATACCCTCCTTTGTGTTCGCCCCGTGCTTACGCCACAGTACTGTCTTCTCCTCCTCCTCCTTTTTTCATCTTTCGTCTATTAACATTTCTGGTTCCCGGCAGGAGCCAATTACAGTAGGAGACCAATTTAACATTTCTCTATCAACAGGTGTTGTCCCAGCAATCTATTCTATTTTTTTTTTTTTTTTTTTCCCAACAAGGTCATGACTCAAACATGAGCTCCTCTCTGCCCCACTACATCCGCCAAAGTTGTCCCAAGATGAGCTCAAGTAACAGACGACATGTGAATTATCTCCCTGGTACTTTGCACAGTCACGCTAGGGTCCCACCTAATTCCCCAAGTGTAAATTGGAGCCTTGGCTCAGTGGGCTCCCCTGACAGCACTTCTGAGTGATCGGGTCAGGGAGGGAGGGGTCCGACTCGGTCTCGGGTGCTCCGTGTGGTGTAATTGGTGTAAAAGAAGTGCTCCTCTGACACACGGTTACTTCTTTCCTCATTGCTCCAAAGTGACATCGAGCTATCAAGCCATTATCTACTGGCTTTTACCCAGGTCCCATATGGACGGCGGGCCACGTATCGTGTCTCGCTGATCCCAGACTCCATCATTCAAATTGATTGACAGGCTTTTTAGTTGGCCTGATCTCGGCGCTCCAACCGGCTGCCCCCGTGAACAGCCACACGCAGCACTAATCTGGCGGTTTATTTATTAGAGGGGGGAGAAGGGAGATATCTTAAAGAAACAGATCGTGAAAAGAGGGGACTGTGAATAATTGCTTTTTCATCCCCGGCTTACGGAACAAATTGAATTTCCGGTGCGCGGGATGAGAGTCACCATTTAAGCAGATATTTGCTGGCACAACTCGGGCTGGCATGCTGCCTGATGTGTATTAGGACCCGTACCGAGTGGTGTACTCTTCCCTCTGTCTTCCCTCAGTCATATTCATTGATTGTAGAGGGCTCATTATTTCTGACTTTTAACTTGATGGAAGAGGCTCTGAAATCTCTCAGGAATTCAATAGCATCAGAGTGTTATGAGTTTGTTCACAGACCCTACACTCAAAGCCTGTAGGACAGAGATGGTATTATTTGGGTATTTGCATACCCCTTTCAGAGCCATGGCGTAGTCATTTGCTCTCATTCACTTAGAAAAATCAACTTCTGTTATTGCCAGTTTCGCTGAAATTATGCTCGACGCTGTCTGGATCAAAATTAATTCCTCGGCATGAATAAAGAGGTCCTGAGGCTTGTTTCTCTCACTCCTAAAGACCGTCTCTCGTCTCTCAGCTGTTTTCTTTCATCAATAATCAGACACTTGTCTACAGATGGACTGGAAGAAGTCGCGCTGACGGTTGCAGATGAGAATTTAGCAACAAGAAATCCAATCTGGCCTGGCAATTTTTCCCCCATCGCACCAAGATTATCGTCTGCTATGCTGTTTTCTTTAGCAGCTGCCCAGAAAGAGCCAGTGTTTCTCGCTCCTGGCACAGTGTAGAGTCCTTCTGGCGTGATGCTTACCAGCCATTACTGCATGTCAGGATTTCCTGTTTTTAGAAAAGCCTGTCAACAGAAATAGCCCCATTTCAGTTTGTCATCTTCCTTTATTTTAGTACTAATAACAGGGGGCCCCCCAGGCGCAGTAGCCATGCCACATGTCTGTTCAAAAGAGAACAGCTTAATAGTAGTGCTGGACCAGCATTTGATTGTCAATAAAAATAGATAGCGTTTGAAGTGCTCCCTTTTATTTTCATTCATTCCCACTGATGGCCTTGACAGTGTCGCTATTTGCATGTAATTGCAGGCACATAGTTGCCTCTTGGCCATGCATGTGAGGGCCAGTTGTGTCAATAGCTTGCAAAACAAACACACCAGTCCGTCCTATTTCCTTCATATTTTGCACCAGTTTGCCCTCTCATTCTAAGCCTGCAGGATTGGACACCCTTGCCTGCTCAGAGTTCAAGCATCCCACTTACTGTGCTTTACAGTAGAGTATAAAAATCTGTACATGTCTGGGGGCAAGAACACTGTATGGTTGGATGTAAACAAAGTGCATTTCTTAGACTCAATTTGCTCTGTAGTCAAGACCGCACAACCTGACTAGTCAGTCTGAGACCGCCTTTGAGTCCAAGACAAGATCAAGACCTTCAAAAAGTGTTCTTAAAACCAATCTTGAGTACTGCAGCGCTACTCCAAACCAAAAAGACTGAAATATTTGATGTTGGTAATGATGAATATGAAAGGCTTATAACTACTCATTTGACAGATAGTGACACAAGCATTAAAAACAGTAATCAGGCAGCCTTAATTCTTAGAACTAATTTAGAGCAATTTACAAAACTGCTTGTTTACATCTACCCAGATTTTCCCCCGCCGCATGTGTTTGTTCTAAAAAGACCCGATCTTGATGCACAACTCGCGCTCTGCGCTTTCGGCTTTGTCAGCATGTTTCCACACTGCCCTACACATGTTAAGAACTATGCATTGATTACCCTCTATTTCCCTGGAGGTTCACTCTCAGTTTAGCCGTAGCTAGTCCAATCCCGTCTCTAATCTTGATGTTATGCTGAACTTCACCTGCATTTCACCTCTTAAGTTTGTTTTTGCCTTTGGTGTGTTTGTGCTGTGCAAACACCAACTTTGCATACCTCTTCAAGACTATCTGATGCAGAGACCTGCCTGGAATTATTCCTGTACAGTCGGAGCGAGGATTCCTGCTCTTTTATTGGTGATATTGGATACCTCCTGTCTTGAATCTATAAAATATTAACATTTCACTTGTAGCATTCTAACCAAACGCATGTTTCAAATAGAATATTTATTTGCTAAAACTTTCCCCCAAACTTTTTCTTTTTTCACGAAAATCGACAATAAAAGTATTTTTTTTCCCCTTACCTTGGTAATTATTCTTAATCATTCACTGGAGGTCTGGGGTCTTCTGTGACTATCCGGCCCCCCCTCTGCCCAGCTGAATGGTGAAAATTGTAATCTCCAGTTTTAACCAGCAAAAATCTCAGAATAAGAAAATTCGAGAATGTCTGGGAATCGTTTGAGATGAGTGACAATAATTACTTTGCAGTCTGACAGTGATGCACGATCATTCCATTTTATTTTCTTATACTTGGAGAGTTGATTTGATCAGGAAATAGACCACTGGAGCAAGTTTTTGTCTCTGCGGTAACCTGACAGAGATGAGCAACACCTTGAGAGATAGCACGTGGTGCTCTGGTCAGGTTTGTGCTGCATTATGCATCAGCTACATCAAACATATTGTTAAATGCGTTGCCAAGATGTTAATGCTAATGGGGGAAGACAGAAGCCCCCGTGGGATGGCGTGCATGCTGAATGTGTCGGTGAGATTTTGTGTACATTCGTTTGTTTAAGATTTGTTCCTTCTTTGGGAGTAGGTGTACATCTGTAGCTCTATTGATGTACTTCTTTTTTTTCTAATCAATCGGTTTCTTTGTCCGTGTCGTATTTCCCTTTTTTCATGATCTGAATGTTGGCTGATTTAACCTGCTGAAATCTCGACTCTGCACGCCAGGGTATTAAATGCATGAAGGTGTTCATTTACATACATTTGGTTTCACAAAAGGTTTTAATCAGGCCATGTATTAGAATCATAAGTAGATATGTAATACCATCCTTAAAAATATCTTTGGATTACCTTCTTTTTTTGACTAAGCGATGGACTTCAGTGTAGATCTTTCATTAAGGCCTTTAATCACGTCACTTTTATAAACCTTTTCTTTCTCCGCACCGGAATGGAGATGATTCACATCCATCAAAATGTCCAGGGATTTGATGTTAGAAGTGCAGGCAGGCATTGCTTATTTAAGACGAGTTGTCAAGCCCAGCAGGGGCTTCTTTTTTTACATTCCTGGCTGAAAGGTAGGACCATTTCATTTTAATGTGCTAAGACCACGGTAATGTGATTGTCCCTGACCCTGACCACACTATCTATATTGCATTAACCGTGTGATGGAGTGCCCTGTATGCAAGACCATTTGCCACTATAGGTGGATAATGTACATTTTTTTTACCCGTCGCCATCCACTATCACCACATCCACCTTCTGCCCTCACTCAAGCTGTTTATGATGTTCACGGTAACAAGCAAGCCAGAATCAGTTATACTTTATTGTTTTTCTGGTGTAAGAGATGAGAAAAAAAACATCTTAACTTAAAACAGGAAGAGGGGGGTAAATTGTTCTCCTGGAGGCAGATATTGCTGGCTTAATAGTGTCCCTGATGACACTTGCTATTGGGCTTCAAATCCTTGTTGTTTTTTTCCCCTCTTCTTCTTCCTCCCTTCTCCGCCTGCTTACCCTCCTCTCCCGCTCAGTGCCCGCAAAGGCTTTTCTCATGCAATCACAGACACATGCAGCTGTTGAGGCATCCTTCACTAATCAAAAAAGGAGGTCTCAGTAGCACGATAACCTCCAACCTCCATGCGGAATTGTTTACTGGTTTGCTCGTCTTATAAGGCACGTGCTTGCAGCTTGAAAAATTGCAACACTTTTTTCCACAGCTCTTTACCATCGTGAATACTTATTTATACTCAATTTACCATCAGGTTTTGGTGACAACTAATTGCAAATAGGGCTTAAGTACATATTTTTAAAATCCGTCTACCTCTTTTATACAGCATGATGCTGCAGATGAACTGAATTATTGACCCGTTTCAAGCCAAGCAGACCATAAACCAAGGGATGCTTCACAGTGTGGCAGCCCTGTGATCGATGACTCCATACCACAGTGGGCTTGCTTAATCAGAATAGAGGGGCTGCTTTCTTTCTTTCTCTATCCTCAAGCATCAAAAGAGGAGTCGGATGTCGTCTTCGCCCCCGTCGGCTCTCCACGCTCCATAACTGGAATGCATCCAGATGTAGTGGTTTCATCAAAAGTCAAGGCACTGGGCCAGCACTTGAGAATCCGGTGTCAGAAGGGCGACGTGATTTGTGTGTGTGTGTGGGAGGGAAACGGGTCTTGGACGGCACAGAGAACATGAGTAATGTCATGCATGCCCGCGCTTTTGGGGTCGATGCGATTAGAATTGGCATTTTGTCCTGGTCACAGTGCAAAGGGTTAAACACCGGAGCTGCTGCATGGCATGATGAGGTGTCGTGCTGGCTACTCCCCAAGCCTCCATCCACATTCACGAGTCACTTCTAGGTCGTATATTTTCTTTCTTTCTGTCTGCATATTTTTGGGTCATAATCTCACAAGTAAGAAAAAAAGGTTTTGATGATCTTTTGTGTATAGATTTTTATCGCCGCCGCGCCCAGTTCTTTTCGTCACCTGAAAATCAAAGTCACCCCAGGCCCTCTCGGCTTCATCCGACAGCTTAAGGGGCGCGCGGGTAGATAGAGATGTGAGTAAAGAAAGGGGGGATGTGAGTAAAGATGGGGAGAGGAAAATGGAGTTTAGAGCGGGGGAAGTGGGGGGTTAGGTTAAATGGTCCATGTCAGAAGCAGTCTTTAACACATGGGATTACTGGCCTTTTGTGTGCAGTGAGCTTACTCAATCACTGAGCCTGTGTAAGACACGCTCGCACCATTTACCCCACACTGTCACAGGCCTCCTGATCAAGCCGACAAAGGCCCGGGAAGTACACCGCCGCCGCCGCAATCAGCCGGCTAACAGTAAGAGGAGAATAAATTAAGGGCATGAAGAGAGCCGGAGCTGGGAAGTAAAACAAGAACAGGACAAGAGTGAAAAGATAAATAAATTGGTGGCAGAGGAAAGAATAGCGCTCCCCTGGAAAAAAAAAATGGGGTTGAAGAAGAGGTGAAGAGAGCCTCTATAAAACATTGAAATAGGCAGGAGGTGAGAAAATGCTCTATAAAGGAGAAGAGGTGCACTATAAAGTAGCAAAATGCACTTAAAACACAAGATGGAAAACAGTGGGGGAAAAAAAAGAGCGGGATAAATGTAGTGGCATTTGGATGAAAGGGAAGTTTGAGGCAGCCTTGCAGAGGATTTCACATTATTACCTACATTTGAGATGGGTTATAATGACGCCAATTAAAGCTTTTATGCGTGTTTTGTTAAAATTGTCATCTTGCCGCGATGTGCTCCATTTGGCCCCGCTTTATCACTTCTTCTGGGCTAAACCCTCCGTGAAACCTGAGAACTCCCGGGATGCCGAGACCAGCCCGAGTTACGCTATAAAAAGTACCAAAGGAAACTAATAAAATAGGCTCGCTTATAGAGCAGCTGACAGGAGTCCCCGCGATCATTATCATTATGCATGAATACTGAATGTTGGAGAGGTTCGGAGCGTTCTCGCCTTTTTTATTTGACAAGGGACCAACAGTTATTACATCGGCCAGGTGGAGATTTTTTTTTTTTTTTTTTTTTTTTACCTTTCTTTTTATATGACAAAGGCGTTTTAGGGGTGAGTCCTCCCACAACTGCCAGATGAAATAATGGAAGTGTGAATATCGGAAAGTGTGTTATCTGTTTGCACTCATGTTTCCGGGATATCGGGTTCAGAATGAGAAGCACTCAGGATGTGTAGTGACATGGAACAGGGGCTCCATTTCAATATATTGTGATAATTTAACATCGGCCATTTACTGTTTTTTTTTTTTTTTTTTTTTTTTTTTTTTTTTTTTTTCAAATCAAATGTAGGATATGCTTTTAAATATGAACAAAAAATGGATCTACACTGGCATTTATTCCCCTGACATTCAACAATACACAACCACTTTTCTCTCAATATGAGCAAATCAATTGGTGAAATATCCTCGCTTATGTTTTTTATCTAAAGAGTCCAGACATTATTGCTGCATTCCTCTATCACTTGGTTCCCTTTTGCCGGTCGCCGAGGTCAAGGTGTTTTTATTTCACCTCAGTCTGTTGTCAGGGTGGTTTTTGTGCACGATGTGCCGTGTTGATGCACCTCCTTTTTGACAGAATGCAAAAAGACTGGAGAGTTGAACTCATTTGTAATCATTCACTCTGTTATTTATTCTCCTTGTTAATTGGAGTGCATTCTTCAAAGTAACAATTCCACATGACTAAAATTTCTGCTCTTTGACCAACGAGAAAACAAGCAACCCGATGAAGTCAGGCTTCCCCAAAAAATTATAATAAACTCCCTTTGCCCGTAATTATCACTGTCAACACTGAAGCGGCTAAATGGATGTTGGTGTGTCAGTCGCAAATTCCTCGTCTTAATGGTGCTCGTGTGAAATGCTTGTTGCTGCACAACATTTTGATAACCAATCATGAAGCTATTACTCGCAACAACTAAACACGGCTCTGTGGACACAGCTGACATTATAACCATAATGTTTCAAGAATTTATTTTACCTGTTCTCAATTTATATGTTAAGAGCTTTTGGGGAAGGGTGGGGATGCGGGTCCCAACCGAGGATCCCAAGGGCAGCTCGCGATTGGAATTGACTTCACCGTAACTCAATTATGTGTTTGTGCTGAAAAGTAGAAAAAAAGAAGTCATAACAGAGCAAAGAAACTGCTTAATTCCGTCATTTATACCGAAATCATTAGGCAGATGGAGTGAGAAGATTACGGCACTGCTAACCTGTTGTCCTCTAATATTGCTTTAACTCGGTATAATTATATGTCGGACGTTGGCTGATGAGCGGACTCGACAAACACCCGCCTCTTATTAATCTTGGTTTTATTTGGTTAATGCGCGGTCACTATCTACCGCCCGCCCACTCAAACAGCCGCGCGCCGTCTCACTCCTTGTTGAGGCCTCTCTGTTTGCCTTGCGCCACTGACGGTGACTTTAATTATTGTGTAGTTGCCACACACACACATACACACGCACGTGTGTGTATCCCAACGAGCTCCGTGTTTAAACACACACACACTGGCGTGGGCTTGGGTAGGATGTGAGGAACAGGTCAATTAAAAGGGCCTTTGACTGTCCAGAATGTTTTAATTAAAGTAGCAGTGAAATGTAAACTTGGTTCTAATTATGATTAGCCTTAATTAGCTGTCACTCTGATCTTAATTGCTTTTGAATACAGCTGACCTCCAAATGCTTCATCTCCACACACCAGCCCCGGCACTCCGTCCGTGCACAACTAGGCACCACACGCCTGTCCGTTAGTGTTTCTTTCATCGCCGCGGCCCTCTCCACATATGTTTGTCGACATTAAGACTTTCTTTTTTTCTTTATGTCATTCCCCTGCAGGCCCTACTGGATATGGCGGTGAAGAAAAGCGACGGCTACAGCGTGGAGCAGCTCGAGAGACTCTACTCCCTGCTCAGCCAGTGTGTCTTCCGGCACCGCAGAGAGTACGACAAGACCCAGCTACTGGAGGTTAGACACTCACCTTGGTGTTTGAACAGTGTCTTTTCAGCCATAATGCTGCTTTTCTTTCTTTAAATGTAGGGGTGTCCCCATACAACCTTTTCACTTACAATACCGATATTACAGCCTTGAGTATTGGCCGATACCGATATCGATCCGATCCGATATCAGCACGAATGATACATACTTTCATTACTCATTTTGTAGTATGAAAAGTTAGAAAAGGGTCGATCAAGTGATATTACTCAAACAGAGAACAATAGCCAGCAACAGTAGCTGAGAAAAACTGACCAGTTTATTATTAACCAATGGCTTACATGCATTTTAACTTTAAACATAAGAATATTCTACATAGAAGTGCAGGAGTGGAGTCTGGAATGGACTGCTTGTATCGGAGTGCTTATATCGGAGATTTTAGATGCATGCCGATACAATCCGATTCTCTTCGAAACCTCATTTTCTTTGCTGATATCAGGCTGATATCCGATATCAATATCAGATAGGGACACCCCTATTTAAATGTACTTAATGCACAGCTTCACTACTTCTAGAAATTCAGACCCCGTCCACACACACCCTGATAATTTTAAAAACAGAATTTTCACCTCCTTCAGCAAAAAAAAATAATTTCCAGACTGGCGTGTTTACATAAAAACCCTGTCCACACGTAAAGGCAAAATGCAATTAAAATGCTGCACACTGCATGCCGACGACATGCCAGCAGGCAGTAATATAATGTTCGTTATATATTCTGGCAAAAACGCATCGCGGCGATCGGAGCGAAGTGGATGTTTTTGTGAAATGATGGTCCCCCGAGGAAGAGGGCCGCCACATTTATGGACTGACAGTGGGGTACAATTATTTCTCATGTGGATGTGAAAACAGCCTTTTTGAGGGTTGCTGCACAGTGTCAGTGTAGTGTGTGTTTTTGAAAATATAAGCATTTAAGGAATGAAAAAGCCGTTTACGTGTGAATGATGTAGCCAAACGCATAGAAAGGTCTCCGTTTTTGAGCATTTTCAGTTGGACAGGGCGTTAGATGGCATCTTTATTTCCTTGTTCAAATTATTGGAGATGTTGGATTAATCCGGGTGTGTCTGCTACTCAACCCCTGCGGTCAGACACATCTGGATTAATCGGTCAGGAAATAAAGAAAATTGCTTATATGCAGGAAGTAGTGCGTGAAGCCCACTGGGACGGGAATCTTTGCAACAATCTTCCGTGCTGTGTTCTCATCTACGTGTCAAACAACTATCCACAATTTAAAAAGAAAAAGCAAAAAACAAAGTATTATTTTTTTTACCTACTGCTTGGTACTACGCAGACTGCCTCGCTCAAGTTTACACCACTGTCTCCCTCCCCGCCAGATTTCAAGACCGCTTCTCCCCAAGCGAGGCTTCTGTTGCGTGTTCGACAGTCTCGCTGGGATCGTTCCCGAAATGTTGTCAGAATAATCCGTCAGTGGCAAGTACGCCACTTTTGACAGCGGACAATCGGCCGAGTGGATTACGCCGCAGCTGTTTTGCAGTTGTCCATTGAAAGCGGTGCTGCTGGAGCACTTCCAAAAAAACTTCTTGTCTCTATTAGGCCCAAATGCAGGGGAAAATTGTACACGGGTTTGATTCGGTGATTTGATTACAAATTTATTTTGATTCAGTACCAATAGGTTGGTTTCATAACTGTAGAACATTTTGTTTTGGTAATTCTTTGATAGCTGTTGGCACAAAGTTTGATGGGAAAAGTCCACCGTCACGAAATGGGATATGTGATGCCATCGAAATGAAAAGATAATGGTGTGTATTTTTAGTCGGCCTCTCTTGAAAGCGACTCCTATGCCGTCATGCTCGCTTGTTCACATGAAAAGTGACAGGAATAGTCGTATCAAAAATGGAAAAGGCAAGATGCAGAGAAAGAGCTAAAAACCCTCCTTCCTCGCTTTTGCTCAGTTGAGGTTTTTTGTTGTTTTCCTGAAGCAGTTAGACCAGGGGTTGGCAATTATTTTGTCTAAAGGGCCACATTGGGTTTTAGATCTTGATGAACCTTTTCCACTTTTTTTAACCGATCAAGCTGACAACCTTCTTAATTTGGCTGTTGGAGAAATTATTGTGAAGGCTCTGCGGGCCGGAGTAAATAGTTCATCGGGCTGCATGTGGGCCCCCGGGCCTTAGTTTTCCCACCTCTGAGTTAGACCATCCCACGAGCAGCTCTGAGAGTTTACCGGCTCTTTAAGGCAGGACAGTTGTGGCCCTATATCACAGCTATCTCTTGAACACATCTCCAAACAGGTGAATTTTTTGTCAGGCGGGTCTTTAATGAGGTCACGTAGCATTCAGCGCTTCTCTCTCGAACCTGGAGGAATTTTCCCGGGTCATCTTACCTCTTTAACTTTGCGTGAGTAATAGCTCAATCCGGCGTAACGTGTTTCGTGATGCGGTGACACATGTTGCCACTCTGACTGTGAGCGCTCAAAACAACTGGCAACATTTATCGATCCAATAACATTCCAGGCGCCAAAAGGAGGACGGGGCGAAAGTTATCCGAGAAGATCACTTTTTAATAATGCAATGCGAGCCTCTCGCAGGAGCTCGGGATATAGACGTCGGCACATGTGGAGGCGGGCTGAGCCGGGACGCTCTGGGGGAGCCGCCACGGAAAGCAAAGCATGCCATCAGAGACAGATGTTCACCCTGGGAGTGGGCTCGTAATGGTATAAATCAATGTTGTTTGGGATTAAGGTGTTTGTTTTGTTTGGGCAGCGCGTGTGAGGCAGATACAAGTTTTTTTTGTTTTGTTTTTTTCACATTCAAGGCAGAAAAAGAACTGTCGGGAGCAGGAAGTGACTCCCTAACCTGCGTCTCTTTGCTTTGATGATGGGAGGGAGCCCACTCACGCCGAACCCACTCGCTATGAGATTGCAGTCTTCAGCGAACTGAACCAATGCTGTCACTTACTCACTCTGAAGCCTGAGAAAAGATGAGGGGGAAAAAAAATCAGCAAGGCTTCATTAAAATTCATCATCTTGCTTTTGATGTCCAAAAGGCGGAATTACAATTTTAAATGACAGCTTTTGTTCTACACGCTGAATGAGATCTGAGCAGCGTGAAATATATAATTTGGATTTGATTTCCTTAAACCATTACTTCTCTGATGCGTAGGGACGGCACATCAATTTATTTAGACATTGTTTATCTCTGAAAAAAATTGATTTTCCTAACATTAAGTTTATTCTCTCGATGAAATCACTCAAAAAAGCCATTTTCCCACGTACTTCTCAGCTCACTGAGTTTAAAAAGAGTTTAAAAAAAAAAGGCAGCAAATTTAACATTTATATCTATTTTTCTCTAATTCCTCATCTATCTTGACATCTGCCTTGATAATATTCCACACAGAAAAAGCTCTGGCTTATTTTCCCAGAATCCCATCTGGTCATCTGCCGCAGCTGTACGGATGTCAGTGCAGACAGCGGGCCAGGAATGGCAGTGTCCTGGTGCTGGAGCACGGGCTGGCTGTCAGGATGTCAGAGAGACGGGGAGAAAGCAGTCAGCCAGGTGGTGCCGCCTGTCGACATGCCGGCTGGCGGAGGAAGGGGGAGTAGGCAGGCGTGGGGGGGTAGAGGGGCTGGGGGTGGGGGCGGGGGGGGGAGGGTAGCGTGCGTGTCTGGGCTCCTTTCATACCGCCAGCCTAAATTGGTGTTCGAGAGCAGAAATGTCAGCCCCGTTTGGCACGTACTCTGTTTGCTTGTGTTTTCCAACGTGCATTTCGAACTCGGAGAGCGGGTCATCTCATTGTGGCTCGGCAGAGAATGCAGAAACACACACACACACCCACACACACACACGCACGGTCCATACGCCGCCAAAGCCATCCCCACTTAATACGGCAGTGTGTTGCGGTGCGTGTTGTTTATGTCTGGGTCGTAGAGATGAGTGAAATGGAGCGTGTCCATGCATTTGTCTCCTTTACTATCCCCCCCCAACCCCCCCACCCCATAGCCCCGTCCTCCTCTGGGCACAGCTCGTCTCAGTCTTGCAGAAGCGCTGACCTTTCGGCAGATGGAGTGTACTGCTGCGCCCCGCTTCCAGTTAAAGCCAAAGGGACCAGCACCGCTCTGCACACAATAACAAGCCATCTACGTTCCCGTCCACAAATTGGCGATCATATTGCTTGAGGCGCAAGTATTATAGTTTGCCAACGTCTGAGACGGCAATTAAAGACTTTTCGTGGCAGCCTTTGACCTTTTAGCGCCCCTGTTCCGTTTGTGACTCCGACAGCACACGCAATAAAGACTTTCTCTTGTTTACCAGAGTTTGCAACAAAGACTGAAGCCAGTGGGTTGTTTAATAATCCCTTTGTGTGTCTATTAATCCATTTGAATGCGTGGTTGACGCCGCCTCAAACTTTTCCTGTCCGCATGATAATTTGGTGTGTTTTTTTCCCCCCCTTATTCTCAGATGGACAGTGGCTACGTTTACATGCAGTCAAATAACCCTTTTCTAACCGGAATATTAGCAATAACACAGTTGCGCGTGGCCATGTCAACACCAATAACCCTGAGTTTTTAAAAACCCAAATATTACCTCTGGGTTACTCCTTTCTAGCCCGGATATTTGATCACGTATGCTTCTATCGGGATATCTATAATGTTTCAGTAACCTGAATATGGACCTGAACCTGAATATTTACTGCATGCACACGTAGTCATTGACCTTTCTAGTAATTAACAGTAAACATCTGGCTGTGATGCCAGATCCGTGCCACTTTTTAGACCTCCCCGCACTTTCTGCGTAAGCGTGGAACAATGATACAAAGACAAAGAGTTCCTAACAGGAAGAGAAATCACTCGTCATTGACAACAGCAGAGGCGAAACGCGTCCCCGGCTTTTATCATTGCGAATCTGTCGTCAGTCGCTGGTGGAACAACACCCTCATCTCTACACAATATACAAGATTGTTCTCTCTCAAATCTCACTTTCCTGCAAAGGAGGGAAAAAAAGCCCCTGCTCTTTACGATTGTGTTGTTTTGCTCTACTAACCGACACATCCTCGACAAAGTGAATCTTGTTTTTTTTTCTCCGGGGGGCTGTGGAAAATTTGTTCCGGGAAATTGTTTGGTGTGTGTGTGTGTGTGGGGGGGGGTTGGTGACTGAAATGGAATGGTTAATCTTTTTCTCAAAACCTGGGTTGATGAACATCAAAAAGCGCCGACATTGGTCTGTTTTTTTCTTTTAATTCAAAGTGCGGATGCCCCAGAGCGCAGAGATTTGACCGCGTGTTACCCGGTAAACAACGCACAGGGGCACTCTCACTGGGCGGGTCGACTCCCTCAAGCTCTCCAGGCCTGATTTTTTGTTAGGGGAAGGGAGGGGAGGTGAGGG
>CAESWR010000129.1:1125367-1144062 GCA_903171835.1 Mullus surmuletus | reverse complement strand
AAAAAAAAAAAAAAAAAAAAAAAAAAGAAACCATCAACATTCTCCTTATCACTTTACAGATGTGCCATTCTCCAGATTGCTTTGTAGGGAGGAAAAGAGAAGAAGGGGGAAAAAAAATAAAATAATGGCAAACCAGTGAAAAAATAGGAGTTCATAAATCACTGCGGCTTTATTGGGTTCCGCTCCAAAACATGTTTGGACTTGGCAGCAATATAAAAGAGTTACCTAAGTCCCAATAATTCAAAATTGCATTAGGCCCTCTGGCACCTCTATAGATTCAGGGGGGAAAAAAAGGAGTATTGGAAATACATGCGTGAACAGGTGGGATAGTGCATACCGTGCATGCTGTGAAATGCAATTTAATACACTATATGGCACATGAGGAAAACAGAGGCGTGGAGGAGCGCCGCCGCCGCCGCCCGCCGCCCACCACCGCCGCCGCATTATAAATGAGGAACAAAATGAAACAGTGGTTGGTCTGCCGTTGGAAAGCGGCACCTCGCGAGCATTAGCCCCTCTGTGTGGGAAGAGGAAGTGTATTTCAAACTCGGGGCAATTTCTCTCCAGCAGACTGCAGCTGGCCAATTTACAAGCAGCATGAATAATGCACCGACACTTGGTGTGTGAGACCCCCCCGCCCCCCCCCCACCTCACACACACACAAACACACACACACACACACTGGCTGTTTTCTGCCACAATGGACACGCATCCCTCATTGGTGACGGGCAGCGGGAGGAGTAAAGTCTGATGCCTTAATAATGGTGGAGGGAGACGCAAATCTGTGTGTGTGGTGATGCGGCTTTTGCAGCGAGCAGCCTCCGTCTCTCTGCCTCTCGCCCTCCCTCGCTCTATCCCTCCGTCTGACTCGCTCTTCTTCCACCCATCCCTCACTTTCTTTCTCAGTCCCTTATTCCACCTGTCTGTGTCCCTCCCTCGCCCTTCTTCTATTCCACTCTGTCGCTCACTCCATGTCCCCTCTCTATTCCTCTTCCTGTTCCTCCCTCTATCTGTTCCTCCCTCTGTCCCTCTCTCTATTCCACTGTCCATCCATCCCTCCCTCCATTCTTCTCTCTCTCTCCCTCACTTTATTCCTCTCTCTCTTCCTCTGTTGCTTCCTCTATTCCTCTCTGTTCCTGTTCATTCCTCTCTCCCTGCCCCCCTTCTCTCTTTTTCTCTATTCATCTCTCTGTTGCTCCCGCTCTCCCTCTATCCATCCCTCTCCTCTCTGTCCCCCCCTCTCTCTTTCTCATCATTCCTCTCTCTGTTCCTAATTGTCGGGACGAGAATTGTCTATTCCACTTTCCATCCCCCTCTTCCTCCCGCTCTTTATTCCTCTCTCGGTCCCCTCCTCTCTTCTTCTCTCTCTACCTCTCTTTGCCACCTTCCTTCTCCCACTCTCCGTCCATCTCTCTGTTCCTCCCTCTCTCCATCAATCTCCTCCCCCCTCTCTCCGTCTCTGTCACTCTCTCACTCACTCTCTTTCTCTCTCTCCACCTTGTTGCCGAGCGCCGGTCTGACATGTTTAATTAACAGGCCACCTCTGGAGGGCAAGAGGTGCTTCTGCCGCTCCTCACACACTCCGCCGCACCCAGTCGCACTGTGCGACACACTCGGTTGCTATACTGCTACTCCTGGAACAACACACACTCACACACAGACACACACAAACAACCTCTAATCCCATTTTATATATGACCAGCGTCCGATCGGTCCCCCCTCTCTCCCTCTCTCTCTCTCTCAGCCTTGACGTGTTTATTTCCTCCTCCTCCGGCTCATTGATATGCCGCTGCCAGTCTTTCCCGAGCATGTGTGCCAGTGTCAGCGTGTGTTCATGATGTTTTGTGTTAGGTCCCATAAACACAGAACACTCATTTTCTCTCTGCTCGGCACCTGAGGCAGAATAATAACAGGGTGCTCTCAAAGGGAAGAGAGGAGAGAGAAAAAAAAAAAAAAGAAAAAAAAGGGCAGAAAGGGAGAGAAAAAAAAAAGCGCTTCCTCTGCTTTGCCTACAGAAACTCTGGCCATCTCTCGCTGCCTCTCTTTGTGGGCCCACAGTAGGCGGTGGGTTTTGAGTGCTTGGAGAAGTAGCAGGCAGGTAAATCTTGTTCTCATTTGGCAGGCCTCAAAGGACTACTGTTGGGTTTCAACATCTCTCCTCCGTGGTTTTTTTTTTTTTCTTCCCCTCCCTCTCCCCTCCCCTCTCCTCTCCTCTCCTCGTCTCCCCTCTCCGCTTTGCTCTCATCCCAGCGGCTGCTTGCCGGCCACAAAGTTGGGCCTTCGCCGCAGTAAATGAACAATTTTTCTGCTGAACCAACATTAAGTACAGTGAGGCGGGAACCATGCGGGAACTTTCTAATTCTCACAAAGTCTCACAAAAGATAGGTCTTTTTTTTGGGGGGGGGGCGTCTCGGGAGGTTACAACCCGGATAGCAAAAAGTGATTGAATCAACACTGTTATATTGTCATGATGAAGATTGCAATCAACATTGATGTCAGATATTGAGACAAAAACACTGAAAGTGCTCGCTGTGATCAACATGGAAATAACGTTGAATTTCCAATCAATGCTGACAATGAATCAACCTTGATTCCAGTATCAACATTGACAGGATGTAGAATTGCATCAACCTTGATTCAACTATATATATGCATTGCATTATACCTTGAAACTATGCTATTATAAATGGGCCATTTCAACACTTTTCAACCTTTAAAGGGATAGTTCGGATTTGTTGACATGAAGTTCTATGAGATCGTCACCATCAGTGCCGTTCATCAGCAGTGACTTTTCACCCACTGCGTCCTGTGTTGGAGTTTCGGCCCAGTCTTGGTGTTGCAGAAAGTAGTTCCGTCTAGTTGCTTCAGTCACACGAATAAAGTGTTTTGCTCCAAAACACAACATGCGTTCAAAGGAGTGATACATTTGCATCACAAATTCTTGGCCACAAAAAAGTAAGACCTTGCGATCATCCGGCACTATTTTCCCTCCCTTCGTATCATCATCAGCTGTTTCATGGCATTTACATATGGAGACCACTGTGATGCGTCTTCTCTCATCATGCAGCTGTGATGGAAAGGTGCGCGCAGTGATACCAATGGAGGGAAAATAGTATTTGCGAGGTCAGACCTTTTTTGCGGCCAAGAATTCTTTACCCTATGAACGCATGTTGTTTTTGGAGCAAAACTCTTTATCCGTGTGACCCCAGCAACTAGCAGGAACTACTTTCCGCAACACCGAAACTGTGCCAGAACTCCGCTCACGGGACAAAGTGGGGAAAAGTCACTGCTGATGAACCACACTGATGGTGAAGATTTCATCATGTAAAAAAAATCCAAACTATTCCTTTAAAACAAAAAAAACAAAACAAACCAAGGCAACTCTTCACTGGTACAAAAGTTAAAAGGCCTTTTGCGTTCACAATAGCTATAATGAGGCTCTATTCTTCGAACAACAACTAGCTGACCATGTTTGGTGCAATAAAGGGGGAAAAAAAGAGGGCTTTGCAGCACGGCGGGGTGACGGAGGTGCAGCTGTGCCTGTGGGGCGACATGCACTGACACAAGCTCTCACGCCCTGATAAAATAGCTTAGTCACAGATTCCGGGACCCCTCGGGCTCCAGTCAAGGACGGAAAACAAGTGAAAACACTCCCGATGATGAAATTTGTGCCCTGCTGTCTAAACAAACACCGTGTTTGTTCTCTTACATCCTTCTCATATCTGATTCCTGCATCTCCCCCCGCCAGATATCAGATTCTTTATAAAACCGGAACACTACCCCGAGCGCACACACAGACACACACATGAACACACACGTGCAAATATATCGCAACTCACTCAATCACACCAATACTGTGCAGTGTACAGATGCAGATAAGACGGCTATCTCTGATATGGCGAGGGAGAGAGAGAAAAAAAAAGAAGAGCTTCCAAACAGCCGTCGTCATCAAAAAGCCGGAGACGAGGAACACGAACAAACAACAAACAAAACGTTCCGCCCGTGGAGAATGAGGTGCCGAGTGTCCTCCGACCGGCTTCCCGCGTCCCGCCCGGGCGGCGAGGCGAGCCAGCCAGCCAGCCAGCGAGCTAGCGAGCGGGAGGAAACAGGACAAAGAGGCTTCAGTTCTCGCTGCCAGAATCTTAGATAAGATTACAACAAAGGTAATTGGAGCAGCAAAAACATTTCCCCCCCCTCTTCACACAACGCCCTTTTATGGAGAGTGAAGAAAGGACGGGGGCCAAAGTGGCACGAGAGGACAATGTACTTTAATTTTGCATGATGGAGACCTGGGGGAGAAGGGGGGGGCGGGAGGGGGGGGTGCGTGTATAATTAGGTAACTATAGAAACGATCCATCTTCTCCGCACCTCTGCCGCTTTGTCACTGTCACTTCCTCTTTCTCCGGCGCCGTAACCGCGCTCTCAATCGCCGTATCCATTCGGCCGCTACATCATTTGTGCGAGTAATTGTCCCGCAGTCAATTTCCCCAATCGAAGGGTCTGGCTGCGGCGCCACTGCTCTCGGGTCCCCGGAGCCGGCCAGTCGATGGTGACCTGTCTGTCAGTGGGGGCTGCTGGCTTGATGAATCCCCCCGGGACGCCGACTCGCCGTGTGATTGCCTGCTGTGGACGTCTGAGCAAATGTGCGACTGAACGCGACTCTCCTGTTTCTCAGTCATTAATATAAAATAAGCGCCGGGCTACAGGTTGGAAGATCACAAATAGGGTTTATGAATAAAGTCATAAATATTCAATTTTTTACTCAGAGAGAGAGAAAAAAAAAAAAAAAGACACGTGACCACAAGCACACACTTCCCCTCCTTGCTGCGACGGGGTGGATCATGAAAGATCTATGCGAGCAAGACGGAGGGGGATGGGAGTGACATTTTTCCACATGCTTTCTCTTTTAAAAGAAAATGCTGCATTTTTTTTTAGATCTTGCTTCCATTTTTTTGGACACCATTCCGGGTTCGTACTTAGCAGCCTCGAGGCCGATATCGCAGCTTGCAAACACTTTATGTAACAAGCTGTAAGTCTTTCAGTTTTGTGTTCAGGGATTTTCAGTCCATTTTCTCAGGCAAAATAAGACATCAAATTTATGCATTAATTGCCCCATGTATAAACTATTAATCAGCTGACCGGGTATAAACTATTAATCAGCTGACCGGGTGGATTGAAGCAGCAGTAGTTTCAGACTTGAAAGCATCTCTATTTTTACTGGTCAACACCACCACTGCCAGGGTGAACTTCCAATCACTGATAGATTGATTATTTCCCCCAAATTGCAGCCTCTGGATTCCAAATAAATGCATTCATTTGATTGTGCTCGACTTAGAAACCACATTTACCTAACAAATCTAATTTTGAGTTTATAAACAGCCTCAAATGAGTGGAAATAGCTGCCAATGCAGCAAGCAACACGCACTCGAAATGGAAGAACTACTTGATTTGTTGGATCACGCTGCTTCTATCAAAAAGATATATATGCTGCTTTTGCTTTTGTCAAACGTATTTAAAATGAAAAAGAAAATTCCCTGTGTTGTGATAATCTTTCTTTGATGGATACTGTCTCGTCTGAGTCCCGACCTTCAGATGTCTGCAGTCTTGGTAAAGTCTCGGTATCTGTTTACGCGGTCTTGACTCCTTGACACCTCGACACCGTATAAAATGCGCTCCCATACATTGTGATTGCTATGGTATTTGCAAAAGTGTACAGTTCAGGTTCCATTTTGAAAAGAGTGACATGTAATGTGAATAAATCAAAATGAGTAACGCGGTGGTCCGGGTTCCTATGCGAAAGTTGCACATTCTGCCGTATTAGATCTCCAATTTGTGTTGCGGCAGAGTGGCGTCCGCAGACGGAGGTTTACAGCCGGCCTTACGCAAGATGGAATATATTTTGGGGTTGGCCAGAGCCGAATGAAATGGATGTGCAGAGTTGGAGGTAAGGGGAAAAAAAAAAAAAGTATGTGCCAGGTAGATTGAAATGTTCCTGGATGTCTGGAAATGCTCGGAAGCCCACAGGACTATAAATGTCAGCGAGGAAAGTGCCGCTCCATCCAGGGGAGGAAATTGGTCGACTTCCCAATTGACGTTTATTGTTATGGAAAATGGGAGAGGAAAGATACCAGTTAGGCAACGTTTTTCGCTGCTTTTAAGCGAGATGCCAGGTGGAAATTACTTTAGGACTAATTGATCCAAACTTCTGTCTTAATTTCTCTGAATGATGTTGGAGGAGATCAGATGTTGAGACCATATGGGTTGAGGGGCACCCTGAAGTTGGGTCAATCACATCTTAACTTTACTTTTTAATATATGGAGAGCTGACAGTGTCTCTCAGATTTCTAAATCCCTAAATATGAACCTAGATGGTGCAGCAAGTTGTTTTCCGGCGCCTTTAAGAGGCTGTAAAAGTGTCTTTGATCTTTGGAAATTGCTCTTAATGAGCATGTTTGCTCCTTGCATGAAAGCCTCAGCTATACGTGCATGAATGTGTATGAAAGGGTGAGAGCACTTGGAGTCGCACCGCAGTACAAATGGTGCTATATTTAATCCAGCCCATTTACCGCTTAATTCACCCGGATTATGAAAGGTCATCTGCATACTGTTACCTTCTTCTTTGGCCGGCAGAGGTTGTTTTATTTAAGAATCTGCTCCCCGACCCTTAATATATCTGACACAAATTGAATAACCATCATCTTTTTCTATTCATTCCTCTAGAAATCAGCGTTGGCACAGAATAACATGCTAGGAAAACGCATTTATTCTGCACATTTAAAATAGGAATAGTCAGAGACTGAAAACCCCTTGGTATCACTTATGTGTTGTAATATTTACACGGCGGTACGGATGTGGAATGTGAATATTTACTACTAATCTGACAAGTAAATCAGCAAGCAAATTCCCCTATTCTGACACCGTGAATATAGCGGTGATTTAACAAAATAGGTATTTTACTACAAACATTTAATACGTTTGCATTCATGGCGAGGGCATCATAGCAACTTACGCCAGCAGTTTAATATATGTCTAACAGGTTCAACGCCATAAACACTTTCTAACTAGCATAACAATGCCTCAGCTGTTAGCATTTCCAAGTCATTTTTCAGGGCACTCAGCATCGCAATGACGTTCCTCAGTTGTTAGAATTACAACTGACATTTTTCAAGACCAAGATGGACGACACGCTAATTTATGGTGTTAGCTTGCTATAGGTCTACAAGTTCTTAATAAAAGGATGGTGGAAAAGTTGATATTTGGTTATGAATTGAACGTCAACAAATGCTCAGGAATGTCTACATACTGTAGTGTTTTGTTATTTCTTTTCTCTCACACACTTTTTGCACCAACGCTGGATCATGGAAGCAGTGGAGATGACGACCATCAGTTGCTAAAACAAGTGTCTGATAGAAAAGAAAAAACAAATGGCTATAGTGAACATTGCTGGATGTCCACATACTGCATCCTGCCTGGAACACAAGTCTTGTTTCGAGACTAACTATCGTTAGGAAATCAATGTTGGACGTTATTTTAAGAAACAAAGATTTGAAAAGCCTGCAAATCTGTAATAACATTTTGTGAGAAAACCCAACTTCACGATGGGTGGCACAGAATGTGTTGACACCAGACTTCGGCGTCATTCTTTGTGGAGAATGGAAGGCTGAATTAAAGAACTCGAAGGGGTTGAGTGGGGGGGGGGGGCGGGGCGGGGGGGAATGGAATTTTTTTTTTTCAGGAGCCGAGGGGGGGGGGGGGAGGTTCCTCTCATGTGTGGCCATACGTGTCGCTCAGCAAAAGATGGTTGGAAGACAAAGGAACGACCCCGGCGACACAACGCGCATCTCAATACGCCGACTATTTTTGGCCCAAGTAATATTATTTTTCACTCTACAAGAGATAGGAAGTCAGTCTTGATAAGTGTTTGTGAAACCCATTTGCAGTCCATGCGGGAGATGGTCCATGCAGGGGGGGGGCACACACACACGCACGTACAGTCGCCACCGCCACACACACATGGAGGCTGGCAGCAGCGAGAAAACACACATTGCTGCATTTGTGTCAGTCGATAAGACAGTGCTGAGACGGGTGGATGGGGAGGTGGTGTGTGGGGGAGGGGCGGGGGGGGGGGGGGCAGTGAGGAAGGGAGAGAGAGGGAGAGAGATGAACAGAGAGATTAGAGAGTGAGAGCGATGAAGAGAGGCAGCAGGTTGATCGAGAAACACTCCCCACCGGCTCACTAAAATCATTGCCGGCCCAATTTCATAGGAAGCACTAAACCCGTCCATTATCTGCTGGCTCGTCGGCTGTCAGACGCGGACTCATCTTCACCCTGACGGATGACGGTCTGTCTGTCTGTGTCTGTCTCTCACACACACACACGCAGAAACACATACTCCTCACACACTCATAGAGTAACCTCCTGGCTTGTTACATAATTCATGTGCTGTGTACCTGTGCCCCCGGGGGGTGTACGGTTGATATGAGGTAAGCTTGTGTGTGTGTGTGTGTGTGTGTGTGTGTGTGTGTGTGTTCCTCACTGGAGCTTTCTCTCATTTCTCCTCTTGCCAGCTGCTCTGCCAGCCCTTTAATACCATTCAGCTCTCGCCCCAAACACCCCGCGTTACATAATCATCATTTCGCTCACAGTGGTCTCACACTGAAAGAAGCACTAATAACAGAGAGCAAGTTCCTCGGCAACAGTGCTGAGGGATATGCCTCCGCGCTGACGCCTTAATGACACATTTTATGCCAACATTTCAGATCATTTCTCTTTTTCTAAACGCGGCGTCGGAGCAGCTCTTTGCCCTCAGAGTCCATCATGTTCCACAATCTTAAACGGTGTAATCAAGCGGCAAATAAAAGACTTGTATTTATGTGGGAGACTAATGAAACGGATATAAGCGCAGTAGGGCCGGGCGATCAAATTAAATTGAGTTTTCTTTTTTTTATTATTTCAGCAGAAAAAATGCTTAAACCGCTTAATCGAGATTAGTGCCCCCTCTACTGTCACTCACACACTGGAAACGCCAGTGAAACCAGTAAATAGACCTGTTCCATAGGCAGCTCTGGTTCTGTGCCAAGATGATGGAAACTCAATTCTCTTTTTGTCTTCAATCACACCAATTCAATACAAAAAATAAAATTGGGTTCGCCCACAACAAAACAGAGCTGTCTTCCTCGCGCTGCCAGAAAACAGAGATCTCTGTGCTTATTGTGTGTTCTAACGAATGACTTTTGTGGGATTGTCTCAAAATGGACATGTATGTGTTACGGGTCCAACGGTGACGCCCCGCTTGGAAAAACCAAACAGCAGCTTGGATCAATAGCAATCATCCCTATGCTGCACTTTTTAAAGCTTCTTTTTTTTGCTGTCGTTGTTGTTGTTGGCAAAAAGAAAAAGAAAAAGAGGCCTGTGGATAAGATCTTTGCGCCGAGAACACAGCTGCTGGTGTTGTGAATCACGCAGAGCTGTACGCTGCGTGTTTTTCCTGCTGCCTTGGAGTTATGGCAGCTTAGTTTAAGTGTTTCTTCTGCTGCCGCGTCCTCCCCAGTTCCCTGGTGCCTCCGTTTGAGGAGCGGTGGTGGCGGCGGCGGCGGCGGGTTTGTGCAGGGAATGACTGACTCTGGCCAATAACATGTCAGCAGCAGCGGTCAGACCCACCTATCATTTCTTTTCACCATAATGATGCAACAATAAAATGGGGCCCCGGGAAATGATGGAAAATACTGGGCGTGATGAAAATAACGATAAGAACAGAACAAAAGGGAATGGGAAAAGGTCAGAATGTGACAATGGCAATTTGTGTTGCCATGGTTGCGGGTCAACAGGTTTGCTCGAATGCACATCACAAAGGGACAGTCGACGTCGGACTGCTATCTTCTGTGGGACGCTAATGTTGCTTTCAAATGGTCACCGTAAGTGGGTAGGTGCATGATATGGAGTTCACATGTGACTGATGAAAACACTGTTGCTAGGCAACCGCAAAAACCATCATAGGGGCTCAACACAAGAAGTGTGATGTTTACAAGGCGGAAATATTAATCCAAAACTCCTTTGTTGTGGATAAATCTCATGACTGAAAACATACTTCTATTTAAAAAAAAATCTAAATTTCATTAAAATAAAGCATCTTAATCTTTGAAATATTCTGATATTTTTAAAGAGGTATACATTTCTGTTTATTCCAAGAGATTAAACACATTGTAGACAAGCCAGTAAATTTTTCGAAATCCGTGTTACAAAGATAATGTATATTTTATGAGGAGCCTCAAAATGAACCATGTTATGATTACAGAGTCTGGAGGGGAGAAAAAAAAAACAAGCTCTCTTGGCTGATGTTGCAAACCACGTTCTCACCTCCCGTAGATAAGTCTGCTTCCATTCCTGCTGAATAACTAATATGACATATCATTTCTAGTGGGGCGAGTCCAATAGCTTTAATCAGAGAATTAAACTGATTACGAGTGAACTGGAACATCATGAATAATTATGAATTGTTCGTTTGACAGAAGATGCTCCTGCTTGTCAAATAAAATCCCATAGAAATGAAATTACAGAACCACGTTAGAGAAGAAGAGCCGGCCTTTCTTTAACTCTAATATCTGTGTTTCCATTACAACTTCTTTGAAAAGGGAAAAATTGCGGTGGACAAATTATTGCCGATATAATAGGGCTTGTCGATGAACGCCGGATTGAACGTGACAGGTGGTCTTTCTTGTAGAAAATTACACGGCAATAAAAACCTTATTAGAGTTGGAACCGCGCCAGGAATTACCAATTTAAGCGAGATATATTTTAACCCAGTTCACTTTAGAGTTACTTGATGAAACTCCGATTGCGCCAAAACAACCTTCGGAACGCTTAGCAGGAATTATGAACTTTGGTGTTTATTCTTCAAACTGAACTGAAAAAAAAAAAAAGGAGTTGCTGATCGCAGTGAGGTCATTTATGTGGCGGGATGAAGAGCAACAGATGAATGGAGAGGCGCTCCTCCTCGCCCGCTAACGAGACAGTATGGTGTCGGCGACCGAAGATTAAAGGAATGCTGCCGATGACTAGTTAAAATAATGTTGTTGCAATCTGTGCCTTTTCCTGTTTGGGGCGTTACGTCGCCAATAAAAAGCAAACATTAATATTCATGTATTTTAATGATGTCTTGAAAGTGCGCCATTTAGCTGGTGGGTGGGTGTTTTCTCTTTCAAACGGGAAGTTGCGGAGGCATAACGAGGGGGAAAAAAAATCAAATCAAACAGCAGTCTGCTGCAGACCCCCTTCAAAGGAGTACAAAAGGGGGCACAACAACGTTAACACATCCCCCGAGGCGAGGACCCCCATCGACCCCCGTGTCGACTTACCTATCATGGGCGATTCGATGAAGCTCCAAGTGTTGCTCTGCGGTACGTACGACTGCAGGACCCCCGCCGAGCGCCCGGCTTCGTTGACCCCTCCGAACACGTAGACCTTGCCGCCGCAGACCGTCGCCGCCGCCGAGTGGACCGGCTTGGGTAGTGGGGACACCGTCTCCCACTGGTTGGTGATGGTGTCGTACCTGCCAAAGGGGGGGAAAAAACGGGACGTGTCACATAGTGTTTGTGGCGTCGTCAAGACCGCACCAACCGAGACCAAGACATTATCGGGACTAGAGAGTATCGAGACCAAGACAAGACAAGACCAACTCATTATCGAGACTAGAGAGTATCAAGACCAAGACAATTGGAGGTAGAGACCAATCAAGACCAAGACGTTATCGAGACTAGAGAGTATCAAGACTGAGACAAGAACAAGACATTATTGAGACGAGAGTATCGAGACCAAGACAAGACCAAGACAATTGGAGGTAGAGACCAATCAAGACCAAGACGTTATTGAGACTAGAGAGTATCGAGACTGAGACAAGAACAAGACATTATTGAGACTAGAGAGTATTGAGATCGAGACAAGACCAAGACTGTATATATCAAAGAAAAATCACAACAAAACAGAACAAATGACCATTATCTTTTTCTAAATAAAGTTTGCTTTCACATAAAAGCAACAGCAACATTTCTTTTCAGCAAGGTATTTTTTGATAAATTTCTTGAACATTTTGGTGCTTTGCCAGCTGTTTTGACTCATTTTCAAGCAATTAAGGCTCTTTTTTTGTTTATCTGTCGCCTTCAGACAAGGACAGAGTAAAAATGGCCTCAATTCCGAGACGAGACCCTAAAAAAGTGGCCTCGAGATCGGTCTTGAGAGTACCACAACACTAGGAAGCCGGAAACCATTAGCGACACGGTAACGATTCGTAAACTCCGCAGAGGAATCACTCAGATCAACAGGGTACCCTCTGATTTTTTATTTTTTCCTTTAGCTTCCATTGCTCTGAATCCACAGTGGAATGCTGGTTTTGGCTGCGGGGCTGACAGATGTAATTAGCGGAATGCCTCCACCACCAGGGAAGATGAAAAAGACCGACCATTACGTACAATGACAGCAATTAAAGCAATTACACAAAGCAACATATGTTGGGAGCTACAAGCCATTAGTCTCTGGAGTTGGGCTGTGTGTCAGCGCTCGGCTCTGGACCTTTCTCGCTGAGCCCTCGTTGGCAGGGACTTCAACGCCAAAGCCTAAAACTCGGATGACCCGCGCTGGCAGCGACCAACACGGCCAGATAAAAAGGGGCCGCGACACAATGGGCGGCGCGGGGACTCGGGGGATCGCGCCCTCGCCGGCGTTCGGCGTCAGCATGTATATTTTCTTCAACCCGATTGGTGCGACGTGTTCATGTGTGTGTGTTGCCCCTTGGCTCCATTAGCGCTGTGTGTTAGCGGTGTAATCCCGTGTCCGTGGGCCGCTGATCAAAGCAGCCGCCGCCGATGCAGCCTTCCAGCTGGAGTGGGCCTCATTAAAGAGCGGGCCGACGCATCCAGGATTTGTGATTAAAACACACACATCCTTTCAGAATAAAGCGGCGCCTCCTTAATCAAGGTTGTAGCTTTGTTCCAGAAGAAAAACACCTTTGCATGAAAAGCTGCACCCGCCGTCCCCGAGGACAGCAAACCTCGCACTTCAAACACTTGATGAGCGACCGCTCGGAGAAAAAAAAAACCCTGCGTCGTCGTCAAAAAGCTGCTTTGTCTCACGCGCGGATCCGCCGCCGCTCATCGCCGCGCTAATTTTAAACAGCGTCCAGGTGCTTTCGTGCTGGCTTTAATTCACATCTGATGCTCCCTCCCCCTGCACGTGTGAAAACAGGGTTTTTTTTAGCAGTCCTTGAATGCCTGTGGCGTTTGAAGCCGGGGCTGAATTTAAATGATACCTGGATGTGTCCGCCTTCCCTTCCGAGAAAGCCCGGCAGATAAAGCGAGAGGAGTCAGGTGAATTAGCCTTTGGGAATATTCTCTTTGGGGGTCCGATAATGTCCTTGGCCACAGCTGCTGAGTGGACGCTTTTAAATTGACTGGCAGTCTGCGAAAGTGGCGACACGGAGGACACTTTGGGAAAGGTGGACTGGAAACACTCAGAGTGCCAATTAGCGCTGGCAAAACACACACGCACACACACACACGCCGGCTTGAGTGAGTGAGCCCTGCTGAGCTAGAAAGACTAACACATGTCTCATTCTCTGGTAGATGTAATTACCCCTCGGATAACATTTTGGGGGAGGTCCGTAAATTTAAGGGTCAAACGCTGCCGAGTCGATGCTGATTGCGGATAGAAGAAACAGCTGCTTTTGATGAGAAAAGATCAAAGAAAAAAAAATTATCAAAAAGACTTGATTCTGCGAGAAAAAAAAGAAATAAATAAGAGAAAAAGTAATGTTACACAGTGTTGTGGATCTCGAGCAATTGCTGGGGCTCCTTTCGTTCCCGCGTTAACAAACCAGAGCAAATTTATTATTGATTGCAGAATTCGAGCAAAACATGAAAATACGAACCGCTGGTGTTTGATTTCAGGGCCACAAGGGGGCGTAGTTCACCACCACTGTCCCGAAACCATTAACTCTTGATTATGTGATACCTGCATGTCACCAGAACTGAAGCTGATACAATGAAATTGTGGTTTTCTTTTTTGACTTGTTGTTGGTCTGAAAACACACAGTGCTTTCTCTCTCTTCTTTACCGCCTGTGGTTCTGCTGCGAGGTTTCTCCCATTAAAGGGTGTTTTTTTTTTTTTATCCACCGTTGGCAAAATCTTGCTCAGGGGTGAACTGTTGCTTCGGTAAATGTGTACACAGAGAGGTGCGCTGTGATTTGGTGCTGCATGAATGAGTTTACATGGGGAGAAAAACCCTGAATTTCTTAGAACTCTGGTGATAATATTTTCCAAATATGTATATTTCAGTGCATAATTTCTGAATTTCTGCTATCGTTTTATAGGGGTGTCCCGATCCGATATTGGTCTGATATCAGCAGTATCGGGTTATATCGGCCTGCATCTAAAATCTCCAATAGTATTGAGGTTATTTTTCAGGGTCTTCAAATGCATTTTTTGATTTATTTTATTCAATTGTAGAATATTCTTATCTTTAAAGTTAAATAAGGTTAATAATGAATGGGTCAGGTTTTCTCATCGCTACTGTTGATGACTAATCAATCTAACATCCCATACTACAAAATATATCATAAAAGAGTGTGAATGATTTGTGCTGATATCGAATCGGCCAATACTCAAGGCTGTAATATCGGTATCGTATCGGAAGTGAAAAAGGCTCTGTATCGGGACACTCCTATTATTTCATGTTTAGAAGGCCATTTCCGTTCAAATTTATGTCAAATGCCGCTGAAAACCGGGCGCTGTGGGAGCCGCACTGTGCAGTCTCCCCTCTGCAGGCGCCAAAGACCCCATCTGTTTCCCACCAGAGCGGGCTCCCTAAAACCGGGGCTCTCGAGGGCCATTAATGCAAACACAGCCGCGCTTTCATCCAGTCAAAGGGGGTCGCGAGTTTCGATAAAAGGGAAAACACTTGTAGCTCAGAAGAAAGTCGGCGTCTCCGGCACTCTCAGAGGTCACCAGATTGATTGAATTCATTACACGTGTGATTCGCCATCAAACGTTTAATGTGAACCGTGACATTAGGACTGACACTAAAAAGATTCTGGGAGCGGGTGTATATGCTTCGATTATATCTCAGAGGCGCGAGGAGATGGAGGGAGGGGCGGCGGGGGGGGGGGGGATCCAACACTGTTCATTTAAAAAACAAAGCCTGTCTCGCCTCTGAAGCTAGACAGAGGAGGCAGACGCAGCTTTTTCACTGTCACGAAGACACTGTAAGAGTTTATCCATCAACATGTTGCACCGCATCGATTGCTCCTCCTAAAAAAAGTGTTTATTCACAAAGACTGATCACCGCGTGAGGCCGCGTAATCGGCTGTAACTCCTGACAGGGCTTGTTTCATCACGCAGGGACAATCATCTCCAAAAATGCGGCTGCGGGGTTACAATGGAGCAAACAATGGCGGATTGTGTTCTTTTATGTCGGGTGGAAGGCGGAAATAAAGACACAACTTTCTCTCTCGGCAAATGATGTAACCGCCTAGCAAAGAAAAACACATTAATGCTCGCAGCATGGACAACAACTGACCTGTCAACAAATCAGAATTACAATTCTGTCTCAGCCAGCCGTAAATCCGTGTGATTTTGCTGGGCAAAAAAAGTGTATTGGTGATGTTTTTTCAGCCTCTCCCGCCGCCGCCGCCCCCCCACTCACTGACCCATTTGGATGAGCGCCACGATGCCTGATAACAACAGGTGAAATTGGACAGTTGCCGTGGAAATGTACAGTTGCACCTGCCAAGTTTGTTTATGTTGACAGCAGATGTGTTTGCAATCTCCCCACCTGCTCGTCGCAGCGCACACGGGAAAACGAGATCCCAAATATGGCGCAGCGTGACCTTTGGGCGGGGAATGGCGGACATGTGCCAAGCGGGAACGGGTGTCGCACGCCACCTGTGGGCGAGCGATGCAGCGGCGGATATTTTTCTAAATAAGTTATGGAATGAGTCCATATTGTTTATAGCGATTATGACCCTATACAGTACATTTTCTAAAAAGGAGAAGAAAATTTGTCATTTGATTTTAATAAGCCATTCAATTGTCTAACTAAAGTAAAAAGTCTAGCAGATGTTTTACTTTTCTTATATCTATTTCAAAAAAAGATTGGCCCATTTTATTTTAGGAGCTACTTTTATTGAATATATTTTATTAATGTACAACTTACATGGAGTTTTATAATTTGATCCAGGTGATGAAACCTATTTATTTGCAACTGGTCATTGAAACAGCTGGTTTCAGTAAAACTACTCGTCACATGTCATATTTGACTTTGAATGAACATTTAGCTCACTCTGCGGAAAAAATATCGGGATATATATCGATATTCGGCCTAAATATTTCGGGATAAGAGTTTCGGACCACATCGCCCAGCTCTACCGTGAGATAAGGCTCTCAATGCATGTGTCGGTTTGCAGCCAAAACAAGCGTGAGAAGAACTTCATCTTAAACTTGGAACTAAGAAGCCACAGACCCAATGCAGGAGGCAGCTCGATATCTGTGCACGAGATTCGATGGGAATGTAAACCAGCCTCTAAAGGCTCCCGTGGGACCAAGCACGGGCTCTGCGTCTGATCTACAAACTCCGTAAGGATGCTCCTTGTTAGCCAAATGTCTTTGTTTCCGTAAGCCGGCGGCCTCTGCGTGCAGGAGAACAGATTATTCGGGGTGAAAAAGGTTGTCAAAACAACCCCAAGTAATGCATGTAGAGAATCAGGCCGCTGTGCTCCCCAACGTCCAAATTAGGCCGAGAGACGGACAGACAGATCCGGAAAGAAGGGTGGAAGGTACGGTGGAGTGTCAGGGCCACGTTGAGGAGAAATAAATCACAGACTCTGGGAATAAAGTCATAATTCACAAGGATAAAGTAATAATTTTACGAGAATAAAGTCGCAAATTTATGAGAAAAAGTCAGAAGTGGTGGGCTGTTCTATTTAAACCGGAAGCAGGTCTAAAGCAATACGATGATCGTCATGACAATGGGATACTGGTGTTTAAGTATCTCTAATATAAAGATTAAATATGTGAAGTGCAATTCCACAAAATGCTCTACGGCCCTTATAAGAACTCAACAGGAACTCAAAACAGGAATATTCCAACTTTATTATCGTAATATTATGACACTATTTTCGTCATATTATGACTCTACTGTTGTAAATGTATGTATATTCTCGTAAATTATGACTTTATTCTGATAAATGTGTGTGTTTTTTTATTTTTTGGTCTCAATGCAGCCGTAAAACTCCATCATAGGAATGTGACCTCCGTGTGGATAAAAATAAATAAGCCAAATTAAGGAGGGAGGAACTGCGAACTAGAGATTGAAAGCAATTTGGAATGATGGCTCCTTTCAGGTTTTATAGCTCTCCGTCTAATAATGAAGTCTGGGGGGGCCGGGGGGGGGTCTGTTTGTTACCGGTGGCAACACACTCAGTGACCTGCATCTGTTTTAATGTATAAAATATGTGACATGTCGAGAGCACACGCGCAGCAGCCTCTGATGTGTTCAGCTTTTTAACATATTCTACACACGTGACACGCAATGATTTTCTTACTCATCTCGAGGGGGGGAGATGGAAATCGAAATGATAAGAAAAAAAAAAAAAAGGAAAGAAAAAAAGAGGCCTCTGCCTTTCTGAAAATACCCCGAGCCGAGATACGGAGCTTCATCAGCTCTGCGTTTGCCTCTCGGTGATGACATCATCACAGGCGAGCTGAGAAAATGTGGCAAACAAGCAGATATCGCGCCTCCGGCCGTCGCTTTGTAGCTTTAACTCGGGAACGTAAACATATCTGAGTCACGGATCATAAAGCCAGCGGACGTGGTTCACTGTTACCCGCCACGCAGCCTTCCGCTACATTTGCTTGGTGACATTACGCATCAAAAAGCCTCTGAGGGAGACATCGCCTCACTTGAGACGCTTGAAGAGGATATTTTTTCCAATCTAAATTATATATATGTATAAATATAATCCACATGCAGAACAATCAGCCTGGTGTGCACTAATTCACGGGATGTTTACCAACTCCGGCCCTTTGAACATGACCTACATGCTCTATAGTAGCTATCCGTCTCTCCATCTCACCAAAGCACTCGGATGATGCAATCTAATCAGGCAGGAGGCGCCGACGGCATCTCTGTCGATTCGCTAATACGCTTCCCTCGAAGGCCAACGTGGACGCAGACTTTGCCTCGCTCCTCATTCACGCAGGGTGATAAACCGGAACACGCCGGTCTCCGATTCTGATGCTTTTTTCCCCCCTCGGAATCCTGCATGCAGACAGTAAGTGGTTAGATGGAGGGCGAAAAAAAGGACGTTTCCTTGCCCGGCTAACAACACCGCTCTTCACACCTCAGTGTTGACAAAAAGATCCATTAAGAGGCAAAAGAGTGTCTCGCGCCGCCGTTACAAACACGGCGGAATGGCATGAAAGCGGCCGCCGTGTCCCTCACACGAGCTATTGGAGGACGACGCGCCAGAAATGGCACTCACGACGTCCACAACAACACTGTAACCTTTAAAAAAAAAAGTGGGGAAAGCATTTATTTTTTCTTTCCAGAAGCAACAAATTCATCGCCCGAAGAGGCGCTGATGCTCCAGTTTCCATCACGCAGCAGCGCGAGCCCCCCGGGTTAGGGGGGTTCGGATTAATCCCGGCT